>CM062618.1:6764458-7191912 GCA_025617555.3 Puccinia polysora | reverse complement strand
ACTGTCTTGTTTTTCCCTTTTCACTTCAATTAATCACAATCAATCACTGAAACAGTGTTGCTGAGTAGATTCTTTACAGTTTCATATGCTGATTTGACTCTTCATTTTACCTGATTTTTTATTCGGAATCCATCTTTTTCTGATGATTTTTTCATCTTTTAGACCCAGGCATTCAACCAACTGAAACCTTGGAAAATTATGCTTGCTCAAAGGAATTATAGAAGAATCTTAAAGTCTCCCTCTTAAACCATCAAATAAACAATCTGCCCTCAAACCTTGCCAGGACAACAAAACCCTGCAAGAGCTAGAAATACATGAACAATAAAAACATTCAACTTCCAAGGAGCTTATCCATGTGTTTTTCAAGAGTTGCAATACACCCATCTCATCTATTCAATTGAAATCAGAACTGAATTTCAAGAAATCAACATTGATCAAATTTAGCATTAAAAACATGTGGAATCAATCAATATCACTTTTTTTTCATCTAATGGGTTCCTTTTCATCCTCTTCCAAGAGGTATTCAATGAGAAGGAATCTTGATGGTAGAAACGCTTTGAATTTTTTTATTGATAGACCCTGTTTTTATGAGTATTTTTACTGTTTTGATTTTTTTTATGAATTTTGAATTTTATTTTCACAAAATTTTTAATGGTTTTTTAAGTTAAAAAATGATTCAAAACTATCAAAAAACACAAATCAAAATAATTCCTTTTTTTTGGGGGGGGCTTGAATTCAGTTTGAAATGAGTACTTGGAAGTACAGGGGCTGATTTAGTTTAATCAGTCCCATTATTTTTCTCTACCCATTGTACATTAATGGTATTTTCTGGGCAACCCACCCAGCTAAGGAGTGCTCAAGAATGGATTTGTATTTTAGGTGGCCAGTGTACCACACACAAGTGCATTATGCCCATGCCCTTGTTAAGTTCTCCAAAATGAAGTTGCACCCTGGGGAGCAAGCATGCAACAACCAAGTTCATTATGCCCAAGCCCTAGTGGAGTGCTTCAAACCAGAGTTGTACACTGAGTGGCCAGCATGCAGCACTCTTGTGGTGTGCAAAAAATGGGGTTGTTTGCTGAGAATCCAAGGTACAACACATTGACTACATCTTGTCAACAACCATGTGGGTTTCACTAAAATAAAGTTGTATGCTGAGGGGCCAACATATGGTGTATCAAGGCTGGTGCCCAGGGATCTTGATTAGGTTGGGCTTTCAGGGGTTAGAAATCGGCCCCCAATAAAGCTGCCTTTGACAAAAACCAAGTCCTGGTTGCACCAAATTGACCTGCCTCCCTACCACCTGACTTCCAATTTTTTTTTTCAAATATTATTATGTGTTTCACTGGCCAATGCAACCAGCTTTGATCCGTGCCAAAATTAAATTTCCCATGCTCCAAGCATATTTGGCCAGGCACCAAGTCAACCTTGGCCTGGCATCAAGGGCCCTTTCATTGGGGCCAAGAAAACTTGGATCAGTGCCATGTGTGCTTTAAAATATGGGGTAATGACTTTACGAGCTGCTAAAATCCTGTTTTCAACCCCTTGCCAAGGGTTTTGGCATAAATCACCTAAAAACCTTGTTTGTTGATCACCCAGCCCACAAAAATTTAAGCTCTGTTCAGCAGCCAGGGTGTAACTTGTGCTTCCATACAAAAAAGAAGTTACACCCTGTATTTCACATATGCAACATAAAGGGTGGTTCAACAAAGTGTATGTGTGCATGTGCATCACTATGCAAACTGTGTCTTGTGGCCAATAATTCTGATGGAGCCAGACATCCAGGGTCATCCCTCTATATCTCCCCCCTCACATCTGGGGTTGCATACATGGTGTATAAAGCACCTCTGGGAGCCTAGCCAAGTTTGACTTGGCATGCACCCAGAAGTTATTTTTTCAAACTTTTTCATTTCATTTTATTAATTTATGCACATCTATTTCAAGTAAAAAGTAGAAAAAAATATCTTTTTCATTAAAAAAAAGAGAAAAAATACAGTTGAGAATTGGTTGTGCAACCAGCTTTGATTGTCTCCCAAACCAACTTGGCAAGGGAGCAGGCCAATTTGGTGATGTGCCAACTGGCACTTGAAAGGACAAAAAGATTGCTTGGCTAGGTGCCAAGCTAGCTTTTTTGGGCACCAAACTCACTTTACAAACAAAACCTGGAGCTTTGCCAGGTGCCGAGACTAGCTTTATACACCATAAATTTGTAAATGGGGGTGTATATTCCAACCCAAAGGTGTATATTTTCAAGTTCAAATGTTGTTTTAGGCCTCTTCCGTGACCATATACACATAAACATACACATACATGTGCACAGTTTCCAAAAGCACACTTATATGTCAAAGGTATGTACCACATCAAATGATTGCATGAAGGAGCTTTTATGTAAATGTTATTTGTACAGTTATGTTGATAAAAATTGCACAATTTACAACATATTTTGATGCAGGGGAAGATAATTAAAACACTTTGGACATGTTCAAGATTTAATTATATTTATGTGATTTTACAACACAGGTGCATCTGATGAAAAAAATATTGCAAGTAGTATATCCTTGCAAGAGTCTATGGATTAAATTAGGGAGAGTTGAACATTCTATTATCACAAGAATAATTATTGAAACATGAATTTAGATCTAAAAATAACTTAAGTTATGATTTTTGACATTATGAAGGCAAGGTCAATTGAATGCTGCAAATCCAAAAGCTGGTTGCCCTCTTGAGAAAGGGATGAAATCAAATCACATGATAAAAGTTGCTGGGGAGTCTTGTTGCAACCTTTGTGAGTTTTTCTTGTAGTTTGGAAGGTTTAATCATCATCCACATTGAATTACCATGTTTTTACTGTCTACAAAGTTTCTCAGCTTTCATTTTGTAAAATGTTTCATTGATTTTGTGACAAAAGGCAGAGAAACCTTGAGATTGCCATTGGCACTGGACCTTCTGGAAGAAATTTTCATTGTAGACCTCAGTGTCAGAGAAACATTGTGTTTCACTGAATATAATTGACTAACTTTTGGGTAATCCAAGTGAATTAAAGATCTCTGTTTGTTGATTTGAGAGCTTTAGGAAGAGAGGAAAAACCATTTGAAAAAAATTGGGGGAAAAAATACCATGGGATGATAGGGAGTAATTGCTTACTTGATTGCACAATCTGGATTTTCTTGTCAGATTTTGTTTTGCTGCATGGGCTTCTGAAAAATATTTTCCAGATGTAATATTGTATCTCCTGCCAATTAACCACCTCTTGAGGACAATGGTAAGGTTGAGTTTGGTGTTATGCACTGAGTTGTACGGTGTGGTGACCAATCTGGGACACCTCACGCATTATGGAAATTCTTGAATTTTTTTACATTCCCTTATCCATCACTGCTATCCATAAATAAAAAATATTGTCTCTATGTCTACCCACTCATTTCCCAGTTTCCCAGCTCTTCCCTGTCCTAGCCGTCTAGGAGGCCTTGCTTGGTCATCCAATTCCTGCCTCCTCTTTTCAAATCCCCCCTTGCACGCCCTTCCCCCTGAATTTTTGGCCAAGCCCATGCACTTGGCCATTCCCTCCTCAACTCATCACTGCCAATCTCATTGGCCATTAAGCTTCACATCTTTGCTGCCATTGAGCTTCCCATCTTGCCGCCATCAACTGATGACCGCAAGCAATGCTTGCAGTTGATGGAGACCCCAAGACCAGCCCATCATTTGATCACTTGCTCAAGATTTGTCATGGGAAAAATCCTTGATTGATCAACCCCATGACCAATCTCACTCCATCCTTGCTGTTGGAAACCTTTCACCAAACTAACAGCAAGGTTGACACCAATCACGCCGTTGCTTCTTGCGACGGCCCTCATCCACCTCGCGTTTACCCTAGCTTTGACCAATTGGCCCAACAATTCAGACCAATTTGCTCCTCCAATCCATCTCTGACGGCAACAAACCAACATTGTTGTTTGCAACCGTCAGAACCCTCCTCACTAACTTTTTGACAGTTGCGCGCAATCATTACCATTGCGCGCGTGACCAACAGACTTCCCTTGACCCACTGTGGTTGTGGCCGGTTGAAAACCTCATCATCCGCTGCTGTGGTCCTTGAAGCAGGTGGTTTTCCATATCCTCTTCACCTCTTCTTTTGTTTTTTTCCATGTAAGGCGGTTCCTGTTGCCAAACTTCATTTCAAAAAAAAAAAATATTTTTCCGCTCTATCTGTAAATCTCTCTTCTAAAAAGTCTACAGACCTCTTGTCCTCTTTTCTATAATAGGAGGGGCTCTCCCCTTCCTTTTCCCAATCATCCATGGGAGTTTGTGGGTATTTCCCCCCGTAATCATAGTAATTTCATCCTAATCCTCATCCTGGGTATATCAATGATTTTCCCTTGATCTTTTGAGCCTCCATACTCAAATTTTCGATCCATCAATCTGTGATCCTGATCCTTATCACCAACCATAACCATGCTGGTTGAAGAGAATTCTTTCTGTTGGAATTCTTGAGTGTGTTATACCACTCCTTGATCCCTTTTTCCAACCATAATGGTCTTGATCCTTCCTGCTCATCTTTCTGGAGGAAATCACAATTGATTGAAGAGGTCGTATTAAGCTTAAAACCTGGAGTTTTATAACTCCCTTTATCCTTTAAATTTGAATTCTGCCATGCTACTCTTGAGTGCCTTGAGAAGTGTTGGGTTATTCTTGTTTGAATCTGTTATTGATTAGCTTCTAGCTCTGTGGTGCCCCATCTTGGACACCCTGGCCAGTGCGGAGACTTTTATTTTTTTTATGATTTTTCCTTATCATCATTCATAGGCATCATTATCAAAAAAAAAACCTTTGATTTGGAATAGGGTTCTATTTGGTTACCAGCTCCCAAACTTCTCATTCTCTCAGTTGGCAAGGGCGATCTCTGGGTGGTTGTATCCCCTCTCTTGTGTTCAAATCCCTGCAGCTCTGCTATTCAGCCTTCCACTTTTTTTTTGTCAAGCGCGCGGCCAAAAGACCGCCGGGCTTGCCACTACCAACATCACCACTTCATCATCAGCCAACCTCATCAATCAAAACCATCATCATCATCATCATCATCATCATCAACACCAACCACCACAACTACTGATCATCAACCCAACTCACGGCCTGCCACCCATCTCAACGTCGATCAATTCCTTCAAAACTTGAAACTCTTGCAGGCTCTCAGATCCACCAACCCTCAATAAATCATCCAACTCATCCCATCAACATCCTCATCCTCATCCTCATCCTCTCCTTTGGTAATCCTTCCAATGTCATCCCCTCATCCACCGCCGTTAATAATCATGATTTGGCAGCCAATCAACTCTACAAGTTCATGAATCGTCCCAGGTCTAGATCCATCAATTTCAGTCTCAAGGAAGATAAAACCGGTACTACCCTCCTACACAAAGCTGCTAAACGGAAGGATATCCATCTCATCAAACTAGCCATCGCTAAGGGGCTGACGTCTTATCAAGGGATAAGAGAAACAAGATGCCCATTGATGTCACTGTTGATGAAAAGGTTAAAGCTATCTTTCAACAAGCCGCCTCCTCAGAGGTTAGAGCCTTCAGAGCAATCTCTCAAGCTAAATAAACCACTCCTGAGAAAAATAATCCCCCCCTTTGGTCCGTGAATTGGCCAATGCCAATCCATCAATAACTCCCACCCCCCCTCCGTCTTTGGGTGGGGGTGGGAAAATGTTGTCTTCCTCCCGCAGACATCTGCGGGGGGCCTGATCCGTTTCCCCTTTCCCACCCCTTTCACCTTTGGGCAAGGGGTGGGTGTGATTGCAGTATTTGTCGTGCGCTTCCATCCATGGATGGACACGGGATAGGTGAAGGGATGAAAGGATCCCCCCCGGTCAGGCAGGCCTGACTTCCACTGGCCTGCGTGATCAAATTTTTCTGATCACCTAAAATCTGAAAATCAAAAAAAAATTCTTTTTTCTTCTCCATTTGTAGTATCTCTTTTACATAGTCTAACAGGGCCTCCTGCCCATATAAGGAGGGGCTCTCCCCAGCCTTTTGTTCATCATCCATGGGAGTGTGTGCCTATTTCCCCCCCCCATTATTGTGAAATTTAGATCCTGATCTTTATCCTGGGTATATCTCTGATTTCCCCCTGATCAATTTTTTACCCTGAGTCTTTGCCCCTCTGTGGCCTGATCCTTATCACCAACCAATAGCCTTGCTGGTTGAAGAAAATTCTTTCTGTTGGAATTTTTGAGTGTGTTATACCACTCCTTGATCCCTTTCTACGAACATACTGGTCCTGATCCCTGATCATCTTTCTGGAGCCAATCACGATTGATTGAAGAGGTCTTATTAAGCTTAAGAACTGGAGTGTTCTACCTCCCTTTATTTTCTTTGGAGTTGCATTCTGCCAGCCTACTCTTGAGTCCCTCAAGGAGTGTTGAGGTTATACTTGCTTCAAATCAGTTACTGTTTGCTTTTAGAGCTTCTGAAACATTGTGCTTTGTCTTGTACAGCCACCCTGAGTTATCTGGTACCCTTCAAGCGCTTGATTGCGGAGAGTTGGGCAGGTTAATTGAGAACCTGGAGGTTGGTTGGGTTTGAGTTGATCATCCCCAATCTTCTGCTGACAACCAGAGTTATTAGCTTGTGGGCATTGTTTACATACAACAGCTTTTGTTCTTTGAACTCTAAGCAGACTTTAACTTCTTTTGTTCAAGTTTTTCCCTGCATAATCTTGTCTCAGATAGTGCTGTTCCATTGCTAATGAACTATTATCATCTTTATCCTCTACTCCTTGATTCCTCATTTAACAGGTTCTGGACCTTGATCTTGGTTACATCTAAATATTTTTGTAACACTGAGGAGGGAAGCCTAAACAGCACCTTTCCCCTCCACAGAACTGCCACGGCCTAGCACCGTTTGGAGTGTTACATTTGGTCCCCCGGGCCGGTATTGAACCAGCCACCTTGGGATTTAAAGTCCCAACTTGAGGAATCAACTCCGAAATCCAATCTGATTTTTTTTCTTTTCTTTATTTTTTTGTTTGTTCTTTTTTCAGATCTGATCCGTGGAGGCAACCTGGTCCAGAAGTAAATCCTCCCATTTGTGCACCATCTGGGTGAGATCCTTGTTGTTTTTGTGAAACTCTACTCTTGCCACACTTGTGAGCCACCTTGGAAATCTGCTCCTTTGGATCTCTTAGGAACCCTTAAAAATGGAATCTGCTGGATCCTCCTCATCTGTTTGGGCCAAGATGGTCAAAATCAAACCTCAGAACAAAAACTTAGGCTTCAATGGGACCAATGTCAAACAATTCCTGGACTCCTTTGAGATGGCTGCTGAAGTGGATGGTGCCAGTGAACATGATATGGCTTATCAGTTATCATTTTTTATCTCTTCTGACAAAGTTATGGAGGTTATCAAATTGTTTGATGGATTTGAAACTCATAACTGGAGGCTCCTGAAGGAGGCTATGTTGGCCTATTGGGGAAAAATAGATTTATCCAGATTTACTTTGCAAGATTTGCATGCCCTGGTTTCTCAATGGATCTCCAATGGTGGTGTCTCTTCAGCTTCAGATTATCAGTCTTTCAGAAAATCTTGGGTTCCTATCCAATCTTACCTCATCAGAAACAATCACATTGACACTGTGGACGAAATTTGAGTCCAATTTTTCCAATCCTTTTCACCAGGAGTCCAGGAAAGAATGAGAGATGAACTGGTCAAATCTGGATCCATGATCACTACTAGGGATAATCCATTCAAACTTCCTCCTTTTCTGGTTTCGAGTGGAGCAGTGGAAAAGGTCATGAAATGTCAAACTGCCCTCACTTTTGAACAGACCAGAATTGCTGAACCAGTCCATTCTCCCTTCTTCCAAGAATCCAACAAAATCATGAACAAGATGGAAGCAAATTGTAGACCCAAATTGAATCCCCAGGCCAATAAGGAATCTGCTACTATAGATGAGATCACTAAATTACTTCAGGAATTTGAGAATAAAATAGATCATAAAATATCCTCTTTAGTCACTCCTAAACCTGCTAATTCTGTTCCTAAATCTACTCTAGTCTGTTATTATTGCCATAGGGAAGGCCATGGTACTGGTAGATGTCCTGAACTCCAGAAGGAAAAGGAGGAGAGGTTAGTAGAGCAGAAGGGAAATAATTTCTTTCTTCCTAATGGTGCATTGATCCCTTTAGATTCATCTTGTCCAATCCGTCATGTGGTGGCCTCATACCAACCACCAACTCCCAAGAAGGCATCCTTGTTCTCTGTGGATTTTTGATCATCCTGTGAAAATCTGCAACCTTGGTATCCTCCAGCTATTGATTCTTCCAGCTTCCCTGGCACCTATCAATCTGATCCAGCCAGGAAATGCCATGAGGAACCAAAACCTCATAAGTCTCCTCCTGTTCCATCCTCAATCCTGCAAAAACCTGCTAAACATTGATCCTCACCTGAGCCCCCTTCCTCTGATGTGGAAGACATGGAAGTAGAAATGGAACCACTTATGGAAAGGTTCCAGGACAACTCTGATCTTCCCCCTCTTCAACCTGTCCAACCCTCAGATCCTCTTCAAGCAACTATTTCACCTGATCTCCCTCCCTCCACCCAGCCCAAAGTTCAATTTGAGAGGGGCATCTCCAAGGACTACCCTAATGCTTTGGAAGGAGTATTGAGGAAAATTTCTGATCTTAAAATCCATGATCTATCTGTGGCTGAACTCCTGTCAATCTCTCCATCTGTGGCTGAAGGGATGAAGAAATGGGTTTGTTGTTGACGTGTGGAGATTGGTCCAGACAAATTGAAGGTCTCCTCTGGTACTCTGATGGAGGATTCTGGTGGAACAGATCCCTCTTCAGATGCCAACCTGTATTCCTGTCCCCTTGGCTTTCTCCCATGTTATCTTGGTGATTCAACTAAAATGGTTTCTCTCCTTGTGGATATTGGGTTCTCAGCTCAACTTGATTTCGGACTCCATAGCCTGCAAGCTTAAACTTAGCCCAAGGGTCAGTTTCAATTCTGCTGTATATGGAATAGGGAACCATTCCTGTGAGCTGGTTGGTATTGCTGAGGATGTCCCTGTTTGAATTGGTCAAAATATTTTTGGCACCTGTCACTTCTGGATCACTCATCTGGATGATCACACAATCTTGGGAAGGCCTTTCTTAATGGACTTTGGTGCTACCCTGATGTTTTCTGATCAAGTTGGGGAGAGAATTCTCCTCCCTGATGCTGATGGCAGAAATATTGAAGTTCCTCTTTGTTCTCTGGATTCTGGTTGTTGGGAAAGAGACTTCCCTGGTCATCCTCCAAAATCTGTCCTGAAGGGAAAGCAGAAAGAAAACTCTCATTCCTCTCATCCTCATTTTTTAGCAGAATAGTTGGCCCTACTGATAGTTGTAGTTCTTCTCAGACTCAGACTTCAACTCATGGACCAACTCCCACCTCAGAGGCACATCTTTCTTTTTCCTCATCATTTGCTTCTTATCCAAATAAGATCAAAAATATAAAAAATCCAAAAAATCCAAAAATATTCCTTCTCTGTCTGGATCTGTTGTATGTTCTTTTCCTTTTTCTTTTCAGCCTGATCAATCATCCTCTATTCCAGTTTTGAATCTCCGCAATGAGTTTAAACTAGATCTTGATCTTGATTGTTTTCTTGGTAGCTTTGGTATGAAGGAGTATGGCCTGAGGTGGAGGCAATTTGGGGTAGAAGTAAGTCCTCCCAATTGTGCACCACCAGGGGATTCTACTACTTTCATTTTAGAAACTATACCCTGTGCCACATATGTGAGCAATGTGTTATCTTTTGGATCCTCTTTTATGGAGAAGGCACCTTTCAAGGAAGCATCAGAACATTGAACTTGGAAGATGTTGGAATATGGTCTCAGTTTTTGTAGTCAGGTCTCACTGGTCAATGCTTGGAGGAAGCAAGGATTCCTCTCCTTTGCCACTGAGTACAAACCAGTTGCAATGAAGGTCCTGCCAGTCAACCAACCAATGCCTCTCAACCTCAATCCTCCCCTTATGCGTCCTCCTCTATCCCGCAATCCTTACTGTGGTCTATCCCAATCCCTCACTGGTCCATTCATTCCCTCTTGTCGGGTCACTGAAGAACGTCTGGAAGTGGTCAACTTTGGTCCAGATGGATGGCTTCTTTCTTATGAGTTAAATTTGATCAAAAATGCCCTAGCTCTTAGAGAAAAATCTATTGCTTTCTGTGAAGAAGAGAGAGGTCTCTTGAAAGAGTCCTATGGCCTACCCTATATAATCCCTGTGGTAGAACACAATCCCTGGCAAAAGAAAAAGATCCCAATCCCTGCTGCTAAAGTCAACAAATTCATCAAGTTGATCCGCGAACAAGTCCAAACCGGTTTATACAAACAATCAACTTCTAGCTATTCCAGTCCTGTTTTCTGTGTTCTAAAGAGTAATGGTAAACTTAGAGTAGTTCATGATCTCCAACCTCTTAAAAAAGTTATTATTAAAGACTCTGGTGTGCCTCCTGCCACTGAAGTATTTGTTGAATCCTTCTCTGGGAGAGCCTGTTATGGTCTAGGAGACATCATGGGGGGTTACGACAAACAATCTTTTCATCCTATTTCTTGGCCGCTCACTACTTTCAATACTCCCCTTGGTCAATTTCAACTTTCTCAATTGCCTCAAGGTGCCACCAACTTGGTTGCAGTCTATCAGGCTCAGATGATGTGGATCCTCCAAGACAAAATCCCGGAGCATGCGGGTATCTTTATTGATGATGGTGGGATTAAAGGTCCAGTTTCTAACTATTATAATGAGCTCTTACCTTGGCACTCAGGAATCCAACAGTTTATCTGGGAGTATGCTACTATCTTGGAAAGAATTTTGTTTTGAATAAAGGAATCTGGCCTTACGGTCTCTGGATCAAAACTTGCTGCCTGTGTCCCTGCCTTGGAAATCATTGGTCATATAGTCTGCAAGGAAGGAAGAAGGATGGCACCCTTTAAAGTCAACAAAATCACCTCCTGGCCTACTCCAATAAATCAAACAGAAGTTAGAGTTTTCCTAGGTGTTGTAACTTATGTCATAATCTTCATTCCCTCACTATCCAAAATCTGTGCACCCTTGCATCGTCTAACCAGAAAGAAAGCTTAATGGATTTGGACCCAAGATTGCAAACAATGATTTCAGTTTCTCAAAACAATTTTTGGGAATGACATTATTTTGACAAAGATCACTTATGGAACTGGAGCTGGCAAGATCAAGCTGGCAGTGGACTCTAGTTATCAATCTGTTGGGGCTGTCCTTACTCAGGAAGTTGAAAATGGTTTGGATTGTCCTGCTCTGTATGAATCTCTTCTTTTCTCAGATGTGGAATCCCGGTACTCCCAGCCAAAAATGGAACTTTGCGGTGTGGCCCAAATGTTGAAGAAGCTCCAGACTGTCCTTTGGGGTCAACACTTTGAGTTACAAGTCGATGCACAATCCATTATTGAAATGATCAATGCCCCCAGGCTTCCAAATTCTCCAATGACTTGTTGGGTGGCTTTCATCCAGTTGTTCTCTTTTGATATTGTTCACAGGCCTGGAAAATCTTTCACCATGCCTGATGGTTTATCTTGACACCCTCTTGGAGATAAAGAATCAGATGTTGGAGTGAATTTTGACAAGGAGGGGCCTTTAATTTTCCCTGTCTTTTCCTTTTACTCCCAAGATTATTCTGGCTTCCAACAAGGGTTCTGGCTTAAATGAGAGAAGTACCTTTCCACCCTGCAAAGGCCTCCTGATACCTCTGCTAAATATTTTTGATCTCTCAAGAGGAAGTCCTCCAACTTCTTTGTTCAAGGCACCAGGCTTATGAAAAGAGGGAATCCTTGTGCCCTTATTGTAGTCACTATTCCTTCTAAGCAAGATTTGATCCTGGAAAGTCTCCATGAAGGCCTTGGTCATTGTGGGGAAACCAAAACTTATTGACAAATATCCAAACAATTTTGGTGGCCATCTCTGAAGAAATCAGTCTCTGAATGGTGCAAGAGTTGTGAAGTATGCCAGAAACGTGACCTTAGGCGCCCGGCCGAAATTTGTTACCCCACTGGAGAGTCCACTGTCTTTGGGAGGATTGCTATGGATGTGGTTCACATTAAGGCTGGTGGAGCTAAGTACCTCATTGTGGCTAGAGATGATTTTTCTGGATGGGTTGAAGCAAAGTTTCTTAAGAACCTCAGCTCTGAATCAGGAACAGCTTTCCTTTATGAGACTTGGACCATGCGTTATGGTTTGGCACATTCTTATTTGACTGATGGAGGCTCCAAGTTTGGTGGTAAACTGGCTGATATGATCTGATCACTTCCTGGTCAAAATAGTGTGACCACTCCTTATTATCCTGAAGGCCAAGGCATGGTGGAGAGAGGCCATGCTCCTTTGAAGGCTACTCTTGTAAAACTGGCTGGTGGAAGTGGCAAGAATTGTTGCAAATTCCTCCCCCTGGTCCTCTTCTCTGATCAAATTTCTAATAAACAAACCACTGGCTACTCACCTTAAAAAATCATTTTTGTCAAAGGGCTGTCCTTCCTCTGGATTTGCAAATGGAATCTTTCTTTGGTATTTCTTGGGAAAAGGTTTCTTCCACCAATGATCTATTAGTTGCTAGATCCAAGCAGTTGGAAAGGAGTGAAGATGTCCGTAGTGAAGCTTATCAGAAAATGATGGAGTCTAGGGAAAAATCAGTTCAGTATTGGGAAGACAAGCATTTGAAGCAAATCAGGGATCCCTTGAAACCTGGGGATCTAGTCTTAGCTTAAAATCATTCCTTGGAAACTCAGTGGGGAAAGCTTTTCTCTAACCGCTGGAATGGTCCTTACCAAGTGGTCCGTCAAGTTAGAGGTGGATCATATGTTTTGGAGGAACTTGATGGTACTCAGATGGCCAGAAGGTTCTCTGCTGATCAGGTCAAGAAATTTCATTCTTGTGGAGGAAACTTGTTCCAAAAGTAAGTCCTCCCAATTGTGCACCACCAGGGTCATCTGCTGCGCTTTGTTGTGAAGCTCTACTTCATGCCACGCATTTGAGCACCTGGGACGCCTTCTTCATTTTATCTCAGCCGCTTCTAGGATTTTTCTTTGGATGGATCAACATTGTTTTTTCAATCACTCTCAAGATCAAAATGGCCATTCCTTGGTTTCAATCATCTTTCTTTCCTTTCTCTTTTTATGGCATCAAACTTGGGTGCAGACTAGGGACAGTCTGTAAGTTGGGGAGAGATATGGTGCCCCATCCTGGACACCCTGGCCAGTGCAGAGAATTTAATTTTTTTTATGATTTTCCTTATCATCATTCATAGGCATCATTATCAAAAAAAAATCTTTGATTTGGAATAGGGTTCTATTTGGTTCCCAGATTCCCAACTGCTCATTCTCTCAGTTGGCAAGGACAATCTCTGGGTGGTTGTATCCCCGCTCTTGTGTTCAAATCCCTGCCACTCCACTATTAAGCCTTTGACTTTTTTTTTGTCAAGCGCGCGGCCAAAAGACCACAGGGCTTGCCACTACCAACATCACCACACATCATCAGCCAACCTCATCAATCAAAACCATCATCATCATCATCATCATCATCATCAACACCAACCACCACAACTACTGATCATCAACCCAACTCATGGCCTGCCACCCATCTCAACGTTGATTAATTCCTTCAAAACTTGAAACTCTTGCAGGCTCTCAGATCCGCCGACCCTCAATGGATCATCCAACTCATCCCATCAACATCCTCATCCTCATCCTCATCCTCTCCTTTGGTAATCCTTCCAATGTCATCCCCTCATCCACCGCCGTTCATGATCATGATTTCGGCGGCTGATAAACTCTACAAGTTCATGAATCCCCCAGTTCTAGATCCATCGATTTAAGTCTCAAGGAAGATCAAACCAGTACTACCCTCCTACACAAAGCTGCTAAACGGAAGGATATCCATCTCATCAAACTAGCCATACCTAGGGGGCTGACTTCCTATTGAGGGATAAGAGAAACAAGATGCCCATCAATGTCACCGTTGATGAAAAGGTTAAAGCTATCTTTCCACAAGCTGCCTCCTCAGAGGGTAGGCCCCTCAGAGCAATCTCTCAAGCCAAATCAACCACTCCTGAGAAAAATAATCCCCCCCCTCGGTCTGTGAATTGGCCAAAGTCAATCCGTCAATAACTCCCACCCCCCCTCTGTCTTTGGGTGGGGGTGGGAAAATGTTATCTTCCTCCCGCGGACACCCGCGGGCGGCCTGATCTGTTTCCCCTTTCCCACCCCTTTTGCCTTTGGGCAAGGGGTGGGTGTGATTCCAGTATTTGTTGCGCGCGTCCATCCATGGACAGATGCGGGATAGGTGAAGGGATGAAAGGATCCCCCCTGGTCAGGCATGCCGGACTTTCACTGGCCTGCGTGATCAAATTTTTCTTATCACCTAAAATCTGAAAATCAAAAAAAAAAATCTTTTTTTGGCTCCATTTGTATTTTCTCTTGTACATAGTCTAACAGGGACTCCTGCCCATATAAGGAGGGGCTCTCCCCAGCCTTTTGTTCATCATCCATGGTAGTGTGTGCCTATGTCCCCCCCATTATCGTGAAATTAAGATCCTGATCTTTATCCTGGGTATATCTCTGATTGCCCCCTGATCCATTTTTGACCCTGAGTCTTTGCCCCTTGGTGGCCTGATTCTTATCACCAACTAATAGCCTTGCTGGTTGAAGAAAATTCTGTCTGTTGGAATTTTTGAGTGTGTTATACCACTCCTTGATCCCTTTCTCTGACCATACTGGTCCTGATCCCTGATCAACCTTCTGGAGCCAATCACGACTGATTGAAGAGGTATTATTAAGCTTAAGACCTGGAGTGTTATACCTCCCTTTATTTTCTTTGGAGTTGCATTCCGCCAGCCTACTCTTGAGTCCCTTGAGAAGTGTTGAGGTTATCCTTGCTTCAAATCAGTTACTGTTTGCTTTGAGAGCTTCTTAAACATTGTGCTTTGTCTTGTACAGCCACCTTCAGTTATCTGGTACCCTTCAAGCGCTTGATTTCAGAGATTTGGGCAGGTTCATTGAGAACATGGAGGTTGGTTGGGTTTGATTTGATCATTCCCAATCTTCTGCTGATGACCAGAGTTATTAGCTTGTGGGGGTTGTTTAAATACAACAGCTTTTGTTCCTTGAACTCTAAGCAGACTTTAACTTCTTTTGTTCAAGTTTTACCCCGCATAATCTTGTCTCAGATAGTGCTGTTCCATTGCTACCAAACTATTATCATATTTATCCTCTACTCCTTGATGCCTCATTTACCAGGTTCTGGACCTTGATCTTGGTTACATATAAATATTTTTGTAACACTCAGGAGGGCAGCCTAAACAGCACCTTTCCCCTCCACAGAACTGCCACCGCCTAGCACCTTTAGGAGTCTTACAGTGCTTCACAAAGAAATTGCTTTTGTTTTTTTCAGCCACCCACAGTTATCTGTTACCATTCAAGCGCTTGAATGTGGAGAGATGGGCAAGTTCATTGAGAATCTGGAGGTTGGTTGGCATTGAGTTGATTTTTCCTAATCTTCTGCTGATGACCAGAGTTATTAGCTTTTGGGTGTTGTTACTTGCAACTGCCTTATTCCATTGAACTCTGAACAGAACTTTGACTTATTTTTTTCAAGTCTTTCCCTCCGCCATTTTGCCTGAGATATTGTTAATTCCTTTGCTACCAACTATTCCCAAACTCATCCCTTATCTTGATTCCTTATTTTCAATTTCCTGGACCTTGATTCTGGTTATATTTAAATATTATTGTAAATCTTAGGAGGGAAGCCTAAACAGCACCTTTCCCCTCCGCAGAAATACCTACGGCTTAGCACTGTTTGAAGTCTTACAATGGGTAGTTTTGAAATACACCATGTGCATGGTCATGGTTCCAATTTTTAATGATGAGTCACATGAACAACTGGTTCCAATGAAATTCCCAAGGCTCAGACCAATGGAAACAACAGCAAGGAAAGCTGATTTGTGCAATTATTTTTTTCAAGTCTTTCCCTCCACCATCTTGCCTGAGATATTGTTGATTCCTTTGCTACCAACTATTCCCGAACTCATCCCTTATATTGATTCCTTATTTTCAAGTTCCTGGACCTTGATTCGGTTACATTTAAATATTATTGTAAATCTTAGGAGGGAAGCCTAAACAGCACCTTTCCCCTCCGCAGAACTACCGACGGCTTAGCACTGTTTGGAGTCTTACAACAGGTAGTTTTGAAATGGACCATGTGCATGGGCATGGTTCCAATGTTTAATGATGAGTCCCATGAACAACTGGTTCCAATGAAATTCCCAAGGCTCAGACCAATGGAAACAACAGCAAGGAAAGCTGATTTGTGCAAGGTCTTCAAGAAAAATTTCTCTTTCTGGGGTGATATGCCATGTAGTAGACCTGAAGACTTGGATGGGACTAGAGAAGTAGTGGAGCGGATCTGTTGATGAATGCAAGATGATGGCAGTGATTGAACCTGGGATTGTTTTAGGTAATTGAAGATTTTTTACCAATGAGTATCTGTTTACTTGGTGATATTCATCACAACTCTAAAGTAGGATAAGAGAAATTGAAAGAAGTGGGAGTTGGAGCCAGGGACACTTCTGGAAACAGCTTGATCAAAGAGTCTGGGGTTTTTTGATGGGGCCCCATTCATGAGTTATTGGACCATGATGGGTTGTTTGTTGTTGACAATTCATGATTATCAAAGGTAGGAGAGCAGGGTCAGAATTGAATCATTGCAAAGCACAGGGGGATGATGAATTAAATGTTAAAAATGTGGAATTTTGCCAATGGACAGCCACAATTGCAGAAGGCTCATGGTCCGCAACCATTGCAGCAGAATCATGGTCAGCAACAATTGAGGCAAGCTAATGGTTGGCAACCGTTTGGGAAATATAATGTTTGGCAAATATTGGGGACATTTGATGGTTGGAAACCATTGGGGCAAGCTAATGGTCAGCAACCATTGGGGAAAGGTAATGGTTGGTGACCATTGGGGAAAGTTAATGGTGGGTGACCATTGGGGCAAGCTAATGGTTGGCTACCATTGGGAAAAGCTAATGGTTGGCAACCATTGGGGCAATCTAATGGTCAGCAACCATTGGGGAAAGGTAATTGTTGGAAAACATTGGGGAAATTTTATTGTTTGCAAACATTGGGGAAAGCTAATGGTTGGCAACCATTGGGGCAGCACGGTTTTGAGTTGTGATGAGCTTGGAGTTTCAAGGGATACCAAGGAGACACAACATGCATCAAAACCCCTTGTGATAGAAAAGAGACACAGGCAACCAAACTCCTCTTTTTGCTTCTACATTCAAAAGTAACAAAAAGTTCACCGTGCCAGAAGACAATTTGCACAAAAATGTAATGAGACAACATACTTTTTGAAACTGCGGGAAAATCTTGCCCCCAATCATGTTGTCTTACCACGCATGTGCCCTCAAATGCTGTTCAATGCTCTAACAAACCTCCATTTTCATCCCTAATTCATTCCTAAATACCACAGTTTGAAGGTTCCAAAAAGCACTCCACAAATCAATACTTTGTGTAACATTGTCTCTCACTTGTACCAGATGGCAAAGAAAAGCCATTCAATCAGAAAGACAAACACAGCATCTTTAACTGGCTTCATGCATGCCATTGTATTTGTGCTAGAAGTGATAAAGGTGCTTCTGCAGTTCTGTCCAATTGCTTATGTCAGATTTTGTCAGAAAACTCAAAGAATTGATCCACATTGTCTTGAAATCAAAAATAGGATTCTATTCTTGCAAACCAGGTTTGGATGAAGAAACTCTCAAGAAGGATGATGAAATGTGGGAGTGTCTTCCTGCACACAACAAATTTGTCTTTGAAATAATCCAGTCACTGTGTACTTCAGCTCATGCTCAAAAAAAGAATTTTTTTGATCAATATCCAATCCCAAACTGTTCATCATCTGAGTGAACGGAGAAGGAGCATTATTTCAGCATGTTTTTGAATGTGGTTGTAACATTTGATGACTTCTAAAACAAGCTCCATACTTACAAGAATGACTTAAATGGTTTTACATATGGGAAATTTTTGTACATTTACAGATTTGCAGGACAGCCTATTCTACCTCCCTGAAATGATTTGGGTCATGGTTTATCTTTTCCAAAACTTTGTTTTATTGTTGACTTTTCAAAAGCTGAAGGCCTTATTGAAATTCTTTGGCAGACTCAATTTTTTGATCATCAGGCTACATTTCCTCCTCCTATTTGAAAAAACTCTTCAACCCACACTCACTTTGGCTGCTCATTCCAAATTCATAAAAAACTAGCCAATGTATCTTTAAAACTCCAAGATTGTAGTCCTTCACAAATTGATGAAAGAATTTTGGGAAAGAAGGCCCAATATGGTTGATGTTGTTGTTTCTATTGTTTTCTTTAATTTTTGAAATTTTTATCTAATGAATGAATCAAATATATTTACAAGGCCAGTAATTGAGCAATCTCCTTGAGTGCCTCAACTGTTAGGAAGCAATGAAGTGATGAAGGTATGTGATGAAAGTGGGGATGAAGTAATGAGAGCATGGATGTGATGAAAGCAATAATATTATTGCTGATGAGGGTGATGCAGCTATAAGAGCATTAAAGTAGATTGATGAAGCAAACATGATAAGAATGGAGGTTTAAACCAGGGGTGATGATGTGAAATTATGGGTTGGTTTTTGTAAAACCCTTTAAATATTTTATTTCAAAAGAAACAATTTATTTTCTGGTAACTCTGACAGGTCTGATGTGAAACAAGTGGTTTTTTTATTTTGAATGGTGTATTTTAAATGGTGGATTTGGGTTGAAACCAACCATTAAGAAATGGCAGGTTTTCTTAACTCTGATATGCCCTAATTTGGCCTTTTTCCTGTGGCAAAGACTCCTCTCATGGCTTTTTTTTCATACATCAATTTGTGATTGAGTGACACTTTGTTCTGTAACCAGGGCTCGCTGGTAGTCAACACATCTCAGGTTGTTGATTGCATGCCTTGTTGAATAGCCCTATTCCCACACAATTTCATGTCTTTTTGTTTCTTCCTGCTCAGGCCAGAACTATTTGAATGCATTTTTCCATTTTTATAAACTTCACCTACTCTTTTGTTGCTACTTTGCAAAAAGAAGCCTTCCTATTTCCTTAGTGTAAACATTCTCCCTGAAAAAACAAAAGAACCTGCCCTTTTGTGCAGACAAGGGATGGTGATCAACATACCTAAGTGGGGCTATGGAATTTTTTTCTTCCTTTATTTTTAATTTTTCCTTTCTTTCCTCTCTTTGGTCTTTTGTCGTCTTCCATTTCAAATATTCTTCTTTTTTGAAAGTTGAAAAAACAATTTTGGCTTGGCTTTTTGTATTTTCCCTGATGGAAAGTAGAATTATAAAACATAAAATTACACCAACATAGGTTATTGAATAAGAAACTAACAGAAAAAAAGGAATAAATGCTGATTGATATGAGGAAAGATTTGTAAATCTTATGAGCTAGGTGTGTTGATATTATCCTAAATATCTTTATATGCATTGAATTTTGGGCAATGCATAAGAGGACTTACCCAGTTTTTTACCAGTGAATGGAAATTCCAATCTGAAAACAATCAACCTGATCAGAATTTTTTTGAATTTCACTTTGAAGGAATTCCCAAACACAAACTGCAAGAATTTATGGATGATGTGTGGACTGCTTGTGAAGCATCAGCTTTTCTAATATGTAGCTTTCCATTGAAAATCAATTATGAACTACAGTGCCAGAAGTTCATAAAATGGTGATCTCTAGTGATAATATTTCTCCACCTCCTGAAGGTGAATGATGAGATAAAGCATCATATAACCCTGAGATAAAAATGGGATAAAGAAATGCCACCTGCATATAGGTGGCCGCCATTTTTCTGTGTTTTCCAGAATCAATGATGGAGGGTTAAAACCCCTCCAGAATAGATGATGGAGGGTTAAAAGCCCTCATGAATAGATGATGGAGGGTTAAACCCCTCCAGAATAGATGATGGAGGGTTAAATCCCTCCAGAATGGATGATGGAGGGTTAAATCCCTCCAGAATGGATGATAGAGGGTTAAAACCCCTCCAGAATGGATGATGGACGGTTAAAAACCCTCCAGAATGAATGATGGAGGGTTAAAAACCCTCCAGAATGGATGATGGAGGGTTAAATCCCTCCAGAATGGATTATGGAGGGTTAAAACCCCTCCAGAATGGATGATGGAGGGTTAAAACCCCTCCAGAATGGATGATGGAGGGTTAAAACCCCTCCAGAATGGATGATGGAGGGTTAAACCCCCTCCAGTATGGATTATGGAGGGTTAAAACCCCTCCAGAATGGATGATGGAGGGTTAAAACCCCTCCAGAATGGATGATGGAGGGTTAAAACCCCTCCAGAATGATTGATGGAGGGTTAAAACCCCTCCAGAATGGATGATGGAGGGTTAAAACCCCTCCAGAATGGATGATGGAGGGTTAAAACCCCTACAGAATGGATGATGGAGGGTTAAAACCCCTCCAGAATGGATGATGGAGGGTTAAAACCCCTCCAGAATGGATGATGGAGGGTTAAAACCCCTCCAGAATGGATGATTGAGGGTTAAAACCCCTCCAGAATGGATGATGGAGGGTTAAAACCCCTCCAGAATGGATGATGGAGGGTTAAAACCCCTCCAGAATGGATGATGGAGGGTTAAAACCCCTCCAGAATGGATGATGGAGGGTTAAAACCCCTCCAGAATGGATGATGGAGGGTTAAAACCCCTCCAGAATGGATGATGGAGGGTTAAAACCCCTCCAGAATGGATGATGGAGGGTTAAAACCCCTCCAGAATGGATGATGGAGGGTTAAAGCCCCTCCAGAATGGATGATGGAGGGTTAAAACCCCTCCAGAATGGATGATGGAGGGTTAAAACCCCTCCAGAATGGATGATGGAGGGTTAAAACCCCTCCAGAATGGATGATGGAGGGTTAAAACCCCTCCAGAATGGATGATGGAGGGTTAAAACCCCTCCAGAATGGATGATGGAGTGTTAAAACCCCTCCAGAATGGATGATGGAGGGTTAAAACCCCTCCAGAATGGATGATGGAGTGTTAAAACCCCTCCAGAATGGATGATGGAGGGTTAAAACCCCTCCAGAATGGATGATGGAGGGTCAAAACCATTCCAGAATGGGTGATGGAGGGTTAAAACACCTCCAGAATGGATGATGGAGGGTTAAAACACCTCCAGAATGGATGATGGAGGGTTAAAACCCCTCCAGAATGGATTATGGAGGGTTAAAACCCCTCCAGAATGGATGATGGAGGGTTAAAACCCCTCTAGCATGGATGATGGAGGGTTAATACCTCTCCAGAATGGATTATGGAGGGTTTAAACCCCTCCAGAATGGATGATGGAGGGTTAAAACCCCTCCAGAATGGATGATGGAGGGTTAAAACCCCTCCAGAATGGATGATGGAGGGTTAAAACCCCTCCAGAATGGATGATGGAGGGTTAAAACCCCTCCAGAATGGATGATGGAGGGTTCAAACCCCTCCAGAATGGATGATAGAGGGTTAAAACCCCTCCAGAATGGATGATGGAGGGTTAAAACCCCTCCAGAATGGATGATGGAGGGTTAAAACCCCTCCAGAATGGATGATGGAGGGTTAAAACCCCTCCAGAATGGATGATGGAGGGTTAAAACCCCTCCAGAATGGATGATGGAGGGTTAAAACCCCTCCAGAATGGATGATGGAGGGTTTAAAACCCCTCCAGAATGGATGATGGAGGGTTAAAACCCCTCCAGAATGGATGATGGAGGGTTAAAACCCCTCCAGAATGGATGATGGAGGGTTAAAACCCCTCCAGAATGGATGATGGAGGGTTAAAACCCCTCCAGAATGGATGATGGAGGGTTAAAACCCCTCCAGAATGGATGATGGAGGGTTAAAACCCCTCCAGAATGGATGATTGAGGGTTAAAACCC
Source organism: Puccinia polysora (assembly GCA_025617555.3). Lineage (NCBI taxonomy): Eukaryota > Fungi > Basidiomycota > Pucciniomycetes > Pucciniales > Pucciniaceae > Puccinia > Puccinia polysora. Next base: position 7,169,918 of record CM062618.1, on the reverse strand, counting down.
CTCCAGAATGGATGATGGAGGGTTAAAACCCCTCCAGAATGGATGATGGAGGGTTAAAACCCCTCCAGAATGGATGATGGAGGGTTAAAACCCCGCCAGAATGGATGATGGAGGGTTAAAACCCCTCCAGAATGGATGATGGAGGGTTAAAACCCCTCCAGAATGGATGATGGAGGGTTAAAACCCCTCCAGAATGGATGATGGAGGGTTAAAACCCCTCCAGAATGGATGATGGAGGGTTAAAACCCCTCCAGAATGGATGATGGAGGGTTAAAACCCCTCCAGAATGGATGATGGAGGGTTAAAACCCCTCCAGAATGCATGATGGAGGGTTAAAACCCCTCCAGAATGGATGATGGAGGGTTAAAACCCCTCCAGAATGCATGATGGAGGGTTAAAACCCCTCCAGAATGGATGATGGAGGGTTAAAACCCCTCCAGAATGCATGATGGAGGGTTAAAACCCCTCCAGAATGGATGATGGAGGGTTAAAACCCCTCCAGAATGGATGATGGAGGGTTTAAAACCCCTCCAGAATGGATGATGGAGGGTTAAAACCCCTCCAGAATGGATGATGGAGGGTTAAAACCCCTCCAGAATGCATGATGGAGGGTTAAAACCCCTCCAGAATGCATGATGGAAGGTTAAAACCCCTCCAGAATGCATGATGGAGGGTTAAAACCCCTCCAGAATGCATGATGGAGGGTTAAAACCCCTCCAGAATGCATGATGGAGGGTTAAAACCCCTCCAGAATGGATGATGGAGGGTTAAAACCCCTCCAGAATGGATGATGGAGGGTTAAAACCCCTCCAGAATGCATGATGGAGGGTTAAAACCCCTCCAGAATGCATGATGGAGGGTTAAAACCCCTCCAGAATGCATGATGGAGGGTTAAAACCCCTCCAGAATGCATGATGGAGGGTTAAAACCCCTCCAGAATGCATGATGGAGGGTTAAAACCCCTCCAGAATGCATGATGGAGGGTTAAAACCCCTCCAGAATGCATGATGGAGGGTTAAAACCCCTCCAGAATGCATGATGGAGGGTTAAAACCCCTCCAGAATGCATGATGGAGGGTTAAAACCCCTCCAGAATGCATGATGGAGGGTTAAAACCCCTCCAGAATGCATGATGGAGGGTTAAAACCCCTCCAGAATGCATGATGGAGGGTTAAAACCCCTCCAGAATGCATGATGGAGGGTTAAAACCCCTCCAGAATGCATGATGGAGGGTTAAAACCCCTCCAGAATGGATGATGGAGGGTTAAAACCCCTCCAGAATGCATGATGGAGGGTTAAAACCCCTCCAGAATGGATGATGGAGGGTTAAAACCCCTCCAGAATGGATGATGGAGGGTTAAAACCCCTCCAGAATGGATGATGGAGGGTTAAAACCCCTCCAGAATGGATGATGGAGGGTTAAAATCCCTCCAGAATGGATGATGGAGGGTTAAAACCCCTCCAGAATGCATGATGGAGGGTTAAAACCCCTCCACCAGAATGCATGATGGAGGGTTAAAACCCCTCCAGAATGGATGATGGAGGGTTAAAACCCCTCCAGAATGCATGATGGAGGGTTAAAACCCCTCCAGAATGGATGATGGAGGGTTAAAACCCCTCCAGAATGGATGATGGAGGGTTAAAACCCCTCCAGAATGGATGATGGAGGGTTAAAACCCCTCCAGAATGGATGATGGAGGGTTTAAAATCCCTCCAGAATGGATGATGGAGGGTTAAAACCCCTCCAGAATGCATGATGGAGGGTTAAAACCCCTCCAGAATGCATGATGGAGGGTTAAAACCCCTCCAGAATGCATGATGGAGGGTTAAAACCCCTCCAGAATGCATGATGGAGGGTTTAAAACCCCTCCAGAATGCATGATGGAGGGTTAAAACCCCTCCAGAATGCATGATGGAGGGTTAAAACCCCTCCAGAATGCATGATGGAGGGTTAAAACCCCTCCAGAATGCATGATGGAGGGTTAAAACCCCTCCAGAATGCATGATGGAGGGTTAAAACCCCTCCAGAATGCATGATGGAGGGTTAAAACCCCTCCAGAATGAATGATGGAGGGTTAAAACCCCTCCAGAATGGATGATGGAGGGTTAAAACCCCTCCAGAATGGATGATGGAGGCTTAAAACCCCTCCAGAATGGATGATGGAGGGTTTAAAACCCCTCCAGAATGGATGATGGAGGGTTAAAACCCCTCCAGAATGGATGATGGAGGGTTTAAAACCCCTCCAGAATGGATGATGGAGGGTGAAAACCCCTCCAGAATGGATGATGGAGGGTGAAAACCCCTCCAGAATGGATGATGGAGGGTGAAAACCCCTCCAGAATGGATGATGGAGGGTGAAAACCCCTCCAGAATGGATGATGGAGGGTGAAAACCCCTCCAGAATGGATGATGGAGGGTGAAAACCCCTCCAGAATGGATGATGGAGGGTGAAAACCCCTCCAGAATGGATGATGGAGGGTGAAAACCCCTCCAGAATGGATGATGGAGGGTGAAAACCCCTCCAGAATGGATGATGGAGGGTGAAAACCCCTCCAGAATGGATGATGGGAGGTGAAAACCCCTCCCATCAACTCGGTCCCCTTTTTTTGACAATAGGTCCCTCATGTAGTGCACTCCTCTTTGGGTGGGCTACACAGCTGTAGTCCTGGATGACTTGGTTGGTCAGCAAATGTTGAGACAGGGCCACATTTCCAGTTGTACGGGTCAGGGGAATCCCAAAAATCTTTGTTGGCCTTGACTGCCATTTTAGCTTCATGCATTGCTCCATGCCCTGGCGGAGCAGAAAAAGGAGATTGTCATTGGATGCCACAACAAAGCCATAAATGATGCGCATCCAGAAGACCACAAATTCAGCTCCTGAGCTAAAAAACCAAGCTCAGAAATCATTTTCTCCAAGAATTTCCACCAACACCTTGCTGCATTCTTTGTGCCATATACCACTTTCTTGAGGTGTATGACTAATACCTTCCACTCTGGCCTAACCTTGGTTGGTGTTTGAAAATACACTTCCTCTTTGATCAGGCTGTATAGGTAAGCCAAACTAACATCAAACGTGGCCATTGGCAGATCCAAGTTTGGTCACAGAGAGATGAGCACGCGCAGTAGATTCAGGCTGGTAGTTGGCGCATAATTTTCATGAAATTCTTGCCCCATCCTTTGGTTGAAACCTTTCACTACCAGGCGCAAACACTGCTTGAATATTTGGCCATTGTGGTGGTTGTTTATAGAGACAGAGGCAAGTAGGCTCAGCACTGGAAATTCAACCTAAAGCAGCTCAGCAGTGGGTGGAAGTCCACAGCCCAATAGGCTGGGAAAAGGGCATTGGCAGACTGCCTAATCCAGAGTAGAAAAGTCAAGGCTCATTATTGGTGTGGCACATGCTTTCTGTAGCACAATAGCAAGGATGGGCCAGAGTTTTTTTTGCATTTTGGGGACAACAGACATGGTCAAACATAACTTCCCCTCTGCAACTATGGGATGAAAAGTGTGGAAGCAAGTAATCAAAGCTATTTAGTAAAAGACCAAGGCCTTAATATGGATTATGCACTGAGTTTGCGGGACTATGAGACAATCAACACTCAAGCTGAGCAGGAAGCATGCAGATTGTTGGCAATCCGTTAGTTATTCTTCATGCGGGATTGGTAGAGATCCCCTAAGGAAGATCATTGGGGAACTGTTTTTAGTAATGCATTGGTGCAACTCAACTGTTAGGAAGATTGGGCAAAAGAAATTGCCAAACCTGATGCAAACAGATGGATCAGGTAAGGGATTTTACTAATGGTGAGGAGCAGCATTGCAGAATGCACGGCGGAGAAGTAGTTCTTTTTTTTCTCTCTTTTTGGAGTAGTGTTTTCAAGTTTTACAGAAAAGGGGAAGTCTTCCTTGACTGGAAATTGGGAATTTATTCAATATATGGAATTTTATTGTAGTATAAATTAATTAAATTACCAGATTAAGAGGTGTATAGGAAAATTCTGCTTCCAAGAGTATTAGCTGGCTTAAGTAACTCAGATAATTTAATAGTAAAAGTAAAATTATGGAGCTTGTTGGGGATTCCATCTTGTTTATTACTATTAATAAATTGCGTGTTAGCTCAAGGAGTGTCTGTCTTAAGTGTGGAGTAGTTTTGCGGATAGCGGAGAAGAGGGATGGGTGTGATTCCCAGCCGCTGCGGACCATAGGAACTTTTCTTGCAGAGCAGATTTTATTCATTTTTGGAGGTACAGGATTGTAACTCAAGGGCTAGTGAGATTTGCCAAACTTGGAGCGGGATTTTTTAAGGGAATTTCACCAAAAAAACCATGTCTTTCCACACTTTCTTTGTCCAACTTATTGGCCAGGACCCACTGCATGCCTAAAACCTTTATGCCAGGGTTTGGCTTGACGGGTTCCCAGAAGTCAAGTTCATCAAAATTCTCCACTGTGTAGGTTGCAGAGGCCAAACACTGCTTTCCAAATTTGCCCTTCATTGCTTCTGGTAGTGACTTTGGTAAGTGATGTTCAACCATTACCAGAATGGATAAAAAAAATTTTCTCTTTGCCTCAGCAATCTCATCCGTCTGTTCCTGGCCTAGGTGAAGTTCCAACTTATTGATCAAGAAGTAAACCCTTGCTTTGTTTGGTTCTGACTTGACCAGTAGATTATGGAAATTGGGAAAGACAGCAAAAAGGAATGGATAACTCAAAGCTCCCCAGGTGACCAAAATAGCCATCCTTCCCCCGTGGTGGGATAGGCAAGGAGGGGGAAATTTTGACCACAATCTTCCAGCTTTGTGTGTTGCTTTTGCTTTTGGATCTGCACAATTTCTTGGGCCTCAAATTGAAACAGGGCATCTGGATCACACTCAAGACCAAATAGTGCTTTCAAAGGAGAGATACCATTTGTCCAATTTTTTGGGATTCTATTGTGGATGTGCGTCACAGCATGATAGGCATAGCTGCAGTATTGGCTTTACATCTTGCTCTTGTTGAGCATGGTATGTGCCACATCACCAATAGTCCTGTTGAACCTATTTGCTTCCCCATTCTGCTCCAGTTGGTAGGGCGGTACCGCCACCATCTGGATCCCCAGTGTTTCAAGTTTGCTTTGTAGGTTGTTGGCCTATTCTGCCACATTATCCAATTGGATGAAAATTGGCACTTTACCGGTAGCATTCCAGAGATGTTCAATCCAACCTAGGATTTTGGCAGGTACCTTGCTCCAAGATTGGAGTGTGGTGCCAAAAGTGTAGGTTGTTGCATGATCTCTATTAAATGCAACCCAGAACCTGGCTCCATTCAAGTACTTCTCAAAACAAATTATCACATCTGTCACACAAATCTGAAGCGGTTCATGCTGTAGTAATCTGGACAAAGTGCCGAGCAATTTTAAATCAAGAGACTTGGACAGTGCGCAGTGCTCACAGAAGTAGGAATTCCACGTCCCCCTTGTTTTTTTCCCAAAGTGGGACTCCAGGAAATTTTGTAATTCATGTTCAGATGCGTGTCCCAGCCTCAGGTTCCATCAATATTGGTCCAGGGATGTTTTCTGGGTGATAGTTGAGAAAGATAAATTGCAAAGAGAAGGGATGGTCCAAACATATTTACTGAAGATGGTATGTAAATCTCTCAAAACTTTGGCCAATGAAATATTCAAACTTTTGAAGATCAACTGCTGTTGGTGCAACCATACTGGCCTGGATGATTAGACTGTTCATCTCTTCAAACAAAAAATTGAGACATTTGAGGTCAGCTATAATCTTGAAACATCCTGAAATCCAGAAGTAATCTGCGCCAATCTTGTCATTGATTGCATGGATAAAGTGGTTTATGATTGCCAGTTTGTAGTGCCGCTCAGTCTTACTACATTTTTTCTTAAGTATTTTGAGGAGTGATTCAGAATCTTCTGTACCCAAGCCTTCAAAGATGCTCAGCAGTCTATCATCAATAGTGTTTCAAATCAGGATGGTGATGGATTCTCTGTGATCTCTGGACAGATTATTGAAGTCCATAGGATTGTTCAGGACGCTTGTATCCCTTGGGAGGGCTCTTTTCAGGGTGCTGTTAATGGCCGCTTCCCATTGAGAATAATTTTACCCATCAAATTAAAGTATGACCTTCTTTGGATTCATGGTATTGTGTACCTCAACCAGGTCTTTGAATAACTTCTTTGTGACCAGATTGCATCCACCCATATTGTCATGATGGGGGAAGTGAGGTGGATTTTCCCACCCTGATTGTTCTATGTGTTTTGGTGTCTTATTTATAACCTTGGATTGGGAACTGTGTCACGGGCTGTGCCCTCAGCAGTTGGGTAGGCCAGGCTCAGCGTTGGGTGCAGGGCGGGCTTGTGACCTGCTTGGATAAAGCAGACCAAGTAATGGCGCCAACCTAACCAAGTTTGCAGGGGGCTAGTTTGAAAAGCGGGAGCGCGGAAATTGCAGGGTTATACGCGCCAGAGAGGTCCTCACAAGCATAGGCGTGGACCAATCTGCCAATTACAGGATCCTCATTGGTGCGCGGATGGGTAAAAACAGGGGGCTCTGAGTAGGATGCAGCAGAGGGCCACACCATGAGAAGGAAAAACTGGACGTACATAACGGCAGAAGGGTTCCAAGGAGTTGGGTTAGGGTTGGGCTAGGGTTTTGGGCTCTAGGTGTTCTTTCTTAATTTTTTTGTCAGGCTTTCAGTTGCGCTTGTACTTAGGTTAGGGTTGAAAGGGATGACTTGAACCTCACTGTCACTTCTGGGTTGTATCATCTCATCATCTTATCACCAAAGGATCAGGCAGGATTGAAGGGAAGGAATATCCAACATCACTTTCTCTATTCATCTTTTTCTTATAACTATCTCTTATTTCTCAAAACCCATCAGCACTCAACCTCCTTACAGAAGCTTGGACCAATCACTTCTGAACTTGAGGAGAACTTAGGGGAGTGTTGCTCTCTTGTTTCCACAGAGTGCTTCTAAGTTTTTGATCACTTCAAGCAGTGATTCAATGGTGGGGACGCTCATGTTGCTGCGGTTGGCCACCAAATTTTCTTCTCTTCCCAAGCATAAAGATGACTCCTCCAATGGGAGTTGTTTTCTGACCTTGTCTGACTTGTTGGTGTCTTCAAGAATTTTTCAAAACAATGCCATCCACCTACCAGCAGACTAAAAAAAATTAGGCCTACAGGCATTCAACTCAGGTCCATCCATGTTCTTTCAGCAGATGGTTGATTGGCAATCAGCTGGCTTTTAACCTGTTAGGATTTACATGTATTAATTGATCTGCCTGGTGTGGTGTTTTTATATAGCCTTGGATTGGGAACTATTCTGTGGTTGGTGCGCTCATCACAGCCCGCTTGGACATTGGAGACCCAAGAATGGAGCAGACCCAACCAGGTTTGCGGGCAGCTAGTTTGGAATATAGAGCGGGGAAATTGAAGCTATAGGGGCGGGGATGGCATGCGCCAGTGCAGGCCAACCTGCGGCGTGCTGGGCAGATACGGAAAATGGGGGGGGCTCCAAGTAGGGTGCCGCAGAGGGCTGTGGTATGAGAAGGACAAACTGGGTGTGTGTAATGGTAGGCTGGCTTGAGGTTGGTTGAAATATAGTAAAGACTATTGGAGCGGGGTGGGTGCGGGCAAGTGCGGGCCAACCAATCATGAGGGGAGCCGGGAAAATACAGAAAACGCAGAGGCTTCAAGTAGGGAGCGGCGGAGGGCCGCGTCATGAGAAGGAAAAACCAGGTTTTTTTAACAGTAGGCGGGCTTGAGGGTGGTTGCAGTATGGGAAAGGCTATAGGAGCAGGGCGGGCGTGCCCAAGCGCAGGGCAGGAAATCATGCGGCGCGCCGGGGAGATACGGACAATGCGGGGGGCCCCAAGAAGGGCGCGGCGGAGGGGGGCTTCATGAGAAGGACAAACCGGGTGTGTGTAAGGGTAGGCCAGCTGGAGGGTGATTCTGGCATTGGAAAGGTTTAGGGCTAGGCTAAGTTTCTGTTTTTTAGGGTTTATTTTTTATTTGTTTTTGGGGCTCATTGTACTTGTACTTAGGATAGGGTTGAGAGGGTGGGCATGAAGTCCGCCCTCTAAACCCTTGCTTGTAGGATAATTATATATAGAAAATGTAGGCAAGGGATTGAAATCTGTTGATTTGTATTTCAAAGTAGGACCAGCTGATTTGGATGGATTGCACAATGGTAGTGAGAGGCTGACAACTAGATAGGACTGAGAAAGTAGGACAAGGACAAGAAAAGAACAAGGAGAAACAGGCTAGACAAAAAGAAATCAGAAACAGTAGAAACATAGATTCAGAAAGATGTCCTCTCACAGCTAGACAAACTGATCAAAACTTGAGAGGGATCTTGAAGACAAATAGGGAAAGGCGATACAATGATAAAAGTGAATTGAGTAGGGTGAGTCAGAACTTGAGGTGGAAATGGTGGAGATTGATTGATGGAGGTGGAAACTTGGGACAGATGATGGAGAATAGGATTGAGAGAGATAGAGAGAGTAATAAGGAAGAAAAGGAAAAAGAGGGATAGAAGTAGAGTAGACGAAGAGATCAGGAAGAAAGAGATGAGTGAGGATTGAATGAAGAAGGAAAAAACGTGTGAGAAGAAATAGTGAGAGACAAAGTGAATTTGAAGTATTTGCACTCTTGCACGCTTCAGTGAAGAAAGAAAGCGTTTGACAACACTCCTCCGTGTCTATTTGTGAGATGAAATTAGAGATGAAGTGAGGAACTCAACTGAAGTTTTGATGGCTGGTTTGGTAAGGGCGTTGGCTAGCATGTGGCCTGACGGTATTAATTGAGTTATGAGAAGATTCTTGTTGCATTGTTCTCAGAGCCATTTGATTTGAGTTTTGATATGTTTGAGAGCTCCATGGTGGGAATCTAAGGTGACTAAATCATTTAGAGCTTTGTTTTCAATGTACAAACAGTGAGTGAGTTGAAGATTGGGATTGAGTTCTTTGATGAGATTGAGGAGCCAAAGTTTTTCCTGAGTTGCAAGGACCAGAGCCTTGAGTTCTCCTTCAGTGGACAAGAGGGATACAGTAGTTTGAATTTTGCTATGCCATGAAACGGGAAAACCATAGAGTAGTAGGAGATAACCAGAATGACTTTGTTGAGTTGTTGGACCATTACCACCGTTGGAATCACTGTAGAATTCAATTTCAAAAGCAAAGGATGAGGAGTGAAGTTTAAGAGCTAAATCTTTGGTGGCATTGATGTATCTCCACACACGCTTGGCTTCATTCCAATGGGATAAACCTGGCTTGTTATTAAAACAAGAAAGACAAGAGACAGAATAGAAGAGATCAGGGCAAGTTCTACTAGAAATATAGTTAAGGAAACCAGTAGAGGTGCAAAAGTTTATGTTCAGATTGAAAAAAGTTTGATGATCTTCATCTGAGGCAGGTTTGAATTTAATTTTTGGTGTTAGAGGGGTGCTGATAGGCTTAGATTCCGTCAATCCAAAGTCTTCTAAGGAGGTACTGATGTGGTTGGGTTGATGCAATAGGGAGGATCCGGATTTGGTTTGAATGAAGTGATTGTCTAATATTTTGGAAAGGGGACCGTCGTGAGAAATGCTGAATTTCTGCTTGATTCTAGAGGAAAATTCTGATGAATTGCCAATTATCAATAGATTTTTGACGTATAAAAACACATAGAGGGACTGAGAGTGGTTGATGTACAGGCATGGATCAGCAGAGGACACGCTGAACCCATCTTTGATTAACCACCCTTTCAGGGTGTCATACCAGCTCTTTGGAGCTTGCTTTAGACCGTAGAGTGCCTTATTCAGTTTGAGGTAGGGAAATGAGAAGTTGTATCCTTCAGTAGTCTTGATATAGATTTCCTTGTTGAGAGGAGCATGAAGAAAAGCAGAATTAATTTCCATTTGTTGTAAAGAGAGTTTTTGATGAAGTGCAAAGATTAAGAGAGCTTGCAGAGTAACTATAGAGCCAGTAGGAGCGTAGGTTTCACCATAGTTGAAGAATTCAACTTGTTTTAAACCCTGTACACAAAGTCTGGACTTAAATTGAATGCCGTTGTTGTCAGGATTATCCTTGATTCTATAGACCCATACGGTAGTAAGTGCCTCTTTGCCTTTGGGCAACGTCAAGCAGCCTTCCCAGACTTTCAGGAGTTGGATACCATTTGTCTCTGTCTTCATGGAATTGATCCAGTGATCCTTTTCAGGGTATTTTAGGACATCTGAATAATCCTTGGGGACAACTCTTGTGATGAAGCCGTATCGTTGGGGTTTCTGAATGATTGACCAGTCACGGAGTGTGGACATTTTGGGAGGAGCGGATTTGATAAGTTGTTTTTAAATCAGTGAATGGTCTTGAGGTTTGGATGAAGAGGAGGAGTATTTGTCAGAAGAGTTTGAGAAAAGTGTAAATTCATTTTCAGAGTGATTAGATTCGGAACAGGAAGCATTGTTATTGGAAGGTACAGAGGAATTGTTGGTTGAGGTTAAAAGATCTGTAAGTAGATTTTTGTCCTTGAGAAGTGAGTTGAATGGTGATTTGGATTGAAGTGTGGGATCATCTGATTTAAAATTTTCAAAAATTTTTACATGCTTTGAGCGTATAACATGTTTAGTGGAGGGACAATAGAATCTATAGGAATTCAATTGGGTATCAAAACCAACCAAAATTCCTTTGGTCCCTTTTTCCTCCAATTTTGAGCAATTGAAGGTTTGATTTAAGACAATTGTTTTTGAGCCCAGGGTCTTTATGAGATTAAGTTTGGGTTTCTGACCAGACCAGAGTTCAAATGGAGACAGTTTAGTCTTGATAGAGGGAAGAAAATTTAGTATGGTACACGTGCTCACCAGGATCTCATCCCAGAGTTTGAGTGGAATATTCATGTTGATCATTGAGGTAATGGCAGATTCTAGCAAGGTACAATTTCCCCTTTCGGCCACTGGGTTGTGTTGTGGCGTATAGGGTTCAGAGGTCAAATGGGAAACACCATTTTCATTAAAGAAAGTGGAGAGCTTGTGATTGAGGAATTCACCGCCATTGTCAGAGTGAAACTTCTTCAGCATACGACCAAATTGATTTTCATGGAGTTTAACAAATTTGATTAATTTATCGGCGACATCAGACTTGAGTTTGATGGGAATACAGATCTTAAATTTAGAGAAATCATCAGTGAGAAGGAGAAAATATCTGAATCCGGATTGAGAAATGGAATTGATGGGTCCGCAGACATCAGCGTGTATGAGTTCAAAGACTTCTTGACTTTTGGGAAGATGTTTATTGAATGGTAATCAATGGATCTTTCCTTTGGCACACAACACACAGTTGATTTGATCCCATTGGATATTTGGGAACTCCTTTGACATTAAATTGGTCTGATCTGCATGTGGGTGTCAAAAGCATTGATGAAGTGAGGAGAGAGAGAGAAAAGAGTAGGCTACTTCAAAAAAATAGGAGGTGTTCTTGTGAATAAACATTAGGTTGTCCTCAATAGTGCTGCTGAGAATAGGCCTTCCTCTGAATAACACCCCAAATTTTCCAGTGTCCATGAGCATTAAGGAGCAAACTTGACTGATCAGTTGTACCAGAGAAACTAGATTAATGGCAAGGTCGGGAACAAAAAGTGAGTTCCTTAGTTTCAGAGAACCGTGGAGAGTATTCAGCTTAGCAATTCCAATTCCAAAAGACAAAACGGAAGCATCAGGTTCCACAGTGTGTATCTCAGAGTCATTGGGTAAGAGGTTCTCAAAGAAATTGGGATTGTTGAACATGTTGTTTGAAGCCCCCAAATTGAGGAGAATTTGATGTCAGTCCAGGGCATGGGAGTGAGTAATTGCAAACATGTAAGTTAGATGGGCTGATGGACCACTGCCTGTTGGAGTGTTGTTAGTTTTGCTGCTGTTCTGGGATAGAGCCTTGTTGGGCCAAAGATGAGGGAACAATTGCCAACAGTTGTTCTTGTGATGTTTGATTGAGGATTATGCTAATTAGATTTACAGTGAAGTATTTTGGTCTTACTGACCAATGCAGATGCGTATGTGCCAGTTGCCACCTTGTTTTTGATCTGATTCAGATGTCTAAGCACAAGATAACCATTGATACAAGTTTTTCCAAGAGAGTGGGTGATGGTGGTCTTCAGATGTTCTAGCTTGATAGAAAATTTATACAAGATTAAATACACTATTATATTGTTGTCCATACAAATACCTATCTCGGAAATTTGAGGCAAACATGCTCTCACTTTGGTGATGAACTTTTCTATATGTCTGGGGTTGAATTGGAGATTGAGAAAATTAAAGAATACTTGAGATCTGTTTGCAGTTTGTGAGGAGGCATAAAATTTGTTGATGGATTTCCAATGATCAATTCCATTGTTCAGATGGTATTCCTTTACACAATTAATATACGTTGTAAGACTCCAAACGGTGCTAAGCCGTGGCAGTTCTGTGGAGGGGAAAGGTGCTGTTTAGGCTGCCCTCCTAGGAGTTACAATAATATTTAAATGTAACCGGAATCAAGGTCCAGAACCTTATGGATGAGAAATCAAAGTAAGGGAAGAGGATAAGAGTTGTCGGTAGCGATGGAAACAACACTATCTGAGGCAAGATGGTGCAGGTAAAGACTTGAACAAATAAGTCAAGGTTTGTTCAGAGTTCAATAGAACAAGGCAGTTGTAAGTAACAACGCCCACAAGCTAATAACTCTGGTTGTCAGCAGCTGATTAGGAAAGATCAACTCAATCCCAACCAACCTCCAGGTTCTCAATGAACCTGCCCAACTCTCCGCAATCAAGCGCTTGAAGGGTACCAGATAACTGTGGGATGCTGAACAAAACAAAAGCAAATTGTTTATGACGCTCTAGAAGCAAATCAATAACGAATTTGAGCAAGAATATCCCAACACTTCTCAAGGGACTCAAGAATAGCGTGGCTGAATTCAAACTTAAAGAAGAAGGGAGGTATAACACTCCAGGTTTTAAGCTTAATAAAACCCCTTCAATCAAACGTGATTGGCTCCAGAAAGATGATCAAGGAGAGATCAAGACCAGTATGGTCGGAAAAAGGGATCAGAGTGGTATAACACACCCAAGAATTCAGACAGACAGGAATTCTTCTTCAAACAGCAAGGCTATTGGTTGGTGATAAGTATCAAGGTCACAAAGTACAGAGTTTGAGTATGGAGTCTCAAAGTATCAAGGGGCAATCATAGATATACCCGGATAAATGGCTCAGATAGGTGGGGAAGGATGCCCACAGATAAGTTGATTACTGATGATGGTCTGATAAGATGATGGGATCCTCTGATGATTCCCTGATGCTCTCTGATGCTCTCTGATGCTCTCTGATGCTCTCTGATGATGGCCAAAAGGCAGGGGAGAGCCCCTCCTTATATGGGCAGGAGGCCCTGTTAGACTATATACAACGGATTCTACAAATAGAGCGGAAAAGGGAAGGCAACCATGTGGTCACTCGCGTCGGTCTGTGGATGGGCGCGCGTAACAATACCAGAGTCACCCACCCCTTGTCCGAAGGCAGAAGCGGGTGGGAGAGAGAAATGAACCTAACCGCCGCAGATGTCTGCGGGCAGTCGTTGGCACTCTTCCAAAGCCGGAAGCGGGTGGGAGAGTCCCAGGAAAGGTGATGGATGAAGTCCATGAGAGCGCGGATGGGCGGATAGGAGATTGGTTTGAGAAAGTTGAGTAAATCCTGACGGCCTTGAGATCCACGACTGATAGATCAAGTGCAATGGGAGGTTTGACGGATCCAAGGATTTGCCAAATGCTTGCGGGTGCGGTCAGGATGGATTCAGTAAATCATGGATGAGCGCCGCGCGACGGTAGCAATGAGGAGATTGGGAGGCGCAACGACAAAGATGAAGACACGCAACAACAAAGATGAGGACGTGGTATGACAACAGCGGAGATGACAAGCAAAACCGATAAAGGACACGCGACGCGCGCGGATGAAAGGAGCGCGGCGCGGCGCGGCGCGGCGCGCGACGCGGATAATAAAAGCGCAGCGCGCGCGGCGCGGCGCGCGCGCGCGGGTAAATAATGGTTTGGATGAGCCTGAGGATAAGTTGTTCAGCCGGGCGGTACGTTTGCGCAACAGTTTATGAATTGAGGTCTTAAGGCGGCCAGGGTGTCCAGGATGGGGCACCACAACGTCCTATTTTCCAGTTTGGCCAAGATATAGCCAACAATTTCCAGATTTGTTTTGGTGGGACATTTGTCCGGTTCAGGGTTGTTCAGCCAGTGGGTAATGCCTTTAAGGGAAAATATGGTGAGTATCTTAGATCGCCAGAGTGATAAATTTGATTCATTGAGATTAGAAAAGAATCGGTGAGTGCCTTCAGAAGAGAATTGTTTGAATCTGCTGGTCCAGGGGAATTCATGATGAGTTTCCTGGTTAGCTCAGTCAGTAGAGCGTTTGGCTTTGAACCATGAAATCTGTTGATTTGTATTTCAAAGTAGGAACAGCTGATTTGGATGGATGGAACAATGGTAGTGAGAGGCTGACAACTAGATAGGACTGAGACAGTAGGACAAGGACAAGAAAAGAACAAGGAGAAACAGGCTAGACAAAAATAAATCAGAAACAGTAAAAACGTAGATTCAGAAAGATGTCCTCTCACAGCTAGACAAACTGATCAAAACTTGAGAGGGATCTTGAAGACAAATACGGCAAGGAAATACAATGATCAAAGTGAATAGAGTAGGGTGAGTCAGAACTTGAAGTGGAAATGGTGGAGATTGATTGATGGAGGTGGAAACTTGGGAAAGATGATGGAGAATAGGATTGAGAGAGATAGAGAGAGGAATAAGAAAGAAACAAAAAGAGAGATATAGAAGTGGAGGAGACGAAGAGATCAGGAATAAAGAGATGAGTGAGGAATTGAATGAAGAAGGAAAAAACGGGTGAGAAGAAATAGTGAGAGACAAAGTGAATTTGAAGTATTTGCACTCTTGCGGGCGTCAGTGAAGAAAGAAAGCGTTTGACCACAGGGATAAGGCAAAGGATACAGCAAAGGATATGGAAAGGAAAGGAAAGGAAGGAAATTTATCTCTCCTTTTATCTCTCTCACTCTCTCTCTCTCTCTTTCTCTCTCTATACAGGCGTATCCTTATCCTTACACACGCTAGGACCATTGATTCCAAAACTTGAGGATGGATAAGGGGAGTATCTCTCTCTTACTTTCCACATCTGGGGGTCTGGCCAGGAACCTTCTTTTGTCTCAAGTCTCTCAAAGGTACTCAGGATGCTACCAGCAGTCACTTATCCTTTTTCTTCCTCCTCCTTCCATTTCCACATTGACTCAAAGGATTACCCTCACATTTGATTCAAAACTGTGGATGTGGAGCAATTCATCTCACAATATGAAGTGATTGCAGACTCCAAAGGCGCATCAGATTCAAACAAGGTGTGCCATTTTCTCGTGTTCATCATGGAGGGGGAAGAGATTCTGGATGTGGAAGACATGGAAGGCTACCAAAAAGTTGATTGGCCAAAACTGAAGGAGGACATGCTGGCAAGATGGGGGAAGCACAATCCTTGTTTCCAGGAAGGTAATTTCAAAAAATCCGCGGCAGAGGCAGGCATGCATGGAAGGGCCCAGTTGCATGTAGAATTTGATTAAGTGGCAATGTGGGCTCTGGCACCACAACCGGCAACCATCCCTTGGGTTATTGAACGTGCAGAGTTGGAAAGGGACTTCAAAATTTATTTGAAGTGTCTTCAGCTCCCTAGCGCACCCACGCCCCAGGTGTGCACTTATGGTGATGATAATGGCTATTGGAGGTCAGGGTGCAACAACCAGACAATGAATTCAAACGCAGGATTGGTTTACCCAGCGGAGATGGGATACATGTTTCTAAAGCAGGTCTAAGCGGAGTTGGATCAGCACATTGCTATGAAGCAAGCAAGAAAAAGGGAACAGGAAGCGGATATTGCGCGCAATTTGGGAACCAATCTGAAGCAGGCAAGTCTTGCGGAGAAGGGGATGGGAGTGGATATTGCTCCCAATCTGGGAACCAATGGGTGGCAGGCAAGTCTTGCGGAGAAAGGCACAGACCAGTCATTGAAGGATTTCACCTGGTGTCCAAGCCCTTTGATGGCGGGGAGAATGCATGCAGAACAGAAGGACGTGGAGCGCAGGGAGTGCAGGATGGATGGGCCAACAGCAGGCCCATTGCCATCACAGCTAGTGCAGATTTTGTCATTGGTGCAATGGACATTCCTGGCAGGGCTTCATGTGCAGAATGGGAAGGGATTTTGTTTCAAAGGTATGGCTGGTGAGAAGGAGGTGGGGTTGCAAGGGCTTTGACAACAGAAGGTGCACCTGGAAGGAAGTTTGGGAAAACAACCTGTGGACACAACCCCCGTGGTATTGGATGAGGCCGTGCAAATCTCTCTCCTGGCAGAGCAGAAGGTTGAAAACCACTGGGGACAGCAATTAGTTTGGGGGGGACAAATGGAAGGGATAGTATTTCAGGAACACATGGGCAGCGCAATGCCCGGTCTGTATACGCAAAGGCAAGCCCTGAAACAGATGGAAGAATACAAGGCGGGACAAGGAGAGGAGGGATGCAAAAAAAAAAACTTTTTCATCTCTTTCCTTCTCTGGTTTTGGTTGGCTTCTCTTTATTATCTGTTTTCTTATATACGTACAGGTTTAATGGTGGTTGTAATGGGTACAGGAGGTTATGGTCAAGGTAATGGTGGGAAGACCTTTGGGGACAGAACCCAAGTTGGGGAGGGAAGTGGTGTTGTTATATAGCCTTGGATTGGGAACTGTGCCGCATTTTTCTCACTCATTGAAGCCCGCTTGGACATTTTAGATGCAAAAATGGAGCGCGCCCAACCATTTTTGTGGGCAGCTAGTTCAGGAAGATAGAGTGGGGCAATTGGGGCTATAGGAGAGGGTTTATAGGAGATTGGAGGGTATGCGCAAGGGCAGGTCAACCCGCGGGGCAGCAAATTAGAAGGCGAGCTTGGAGGATATGGAAAATGGGGGGGGCTCCAAGTAGGGCACGACGGAGGGCCGCATCATAAGGAGGACAAACCGGGTGTGTGTAACTGTAGGTGGCTTGAGGGTGGTGGTTGTATGGGAAAGGCTATGGGAGTGGGGCGGGCGCGCGCAAGCACAGGCCAACCAATGGGGAAGGGAATCACATGGCCGGCCGGGAAGATATGGACAATGCAGGGAGATCCAATTAGGGCACAGCTAAGGGCTGCATCATGAGAAGGAACAACTGGGTTTGTCTAAGGGTAGGCAGGCTGGAGGGTGATTGCGGCATGGGAAAGGGTTATTGTTAGGCTATGGTTCTGGTTTTTATGGTTTCTTTCAATGAGTTATACCATATATCCCTTCCCTCCCCAAGCTGGGGTTGAGAGCACCAAATTTATACCCACACTTCCAACCCTAGCCAAAGTACAAGAGCAATGAA
Organism: Puccinia polysora; assembly: GCA_025617555.3. Taxonomy (NCBI): domain Eukaryota; kingdom Fungi; phylum Basidiomycota; class Pucciniomycetes; order Pucciniales; family Pucciniaceae; genus Puccinia; species Puccinia polysora. Next base: position 7,152,489 of record CM062618.1, on the reverse strand, counting down.
AGCCCAAAAACAAACAGAAAAGAAACGCTAAAAACAAGAATCTTAACCTTAACCTAACCCTTTCCCATGCTGCAACCACCCTCAAGCCCGCCTACCCTTACATACACCCAGTACTTCCTTCTCATGAGGCCACCCTCCGCCGCGCCCTACTTGGAGACAACTGCGTTGTCTGTATCCGCCCAGTTTGCCACATGATTTCCTGCACTGCGGGTTGGTCTGCTCCTATAGCCCTGATTGCCCCACTCTGCCTCCCAAAAAAAGCCGCTGTGGTGGTTATTTATAGACACAGGGGCAACTGGGCACACCACAGGACATTAAACTTGGAGCTGCTCAGCTGTGGGTGGAATTCTGCAGTACAATAGGCTCAGAGAAGCATGTTGGCGGGCTTTCTATTCTGGAGGACAATAGCTCAGGGCTTGGAATTGGTGCAGGACGCGCCTTTTGCGGGCACAATGACAAGAATGGGTTGAAGTTTTGCCTTTTGCAGACATTGCACAGTCAAAAATAAATTTTACTTCAAGGCAGTGAGTTTACTATTGCAGAAGCAAGTTATCAAAGCAAACAAGTACAGATTAGGCTGATTATGGGATAAGCAGTGAGATTGCGGAGCACTGTGTGGTGATCAAAGCTGAAGTTGAGGAGGCGGCGTACGGATCATTGGGGATTTGTAGTTATGTGGCATGCGGGATTAGGAGTGATCCTCTAGGGAAGATCAAGGAGGATCTGTTGTTAGTAATGCATTGGGGCGACTCAACTGTTAGGGGGAATTGGCAACAGAATCACCAAATCTACTGCAAATTTGCAGATCTGGTAAGGATCAGACTATTGCTAAGGGGGAAAAGTGCAAACACACAGAGGCAGTGGGAACAGGGGTCTTTCATTAGCAATTAATGTTTCTTTCTTGGAGTAGCAAATGCAGGTCAGTGCAGAATGCACGGTGTGGTGTGGTATTTATAACCTTGTGTCAAGAGCTGCGTCGCGGGCTGCGCGCTCAGCAGTTGGGTAGGTTGGGCTCAGCATTTGGGTGCGCGCGGTCTCAGCAGTGCCTGCTGAGGGCTCAGCAGTAGGGATTGCGGGGCACAGCACCAGGTGTGGTTTGGGCCTACTCCAAGGGCGCCGGGCAGCAACCCACCCAGGAAAGGCGGACCAAGTTATGGAGCCGGCCCAACCAAGCTTGCGGGTGGCTATTCTGGAAGGCGAGGGCGGGGCAATTGGGGGTTAGGCGCGCTGTGGAAAGAATAAAGGTTATCCCCCTATAATTGTCCCAAGGTTCGGAAGTTAACAGTTCCCTGCGTTTGAAAGGAGATGAGGATGTCCAAAGTTGCACTTAAACAGGAAATAGAGATAAGGAGATAAGAGATAAAGAAAATTAGAGAGAGAGAGAAGTTGCCAATCCTTCAATCCTAAGAACTTACCACCTGGATGTGTATCCGGTATGAGTTCCTTTAATCTCCTGGTGAGATGAGTGATTCAATCTGATGATGTGTTTTCTCCTCCTCCCGGAGTTGAGAGTGAGGATAAGTCCTCCCTCTCAACCCTAACCTAAGTACACGCGCAAATAACAGTATGACAACAAAACAGAAAACAATCCCAAAACAGAAACCCTAGCCTCCTCTCCCCACCTCCTCCGTACCAAACTCCCCCCGTTGTCCGTACGCCATTCCGTTCATCCGGTTTGTCCTTCTCATGACGCGGTCCTTGCACCGCGCCCTACTTGGAGCCCCCTGCGCCTGTCCGTATCCATTTGTCCCCACCCGTCAGGGGTGTTTGGTAATATCCGGCATGATCCGCGCGCGCAAGCGCGCGCTTCATCTGTTCCTCCATAGCCTGCGGATTGCTCCGCCCCTACATATCCGAACTGGCACGCCCACAAACCTAGTTGAGCGCACTACCTTCCGAATCCAATCTCCGGGGCGGATTGCCGCCCACGCCGCATTTGATGCTGAGCCCGACCCATCCACCAGGTGCGGAGCCAAACAGCGGCTGCTGCTGCTGAGCACTCTGCATACCCTAGTGCTGAGCCCGCTTGCTCCCAATGCTGAGCGCGCAGCGGCGACGCAGTTCCCAATCCGTGTCTATAAATTGACACCACATCCCCCCCAACTTGAGTTCTGTCCCCAGAAGTTTCCCATTGCTTCACCATACCACAAGCTCCGCTACTTCCGCTCCACCCCCACCACTTCCCACTACCACCTTCCCCGTTTTCCTTCCCACCCGTTGCCATCATGCTCCCATGCAAGTTCTGCGCTCGGAACGGGCACGCATGTTTGATCATCCCCGGTTTTCGCGCCTGTTTAGCTTGCCGTTTCGGTCATCTTTGCTGCTTGCTTAGCGACAGCATTCCTCGAGCTCCCCCCCAATCCGGCTCTTGCCCTAGGCCGTGCAAGAGGGCTTGTCCAGACCCGTTTGTGGTTTCGGACAACAAGTCAATCTTGGAAGGCTTGTGGACACCACCCGATTCACCTCCCTCCTGCTGCCCCCAAGCTCCATCACCCACCACTTTGCACATGAGCCGCCACTCGGAATCACCCCTCTGCCGGGCTGGACCTCCGCAACGGGGCAAATACAAAACTTTGGAGGAATGCGCGCGGCGACCCGTGCTTGGGCCGCTGCTGTTGGCGTGAAACAAACAGTACCAGACCCAAGACTCTCTGGAAGACCCGTGGCCGCGCCAGCACCTCCTCCTCCTACTCCACCACTGCCGACACGGCCCGCGCCACCAGCAGACTTGGATGAGAGGCCTATGACCCCCGAACGCCCCCCGCCTCCGTCACCGATTGTTGTCCCGTCATCACCTCCAGCTGGACCAAGCCCCCCTGTTGGTTCCCTGGAGGCCCCGTCTTCACCGGCCGCTCCTCCAGCCAGCCCTCCCAAGATCCCGGAGATTCCGATTGTAATGGCGCTCCCGGCGGCTGGCTTTGAAGCTTTTGCGGAACAGTCAACCACGATGCTTTGGAATTTTCTTGCAATCCCCGGAGCGCAATCCTCGGAATCCCGGTGCAAACTCCTGGTGTCTTTCCGGGCTTTACTGGCGGCTTCAAGTGTGGAAATGGAGGAAATGATGAAGATGGCTTAGGCACATCGCCCCCCCTTTTCCCCTTCTCCCTTTCCTCTTTTCTCTCTTCTTGTTGCTTGTACCGCGCTTCCCTTTTCCATTAAGAAAATACATGTCTCCACGCGCTTGGCCCGTGGTCCTATCCTTCTGAGAAAAAAGTGCGCGGCCACGCTTTGAGAGAGTGAGCTTGAGATTGAGTCTGCGCCCGCCCGCTTGCTCTGTGAGCAACCGTAAGTGACTAGCTGTTCCAAAAGAGGCACCTGGACCGCCCCAGACGAACTGCCACACAGTTCCCCGTACCCTTCCTGTAACAAACGCAAAAAACAAAACACCAGCGCGGGCCACCGTAACGGAAGAGAGAGAGAGAGTAGGAGAACGGACATTCTGGGGTGTCTAGTTGTCCCGGCTGTGAGCCGGCTAGAGCACCCCCTCACAAAATCAAGCTTAGTCCCATACCAACCACCCATCCTTGAGATATCCTGAGAGAAAGAAAAAGAGAAAAAGAAACCAATAGAAAAGAACCCCCTTTTTTTTTTTTTCCGCGCAACGCCCTTAGACCTCCTGCGAATTGATCTTCCTCCCGCTTCCCCCATCCGCGGGATTGCCCACGCTTCCCGGTTCCGCGGGGCTTTTCCTTGCGTTTACGGACCCGGCTTTGCGCCGCGCCCGCGTTTCCTGCAAAAACCCCAAGCCAGCAAAGACCCCACAATCCAGATAAGAAAGAAACATAGAGAAACAAACATTATGGGGTGTCTAGTCATTCCGGCTGTGAACCAGCTAGAGCACCCCCTCACCAAATCAAAAGTTATCCCCCACCCCCTCTACCTCCCCCCCCCAACTTGGCCACTGTCCCCAGCTGGTCGCAACCGCCTACTCTGTTGTAACGGCACGGCCTCCGCTTCTCCACCCAAAGACAAATCCCCAGATCGTGTTCCTACACCATCGCCGCGCTCCACACTCCCCTCGTCCAATCCTTCACCCCCTTCCGCCGTCTTTTTGAACGAGGTGGATCCTCGCGCAAAGAAGCGCTTGACATGCGAAGCCGCCGCCTTCCGTTTCAGAGGAGTACCGTCTAATTCCTCCAACTGATAGCTGCCGCCCTTGAACTTGGACAACACGCAGAAAGGGCCGTTCCACTGGTTAGCAAACAACTTCCCCCACTGAGACTCCAGACTTTGGTTGTACAGGAGCACCAAATCCCCCTTCCGCAAGGGATCCCAGGGCAATGCAAGCAGCGCTTGTCCCAATAGCACACCGATGCCGTCCGAGTCTTCTTTAGCCGGTCCGCGGCCTTTGTGAGAATTCCGTCCCATCAAAGGAGCTGTTTGGCGCGAGCCTCAAGCAATTTGGGGGAAGTCTTCACCTTCAACCAGTCAACCCCCAGGAACGTCTCCAACTCAATGTCCGCCAGAAGCACGGGGTGTTGCCCAAAAAGTAACTTGTACGGCGAGTAGCCTGTCAACCGCTTCACCAAAATCCAATCTGCAAACAGCACCATTGGAAGGGTCTCCTGCCAGCGCTTACCGTCCTCCCCGCACATCTTGACCAGGGCTTCCTTGATTGGCTGATGCCCCCTTTCAATCATTCTGGCCCCTTTGGGATAGTACTTGTTACTTGGCCAAACTTGGCTCCGCAACTCTTCACCAACTTGACCAAACGGCCGCAAAACTCAGCCCCTCCATCCACTGTAACCAGACGAAGTGACCCCTACTGCGCAAACCAGTCTTCCTCCAGAAATAGAGCAAATTTGTACGCCAAGAGCTTAACCAACGGACGCGCTTCCGCCCAACAGGACAGGTTGTCCCGCGTGACAAGCAGGTAGGCGAACTTACCTGCCTTGATGTGGACGACATCAAGCAAGACTTGACCAAAGAGGGCGTCTTCCCCTGTAAGGTTTCCGACTTCCTTGGGCAGTCTTGCGCTCCTCCGTTGACAGGCTTTGCAGGACACCAGCCATTCCTGCACCGCACGCACTACACCCGGCCACCAGAACCGCTCTTTGACCCGCCTCCGCCTCTCGACCTCCCCTCAATGACTGAGATCGTTGTGAAGACTCCAAAGGATAGCTTCCTGATCCACCCTTGAAGTGGTAACCACAAGAGGAACTGGAGTCTTCCACCGCCAAAGTTGCCCCTCCTGTGCGTAGAAATTCCCCGCCCGCCGCTTCGCCCATTGCAGGTCCTTCTCCGTAGCTCCATTTGGAAAACAAAGGTCCCATAAGTAGTCACAAAGGATTGCGTACCGCCCGGTCTGCCGGAGCGGCAGCTGAACACCTGCCTCCACAACCCCTACCTTGAAAAACGGGGCCTCCACATTGAGCAGTTCCGCGTCCTTGAACGGGTTCTCCCTTGGGTACCGCGAAAACGCGTTGGGCATAGTGAACGCTTTCCCCGGAACATGAACAACAGCAAAGGAGAAAAGTTAGAGAAACACCACCCACCTGGTCATGGGAGCATTGGGCAACGCCGGGGAATTGATCATCCGCGCCAGCGCCTCTGCGTCCACCAAAAGCTCAAAATGGACCCCCCACGAAAGATACTGGAGCCGCCGCACAATCTTGGTGACCCCGCACAATTCCAACTTCGCCTGGGAGTACCGGCTTTCCGTCTGAGTGAAGGTGACCGACTCGTAAAGTACCGGCCTATCCTTGCCGTCGTCCTCTTGAGGGAGAACCCCCCCGCGCCAAATTTGTTGGAATCAACGGCTAGCCTAATTCCTCCCACGTTGTAGTCAAGATCGCGGAGCACAATGTCACGTCCCACAATCTCCTTGAGCTTCCGGAATGCGCAATTGCATTCTTCCCCCCACTTCCACTCCGCGCCTTTCCGCGTTAGTGAATGGAGCGGGCTTGCCACCTCCGCAAACCTCTCAATGAACATACCGACATAGCTACATAATCCCAAGAACTGAAGGATATGCAACACCGTCCCCGGGATCGGCCATTCAAGGACCTTGTTCCGCTTTTTCTCTGCAATGCGCCGGCCGTCAGAAGCAACAACATGGCCAAGGACTTTGAGCTCCGGGAAACAAACCGCCAACGTCTTCCCCAACACCGTCAGTCCTGCCTCCTCAATGCAAAACAGGATGCGTTCCAATGTCTGTGCATATTCCCACACGAAACGTTGGACGCCGGGAACTTCAACCAGCTCCGCTCCCCCGTAATCAGATTTAGCACCTTTTATGCCCGCGTTGTCAATAAAGATTTGAACTCCCTCCGGAAGATCATCCTTCAGTATCCAAGCCATTTGCGCCTGGTACACCGCCACAGAATTGGTCGCGCCTTGCCGGAGCCGAGTCAGCTGCATTCTTCCCAACCCAGTCTCAAATGCTGTTGAGGCCGCAAGCAAGGATCCAACTCGCGCTGGTTGTATCCCCCCATCACATCCATTAAACCGTAACAAGCGCGCCCCGCCATTGACTCAAGGAACTCGTCAACGCAAGGGGGCCGTCCTGCGTCCCGGATTGTAAAAGAGTTGAGCCGCTGTAAATCATGAACAATCCTCAACGACATTCCGTCCTGCTTAACCACAGCAAAGATCAGGCTGGAGTAACTAGACGTTGACTGTTTTTAAAGGCCAGTGTTCACCAGCTCCCGCACCAACTCCAGAAACTGCTTCCGGACCGCCCACAATATTGGAATTGGCTTGATCTGCCATGGCTTGTGATCAACAGTGGGGATGACATAGGGGTCGCCAATATTGTTTTTCAGGAGCCCCCGCTCTTCCGGTCCGAACGCAAGCGCTCTTTACCAAAGAACCAGAACCAAAATCAGCAACTCACGAACCTCCGTACTCAACCATCCCGTCGGGCCAAAATTGAAAGCTGAAATCCGCTCCTCTGTGATCCGCGCCAAACTAGTAACCCACCCCAAAGCCTTAATCGGCGTGACCCAAGGGTCCCGCGCCCAAGCGATTGGTCGTAGCTGTCCGCTCAGTTCCTGGGGCATTGGCTCATTCCTCGGTCAGACCTTCTGTGACACCAGATTGTACTTTCTCACGTTGCACCGCATCATCTTCACGCATCCTTTGCTGTAAGTCTTGCACAGAACAGAAACGCGGCTTCCGCCTTTGCTAACAAGTGTGGCACGATGATAGTGTTTTCAAAGCTTTGTACCCTTGGGAAATGCATACTGAGAAAAGGGACTTACTTCTGCAACGTGCGCGCCCTGCACTTTCCTTCCTCCCCCTCCCTGCTCCTCATTAGTCGACCGCCCGCGCAAAACCGGAGCTTGTTCCGCGCAGTCTCCTCGGTTGACTAGAAAAAATCCTCCAAAGGTTGCCCATTGCAGACCAACTCTGCGTCCAGTTCCTCCTCATACTCTGACACTCTCCTCCGCTTCCCTTGCCCGTGATTGCAGATAGTTGTCTCAAACCTTCCACTGGACAAATCCTCCACCGTCAACGCCTCCGTTACCGCCTCCGGATTGAAAACCATGCTTGCTCAAAACCCAAACATGAACGGCCTTCCCAAAATCACATCCCCACAATCAACCGAAAGAAAAGAAAGGGGCCTACAGACCCTTGCAACCTTGAACTCCTTGTCCTTAACTACCCCATACTCCCCTCCATTAAGCGCGCGGAGACACATTGTGCACTTCCGCCAAACCAACCACAAATCATCCACCATCCGCAATGGCAGCAGGTTCACCATTGAACCGCTGTCCACCATAGCCCACACCTTCCTTCCCGCTATGACCATTGGAACGTCAGCAAGCGGAGTCAAAACCGATTTCGACTTGCACTCCCCTCGCCCCTCCTCCTTCTGCTCCACATGAACCCGCTGCACCGTCTGAGTTACCCGGCCCTGACCGCAATCCCGCAACGCCTGAACCATCTTGTCTACCACCACCGGAGGCACGGCCGCCAGTTCCCGCAAGGTCAGCGGAACCAGAGTCTTGTTACCCATCACCTTTTGCATAATGTCCGCTGCTTTCTTCTTCCCTACAGGATTTGCTTCCGGCGCCTTGGTTCCGGGCATGCGCGCGGCTGGTTTTGGAACGGCTGACGGGGGTCACTCCTTTGCGTCCACCTCCATTTTATTGGAGACTGCCACCTTTTCTTCTGTTGCCACTACCCTTACCTCAGCTTCCACCCGAGGTGGTTGCCACGATCCAGGACCGGTAACAATTCCCAGTGATGCTTGCGCCGTCGTTCCCGCCTCCTGACCCCGTGTGCACACCTGCTGCATTGCGGTCGGCTGGCTTGGCTCCATTGGAATCTGTTTGCCCGTTGGAAACATGTACCCCATCCCCGCTGTTCAAACCAATCCCGCGCTGAGATCCTTTGTAAGCTCCTCGCACGCCAATCACCAATGACCGTTGGCCCCGCAGTACAAGCACCCCCTTGGCACAAAGGTACCAGGCGGCCAAAACCCTTCCACCATGTGAGGTGGAGGCCCTCGCAGCTGCTGCCAGGCCATACGGCTCATGCAGATCTTCAGGTCCTTCATCAGTTCCATCAATTTGCTTACCCGAGGGGCTGGCGCGGGTTGAGGAACCAGAGCACGCGTGGAAGTAGATGGAACTGGGGCCGGAAATTGCGCCGGAGCCGGAACCTGCGGGGCGGATTTCTTTGGTCCCGCTGGGAAGGACTTAGCGGTTTCCTCAATAAGCTCTTCTAAGTTGATCTCACTCTCCACAGCCCGGCAAATGACAGCCAACTCCGGAAGGAGCGCGATGCTCGCGTCCAGTGACTGCTTTAACAAGTTGTGATTGTAAAGATGCCGCTGCACCCTTGGCCGGAGTTAAGCGCCTAAACCTCCCAGAAACGCGCGTTTCATGGCCCCCGTCTGTCCCGCCACCACCTTGTTCTTTGAAAATTACCAATAGATCCAATCGAATGTCAAGGTGTACTCCGCCAGCTCCACCCCCGTTCTTACCCCTCCACGCGTGCTCGCCTCCGAGGCCACGCGGTCAAAATCACTTTCCCGGAACCAAGGTTCGCGCCTACCCCACCGCGTTAGGATCTCCGCCTTCAGTTTTGGCCAATCTTGGTTCTCGTAGCCTTCCATTTCCTCCACATCCCGGAGCTTCTCTTTGTCCATAATGATTGGGAAGACCAGCCAGGCCTTGTCAGCTTCTGAAGCACCTTCTGCATCTGCAATACCTTTGTATCTCAAGATGAATTGCTCCACATCCGCGGTGTTGAATTGGATGTGAGGGTAGTCGCGCAGCCTGATGCAAACCGGACGAGTGGGTTCATGGTCACTGGAGACCGATGGAGGAATGGCTTAGCTCGTCCTGGGTTGAGCAGAGGGAGGGGGAGGAGGAGAGATGGAAGACAAGAGTGGGTTCGGAGTAGCGGACCCGGAGGCGGAAGGAGAAGGAGAAGAAGAAGAAGGAGTGACTGTAGGGAGGTATGAATAGGACATTGCGCCTAGTTACCTTTGAAAGACAAGAAACAGAAGGTTATTTCCTGGCCAGACCCCCAGATATGGAAAGAATAAAAGTTATCCCCCTATAATTTTCCCAAGGTTCGGAACTTAACAGTTCCCTGCATTTGAAAGGAGATGAGGATGTCCAAAGTTGCACTTAAATAAGAAATAGAGATAAGGAGATAAGAGATAAAGAAAAGTAGAGAGAGAGAGAAATTGCCAATCCTTCAATCCTAAGAACTTTCCACCTGGATGTGTATCTGGTATGAGTTCCTTTAATCTCCTGGTGAGATGAGTGATTCAATCTGATGATGTGTTTTCTCCTCCTCCCGGAGTTGAGAGTGAGAATAAGTCCTCCCTCTCAAACATAACCTAAGTACACGCGCAAATAAAAGTATGACAACAAAACAGAAGACAATCCCAAAACAGAAACCCTAGCCTCCTCTCCCCACCTCCTCCGTACCAAACTCCCCCCCTTGTCCATACGCCGTTCCGTTCATCCAGTTTGTCCTTCTCATGACGCGGTCCTCGCACCGCGCCCTACTCGGAGCCCCCGGCGCCTGTCCGTATCCGTTTTTCCGCGCCCGTTGTGGGTGTTCGGTAATATCCGGCATGATCCGCGCGCTTGCGCGCGCGCTTCATCTGTTCCTTCATAGCCCGGGGATTGCTCCACCCCTACGTATCCAAACCGGCGCCCCCGCAAACCTAGTCAAGCGCACTACCTTCCGAATCCGATCTCCGGGGCGGATTGCCGCCCACGCCGAACTTGATTCTGAGCCCTACCTGTCCACCAGGTACGGATCCAAACAGCGGCTGCTGCTGAGCACTCCGCATACCCTAGTGCTGAGCCCGCTTGCCCCCAATGCTGAGCGCGCAGCCGCAATGCAGTTCCCAATTGGTGTCTATAAATTGACACCAAAGCGGGCAGGCCAACCTGCGGACCGCAAGATCCGCAGAAGCGCCCGGGAGGGCAAACCGGGGGGCTCCAAGTAGGGCGTAGCCAAGGGCCGTGCCATGAGACGGATGAACCGGGCGTACGTTGATATTGAAGGGCACGGGTTATGGGGCAAGGAATGGAGGGGTAGGGTTGGGCTAGGGTTCTGTGATTAGGGGTTGTGTTTCATTGTTCTTAAGCCAATCTCCTGGTCTCGGGATCCCTGGGTGAGTCCGTTGAGGAAGTTTGGGTGGGTAACGCGATTGCTGCGGATCACAGACGAGCAAATCAAGGCGCTGAATTTTGGGCTGGCAAGGTGGTTGAGTACGGAGGAGAAGGATTTGTTAGCATCAGTGTTGGTGCTCCGCAAGAAGGCTCTTGCCTTTGGGCCCAACAAGCGCGGATTGCTGAAGGGAAAGGTCGGAAACCCCTATGAAATCCCCACGGTGCCGCACAAGCCCTGGCAAATCAAGCCAATTCCAATCCCTCGGACTGTGCAGTAACCCTTCTTGGAACTGGTCCAGGAGCGTGTGAGGACGGGGTTGTACAAGCAGTTGACTTCAAGCTACTCTAGCCTGATTTTTGCGGTTGTTAAACAGGACAGGAAGTTGCTTAGGATTGTTCACGAACTGCAGCGGCTTAACTTGTTCACTATCCAAGACGCGGGATTTCCTCCGTGCGTGGACAAGTTCCTGAAATTGATGGCGTGGCGCTCTTGTTACGGTTTGGTTGATGTAATGGGGGGGTATGATCAGCGCAAGCTCCATCCCAACTTGCGGCCGCTAACCGCGTTTTAGACAGGATTTGGAAGGATGCAGCTGACGTGGTTGCCACAGGGGGCGACAAACTTGGTGGCTGTCTATCAAGTCCAGATGATGTGAATCCTGCGGGAGGACATACCAGATGGGTTTCTGATCTTCATCAACAACGCCGGCATCAAAGGACCAAAGACGGATTACGGGGGTGCGGTGCTAGAGGAGGCCCCAAAGATCTTCCGCTTCATCTGGGAGTACGCGCAGACATTAGAGCGGGTCTTGTTTTGAATTGAGGAGGCAGGGATTACGGTAACGGGGGGTAAGTTGGCAGTTTGTGTTCCGGTTTTGGAAGTGCTAGGCCATGTGGTGGCTTTTGACAGCAGGTGAATCAAGGCAAAGAAACAGAATAAGGTTCTCAAATGGCCAACCCCGCGGACGCCCTTGCATATTCTCCAATTTCTGGGACTGTGCAGCTATGTTTGCATGTTCATCAAACGGTTTGCAGAAGTCGCAAGTCCGCTGCAGGCGCTGACCCAGAAAGGCGCGGCATGGGAATGGAAGGCGCAGTGTGATGCTGCCTTTGCGAAGCTCAAGGATATTGTGGGCCGCAACATTGTCCTCTGCAACCTTGACTACAACGCGGGAGGGATCCGCTTGGCCGTTGACTCTAGCCAGTTTGGCCTGGGCGGTGTCCTGATGCCGGAGGAGGATGGTAAGGATAGGCTGGTTCTCTACAAGTCCGTGACTTTTACAGCAACGGAGAGTTGGTACTTGCAGCCAAAGTTAGAATTATGCGGATTCACCAAAATTGTGCGGAGGCTTCAGCACCTTCTCTGGGGGGTGCACTTTGCGCTTCTGGTTGACGCAGAGGCCCTGTCAAGGATGATCAATTCTCCAACGCTGCCAAATGCTCCTATGACTAGGGGGCTGGTTTTTCTCCAGCTCTTCACTTTTGGCTTGGTTCATGTTCCAGGGAAGGCGTTCACAATGCTTGACGCGCTGTCGTGGTATCCGCAGGAGGATCTGTTTGAGGGAGCGGAGCCCTTGGACATGGAGTCTCCAGTTATTTGCATGGGTATGATGGGGATGGAGGTCACCCTCCCGCTTCAGAAGTCCGGGCGCTACGCAATCTTGTGCTCCTTCTTGCGGGATCTCCGGTTCCCTGAGGACGGGTCAGGGACAGAAATTTGGTGGGCAAAGCGGCAGGCAACCAACTTCTACATGCAGGACGGGCAACTGTGGGGACAAGGTATCCCGGTGCCTTTGGTGGTTGCAACATCAAGGAGGGACCAGAAACTGATTCTGAGGTGTCTCCACGAGAACCTTGGGCACCGGGGAAAATTGAGACGCGGAGGAGGGTGAAGGCAAGGTTCTGGTGGCCGGTGTAAGAATCCAAACGGTTCTAGGCTGTGGCAGTTCTGGGGAGGGGAAAGGTGCTGTTTAGGCTGCCCTCCTGAGTGTTACAAAAATATTTAGATGTAACCAAGATCAAGGTCCAGAACCTGGGAAATGAGGAATCAAGGAGTAGAGGATAAAGATGATAATAGTTTGGTAGCAATGGAACAGCACTATCTGAGACAAGATTATGCAGGGAAAAACCTGAACAAAAGAAGTTAAATTCTGCTTAGAGTTCAAAGAACAAAAGCTGTTTTAAGTAACAACACCCACAAGGTAATAACTCTGGTCGTCAGCAGAAGATTGGGGATGATCAACTCAAGCCCAAACAACCTCGAGGTTCTCAATGAACCTGCCCAAATCTCCGCAATCAAGCACTTGAAGGGTACCAGATAACTGAGGGTGGCTGTACAAGACAAAGCACAATTTTTAAGAAGCTCTAAAAGCAAAGAGTAACTGATTTGAAGCAAGGATAACCTCAACACTTCTCAAGGGAATCAAGAGTAGGCTGGAAGAATGCAACTCCAAAGAAAATAAAGGGAGGTATAACACTCCAGGTATTAAGCTTAATAAGACCTCTTCAATCAATCGTGATTGGCTCCAGAAAGATGATCAGGGATCAGGACCAGTATGGTCAGAGAAAGGGATCAAGGAGTGGTATAACACACTCAAAAATTCCAACAGACAGAATTTTCTTCAACCAGCAAGGCTATTGGTTGGTGATAAGGATCAGGCCACAGAGGGGCAAAGATTCAGGTTCAAAAATGGATCAGGGGGGCAATCAGAGATACACCCAGGATAAGGATCAGGATCTTAATTTCACAATAACGGGGGGAACATAGGCACACACTCCCATGGATGGTTTTCCTATTATGCTTCAGAAAAAGCAGGGGAGAGAGCCTCCTTTTTTAGACCAGAGGCCTGTAGACTATTTAAAATAGAGATTTACAAATGGGAGCAGATTTTTTTTTTAAACAGGATGGGCATGGGCAGGAGAGTAGCAAGTGAGAGGCCCGCAGACATCCTGAAGGGCCCGGGAAACCTTTGAGACCTGCGCGGGACAAGGAAAAGCTGTGCGGGAGACCGGTGAGCTAAGAGGCAGTGTGGTGACCAATCCGGGACACCATGAAAAAAAAAATAATAATATCTTTGTCGGTTGTACCCCAAAGGTTCCTTCATTTCCCCCCATCTCTCAACCTCTCCCTGTCCTAGCGGTCTAGAACAGGCCTCTTGCCTGTCTCTCCGCTTCGATCCCCCCCTTCTATGTTCAACTCCCACTTATTGCGCTCGCGGCCCTGACTTTTGGCGACGCGAGCGATCGTCAAACCACTTCCAACGACCCATACGTCACCCTTCCATCCCACCTCCATTGACCAAGCCAATGCGCCAATTCCAACCCGGCCCCCGATTTGGTCGACCTGATCCCTTGTCCCTTCCAAAAGTTTGGCTGTTCCTTCCGAGGTACCCCTCAAGCCATCCAATTTGATCATTTGCCCATCCTCTCAGATCAATCCCTCTCATCCTCCGATCATCCATCTTCCTCAAAGTGTCCAATCTACTCCGTCCAAAACATCCTAAACTGCTTCAAACGTTTAGAGACCCGCAACTCTCAGCTCAAACAGGAACTCTCTCAATCACACATCCAACGGGGTGAACTTGTATCAGGCTTGGAGAGTTTAAAAGCAAGCTTTTGAAAACTGTGGCAGTCTCACCAACATCCAGGCCTAGACTCACCCCTTGTCAGCCCTTCGGCACTCTCCCCATTTATCCCTCAAGTCTCATCCCTCTTCTCCGGCCTCGATCCTTCTTCAACCACTTTGAACTCAATCATTCATCTCCCTCATAATCCCTTAACATCCTCAGATTGTACTCAAGCCCCAGGTACCACCAGTCCGACTCAGAGGTGCTCAGATAACGCCCTTCACATCAGTAGCTCTTGCTTAAACTATGACAGTCTCAACGGTCATTGTATCAAACATTTTCTTGACCTTGATCCCACCTCGACTCGCGCATTGTTACCTCATCATCCATCTCGCCCATCATCCAATCCGACCAATGACCGCAAGCGACCGCTCGCGGCCGTCGGAACCTTCACCCTGTTTTCGCCGCCAATCAGGCAACGACAGCCGTTGTCAACACCCGCGACCGCTGTCGCGGGTGTCCATCTGGTTGCCGCGGTCATTCTTGACGCGGGTGACATTTTTTTTTTTTTTTTATTTTTTTTTTATGTTTTCATTTTTCCGCACCTATTTGAAGTATCACTTGTACATAGTATACAGGGCCTCATGTCTATAAAAGGAGGAGCTCTCCCCTGCCTTTTGGCCCAGGAGGATAGCATCCAAGCAATCCAGCATCCAATCCCCTCATCATCATAATCAAATTTATCCGTGGGCATCATTCCCACTTATTCGAGCAAATTATCCGGGTATATCCATGATTGCCCCCTGATCCTTTGAGCCTCCATACTCAAACTCTGTCCCCTGTGACCTTGATCCTTATCACCAACCAATAGCCTTGCTGGTAGAAGAAGAATTCCTGTCTGAATTCTTGAGTGTGTTATACCACTCTGATCCCTTTTTCCGACCATACTGGTCTTGATCTCACCTTGATCATCTTTCTGGAGCCAATCACGTTTGATTGAAGCGGTTTTATTAAGCTTAAAACCTGGAGTTTTATACCCCCCTTCTTCTTTAAGGTTGAATTTTGCCACGCTATTCTTGAGTCCCTTGAGAAGTGTTGGGATATTCTTGCTTGAATTTGTTATTGATTTGCTTCTAGAGCTTCATCAACAAATTGATCTTGTTTTGTTCAGCCTCCCACAGTTATCTGGTACCCTTCAAGCGCTTGATTGCCGAGAGTTGGGCAGGTTCATTGAGAACCTGGAGGTTGGTTGGGATTGAGTTGATCTTGCCTAATCAGCTGCTGACGACCAGAGTTATTAGCTTGTGGGCGTTGTTACTTACAACTGCCTTGTTCTATTGAACTCTGAACAAACCTTGACTTATTTGTTCAAGTCTTTACCTGCACCATCTTGCCTCAGATAGTGTTGTTTCCATCGCTACCAACAACTCTTATCCTCTTCCCTTACTTTGATTTCTCATCCATAAGGTTCTGGACCTCAATTCCGGTTACATTTAAATATTATTGTAACTCCTAGGAGGGCAGCCTAAAACAGCACCTTTCCCCTCCACAGAACTGCCACGACTTAGCACCATTTGGAGTCTTACATTTGGTCCCCCGGGCCGGGATCAAACCAGCAACCTTGGGATTTACAGTCCCAACTTGAAGAATCAACTCCGAAATCCTATCCGATTTCTCTTTCTTTTTCTGTATGTTCTTTTATTTTAGATCTGATCCGTGGAGGCAGCTTGGTCTAGAAGTAAGTCCTCCCAATTTGTGCACCGCTTGGGCAAGATACTTGGTGTTTTTGGAGAAACCCTACTCTTGCCACACTCGTGAGCCACTATGGAAATCTGCTCTTTGGATCCCCTAGGAACTCTGTTATTCAATATGGCATCTCCCGCTACTCAAACCACCTCTGTCCGACCTAAGATGGTAAAGATCAAACCTCAGAACAAGAACTTAGGCTTCAACGGTACAAATGTCGAGCAATTCTTGGTCTCCTACAAAATGGCTGCTGAAGTGGATGGAGCTAGTGAATTTGATATGGCTTATCAGTTGCAATTCTTTATCTCCTCTGATGAAGTTATGGAGGTGATTGAGTCTTTCGATGGATTTGAATCCCATAACTGGACACTTCTCAGAGAGGCTATATTGGCATACTGGGGAAAAATAGATGTGGCTATGTTTACTCTGCAGGATTTGGATGATCTGGTTTCTCAGTGGACCTCCAATGGTGGTATTTCTTCAGCCTCTGACTATCAGATTTTTAGGAAGTCTTGGGATCCCATTCAAAACTATCTTATCCGAAACGATCACATTGACACAGTGGACGAAATTTGAGCAAAGTTCTTTCAATCTTTTTTGTTGGCTGTGCAGGAAAGGATTAAAGAAGAACTGGTCTAATCTGGATCCATGATTACCACCAGGGATAATTGATTCAAGCTCCCTGTTTTTCTCACCCATAGGAGTACTGTGGATAAAGTCATGAAAGATCAAACTGCTCTTACCTTTGAAAAACCTAGAACTACTGAACCGGTCCATGCTCCTTCTTTTAAAGAGTAAAACAATATTATGATTAAAATGGAGGCAGATCGTAGGCCTAAAACAGATCCTAATTCCAATTGAGAACCTACTACTATAGATGAAATCACCAAGTTACTTAGGGCCTTTGAGAACAAAATAGATCAAAAGATTTCTTCGCTAGCTACTCCTAAAACTCCTTCTTCTGTCCCCAAATCAACTCTGGTCTGTTACTACTGTCATAGGGAAGGCCATGGAACCGGACGATGCCAAGAACTTCAGAAGGACCTAAAGGAAAAGTTGGTAGAGCAGAGGGGGAACAATTACTTCCTCCCTAATGGTGCCCTAATCCCTTTTGACTCGTCTCGTCCTATCCGACATGTGGTGGACTCTTACCAGCCATCACCTCCTGTGAAAGCATCTCTTGCTTCCTTTGAATTTCGATCATCCTGTGGTACCCACCAACCTTGGTATCCTCCAGCTATTTCTTCCTCTAGTCTTGCTGGGACTACTTATCCCAGGAAACAACACGAATAACCTAAACCTCATAAGGCTCCTTCCTTGCCAACTTTGATCCTTCAAAAACCCGTTAAACGTCGATCATCACTTGAGCCTCCTTCTTCAGATGTAGAAGACATGGAGGTGGAAAAGGAACCACTCATGGAAATGTTCCCAGATCACCCTGATCCTTCTCCCTCACCTCAACCTTCTAATCCTATCTTAGATTCTGCGTCACCTGAACTTCCTCCCTCCATCCAGCCCAAAGTTCGATTTGAAAGGGGCATCTCCAAGGATCACCCCAATGCTGTGGAGGGAGTATTAAAGAAAATTTCTGATCTCAAAATTCCTGATCTATCTGTGGCTGAACTCCTATCGATCTCTCCATCTGTTGCTGAAGGAATGAAGAAATGGGTCTCTTGTCGACGTGTGGAAATTGGCCCTGAAGAACTCAAAGTTTCCTCTGGCACTTTAATGGAGGACTCTGGTGGAACCAGTCCTTCTTTATACTCCAACCTTTATTCCTGTCCCCTTGGCTTCCTTCCTTGTTATCTTGGTGACTCAGCTAAAACTGTTTCTCCTCTTGTGGATTCTGGATCTCAGCTTAACTTAATCTTGGATGCTATGGCCTGCAAGCTCAAACTTAGTCCTAGGGTCAGCTTCAACTCTGCAGTGTATGGGATAGGAAATCAAGCTTGTGAACTGGTTGGTATTGCTGAAGATGTACCGGTCAGGATTGGTCAAAATATTTTTGGAACCTGTCACTTTTGGATCACTCGTTTGGACAGTCCTATGATCTTGGGACGACCCTTCTTAATGGACTTTGGTGCAACCCTGATGTTTTCTGATCAAGTTGGGGAGAGAATTCTTCTCCCTGATGCTGATGGCAGGAAAATTGAAGTTCCTCTTTGCTCTTTGGATTCTGGTTGTTGGGAAAGAGATTTTCCTGGTCATTCTCCCAAATCATCTTTTAAGGGAAAACAGAAGGATAACTCTAGTTCCTCTCATTTTTTAGGGGAATAGTTGATCCTACTAATGGTTGTGGTTCTTTTCAGCCTCAGACTGCAACTCAAGGGTCAACTCCCATCCCTCAGGCTTATTTTTCATTTCTTTCATCATTCCCTTCTGAGCTCAAGAATATTAAAAAACAAAAACATATCAAAATAGAGAAATCCAAAAATATTTCTTCTCCATCTCCTTCTCTCTCTGGATCTGTTGTGTCTTCTTTCACTTCTACTTATGAGTCTGATCAATCTTCTCTCAGTTCCGGTACGAATCTCCGCAATGAGTCTAAACTAGATCCTAATTGCAATTCCGTTTTTGGTGATTTTGGTATGAAGGAATATGGGCTCCAGTGGAGGCAATTTGGGGTACAAGTAAGTCCTCCCAATTGTGAACCGCCAGGGCAATCTTTTACCGTCATTTTCGAAACCCTACCTTGTGCCACACATGTGAGCAACGTATTATCTCCTGGTTCTCCTTTTATGGAAAAGGCACTCTTCAAGGATATTGCAGAACATCGGACTTGGAAGATTTTGGAACTTGGACTCAGCTTTCGTAATCAAGTCTCTCTGGTCAACTCTTGGAGGAAACAAGAACTTCTCTCTTTTGCCACCAAGTATAAACCAGTTGCTAAGAAGATCCAACCAGTCAACCAGCCTACGCCTCTCAACCTCAATCCTCCCCTTATGCGTCCTCCTCTATCTTGCGATCCTTACTGTGGTCTTCCTCAATCTCTTACTGGTCCCTTTGTGCCTAATGGATGGGTCACTGAAGAACGTCTGAAGGTGGTAAACTTTGGTCCAGATGGATGGCTTCTTCCTGATGAGTTAAATTTAATCAAAAATGTCTTATCTCTAAGGGAAAAATCTATTGCTTTCTGGGAAATAGAGAGAGGTCTCTTGCGGGAATCCTATGGCCTCCCTTATATCATCCCTGTAGTTGAACATGATCCTTGGCAAAAGAAAAAGATCCCTATCCCTGCTGCTAAAGTTGATGAATTCATCAAGTTGGTCCGGGAACGAGTTCGAACTGGCCTGTATGAACAGTCAACTTCTAGTTACTCCAGCCCCGTCTTCTGTGTCCTCAAGAGTAATGGTAAACTTAGAATAGTTCATGATCTTCAACCTCTTAATAAAGTTACTATTAAAGACTCTGGTATCCCTCCTGCTACTGAAGAATTTGTTGAATCCTTTGCGGGGAGAGCTTGCTATGGTCTAGGGGATATTATGGGTGGCTATGACGAACGATCCTTACATCCTATTTCTCGTCCTCTCACTACTTTCAATACTCCTCTTGGTCGATTTCAACTTACTCGATTGCCTCAAGGAGCCACCAACTCGGTTGCAGTCTATCAGGCTCAGATGATGTGGATCCTCCAGGATGAAATCCCTGATCATGCTGGTATCTTTATTGACAATGGAGGAATTAAAGGTCCAGTATCTGACTATGATAATGAGCTCTTACCTTGGCATTCAGGAATTCGTTGTTTTATCTGGGAATATGCTACTACCTTGGAGAGGATTCTGTTTCGAATCGAGGAATCTGGCCTTACTGTCTCTGGATCTAAACTGGCAGCTTGTGTCCCTGCTCTGGAAATTGTTGGTCATGTGGTCTGCAAGGAAGGAAGAAGGATGGCACCAGCCAAAGTCAACAAGATCATCTCTTGGCCTACCCCAATCAATCCAACTGAAGTTAGGGGCTTTTTAGGTGTTGTCACTTATGTTAGAATCTTTATCCCATCTTTATCCAAAATCTGTGCTCCCTTGCGTCGTCTAACCAGGAAAGATGCTGAATGGATTTGGACCCAAGATTGTGAATGTGCTTTCCAGCTACTCAACAGGATAGTTGTTAAAGACATAGTTTTGAAAAAGATCTCTTACGGACCTGGAGCTGGCAAGATCAAGCTGGCTGTTGATTCTAGTTATCAATCTGTTGGGGCCGTCCTTACTCAGGAAGATGAAAATGGTTGGGACCGTCCTGCGCTTTATGAATCTTTTTTATTTTCAGATGTATCATCTAGATACTCCCAGCCCAAACTGGAACTTTGTGGTGTGGCTCAAATGATGAAGAAACTTCAAACCGTCCTCTGGGGCCAACATTTTGAATTGCAAGTTGATGCTCGATCCATCATTGAAATGATCAACGCTCCCAGTCTTACCAATGCTCCTATGACTTGTTGGGTGGCCTTTATCCAGCTTTTCTCTTTTGATATTTTTCACAGGCCTGGAAAATCTTTCACCATGCCTGACGGTTTATCTCGAAGACCTCTTGGGGACAACGAATCTGATGTTGGAACCGATTTCAATGAAGAGGAACCTTTAATCCAACCTATTTTCTCTTTTTCTTCTCAAAATTATTCTGGCTTTCAACAAGGCTTCTGGCTTAAATTAGAGCAGTACCTTTCAACTCTTCAAAAACCTCCTGATCTCTCTGCTAAGGAATTTTGATCTCTTAAACAAAATTCTTCTAATTTTTTTGTTCAAGGATCTAGACTTATGAAGAGAGGCAATCCTTGTGCTCTTATTGTTGTTACTATTCCCTCCAAACAAGATTCTATCCTTGAAAGTCTCCATGAAGGCCTTGGTCATCGTGGGGAAACCAAAACTTATCAACGATTATCCAAACGATTCTGGTGGCCATCTTTGAAGAAATCCGTCTCCCAATGGTGCAAGAGTTGTGAAGTTTGTCAAAAACATGATCTTAGGCGCCCAGCTGAAATTCGTTATCCTACTGGGGAGTCCACTGTCTTTGGAAGGATTGCTATGGATGTGGTTTATATTAAGGCAGGTGGTGCTAAGTACCTCATTGTGGCTATAGATGATTTTTCCGGATGGGTTGAAGCAAAATTTCTTAAGAACCTTAGCTCTGAATCAGTGGCAGCTTTCCTCTACGAGACCTGGACAATCAGTTATGGCCTGGCTTGATCTTACTCTACTGATGGTGGCTCTGAATTTGGGGTCAAGCTTGCTGAAATGATCCAATCCCTTCCTGGACAACATAGAGTTACTACTCCTTATTATCCTCAAGGCCAAGGCATGGTGGAACAAGGCCATGCCCCTTTGAAGGCTGCACTTGTTAAACTGGCTGGTGAAAGTGGCAAGAATTGTTGCAAATTCCTTCCTCTGGTTGTCTTATCTGATCAAATCTCAACCAAAAGGACTACTGGCTACTCACCTTATGAAATCATCTTTGGTCAAAGAGCAGTCCTTCCTTTGGATCTGGAAATTGAATCTTTCTTGGGTATCTCTTGGGAAGAGGTGTCCTCAACCACTGATCTGTTAGTTGCTGGATACAAGCAACTGGAGCGAAGTGAAGACGTTTGTGAAGAAGCTTATCAAAAGAGGATGGAGTCCAGAGCAAAATCCGTCCAGTATTGGGAGGACAAGCACTCTAATTGAATCAGGGAGCCCTTGAACCCTGGTGACCTAGTTTTAGCTTATAATCAATCTTTGGAGACCCAGTGGGGCAAGCTTTTCTCTAATTGTTGGAATGGCCCTTATCAAGTGGTTCATCAAGTTAGAGGTGGATCTTATGTTTTGGAGGAGCTGGATGGTACTCGGTTGGCCAGAAGGTTCTCTGCTGATCAAGTCAAGAAGTTTCATTGTTGTGGGGGCAACTTATCTCAGAAGTAAGTCCTCCCAATTGTGCACCACCAGGGTCATTTGCTGCATTTTTGTTGTAAAACTCTACTGTATGACACATATGTGAGCACCTGGGACGCCCTCCTTGTTCTATTCCTGCTGCTTCTAGGGCTCATTTGGAAGAATAAAGATATTTTCCTCAACTCTTCAATTGCTCTCAAGATCAAGAAATGGCCAATCTTTGCTTCAATTTCTTTGTTCCCTGCCTTTTTTTTATCCCTTCAAATTTTAGATGCAGATTAGGGACAGTCTGTAAGTTGGGGAGAGATGTGGTGACCAATCGGGGACACCACAAAAAAAAAATAATAATATCTTTGTTGGTTGTACCCCAAAGGTTCCTTCATTTCCCCCCATCTCTCAACCTCTCCCTGTCCTAGCGGTCTAGAACAGGCCTCTTGCCTGTCTCTCCGCTTTGATCCCCCCCTTCTATGTTCAACTCCCACTTATTGCGCTCACGGCCCTGACTTTTGGCGACGCGAGCAATCGTCAAACCACTTCCAACGACCCATACTTCACCCTTCCATCCCACCTCCATTGACCAAGCCAATGCGCCAATTCCAACCCTGCCCCCGATTCGGTCGACCTGATCCCTTGTCCCTTCCAAAAGTTTGGCTTTTCCTTCCGAGGTACCCCTCAAGCCATCCAATTTGATCATTTGCCCGTCCTCTCAGATCAATCCCTCTCATCCTCCGATCATCCATCTTCCTCAAAGTGTCCCATCTACTCCGTCCAAAACATCCTAAACTGCTTCAAACGTTTAGAGACCCGCAACTCTGAGCTCAAACAGGAACTCTCTCAATCACACATCCAACTGGGGGAACTCGTATCAGGCTTGGAGAGTTTAAAAGCAAGCTTTCGAAAACTGTGGCAGTCTCACCAACATCCAGGCCTAGACTCACCCCTTGTCAGCCCTTCGGCACTCTCCCCATTTATCCCCCAAGTCTCATCCCTCTTCTCCGGCCTTGATCCTTCTTCAACCACTTCGAACTCAATCAGTCATCTCCCTCATAATCCCTTAACATCCTCAGATTGTACTCAAGCCCCAGGTACCACCAGTCCAACTCGGAGGTGCTCAGATAACGCCATTCACATCAGTAGCTCTCGCTTAAACTATGAAAGTCTCAACGGTCATTGTATCAAACATTTTCTTGACCTTGATCCCACCTTGACTCGCCCATCGTTACCTCATCATCCATCTTGCCCATCATCCGATCCAACCGATGACCGCGAGCAACTGCTCGCGGCCGTCGGAACCTTCACCCTGTTGTTGCCGCCGATTGGGCAACAACAGCCGTTGTCAACACCCGCGACCGCTGTCGCGGGTGTCCATCTGGTTGCCGCGGTCATTCTTGACGCGGGTGACATTTCTTTTTTTTTTTTTTATTATTTTTTTATGTTTTCATTTTTCCGCACCTATTTGTAGTATCACTTGTACATAGTATACAGGGCCTCATGTCTATAAAAGGAGGGGCTCTCCCCTGCCTTTTGGCCCAGGAGGATAGCATCCAAGCAATCCAGCATCCAATCCCCTCATCATCATAATCAAATTTATCCGTGGGCATCATTCCCACTTATCTGAGCAAATTATCCGGGTATATCCATGATTGCCCCCTGATCCTTTGAGCCTCCATAATCAAACTCTGTCCCCTGTGACCTTGATCCTTATCACGAACCAATAGCCTTGATGGTTGAAGAAGAATTCCTGTCTGAATTCTTGAGTGTGTTATACCACTCTGATCCCTTTTTCCGACCATACTGGTTTTGATCTCTCCTTGATCATCTTTCTGGAGCCAATCACGTTTGATTGAAGAGGTTTTATTAAGCTTAAAACCTGGAGTGTTATACCTCCCTTCTTCTTTAAGGTTGAATTTTGCCACGCTATTCTTGAGTCCCTTGAGAAGTGTTGGGATATTCTTGCTCAAATTCGTTATTGATTTGCTTCTAGAGCTTCATCAACAAATTGCTTTTGTTTTTTTCAGCCTCCAACAGTTATCTGGTACCCTTCAAGCGCTTGATTGCGGAGAGTTGGGCAGGTTCATTGAGAACCTGGAGGTTGGTTGGGATTGAGTTGATCTTTCCTAATCAGCTGCTGACGACCAGAGTTATTATCTTGTGGGCGTTGTTACTTACAACTGCCTTGTTCTATTGAAATCTGAACAAACCTTGACTTATTTGTTCAAGTCTTTACCTGCACCATCTTGCCTCAGATAGTGTTGTTTCCATTGCTACCGACAACTCTTATCCTCTTCCCTTACTTTGATTTCTCATCCATAAGGTTCTGGACCTCAATTCCGGTTACATTTAAATATTATTGTAACTCCTAGGAGGGCAGCCTAAAACAGCACCTTTCCCCTCCACAGAACTGCCATGGCTTAGAACCGTTTGGAGTCTTACAGCGGATGACAGGTCAGACAGAAGAAGGAAGGGCCAAGGATGAAGGACCGATGACGTGGGAATCCCAATGGATGATTGTTTCAAAGGTAGACTTGCTGGCAGAAGGCTTGAGTAGTCAAGGGCCAGAGGAACCGTTGACAGGAACAACAACTTCTTCCCTTCCTTAGGGCCCTTTGGAGATTGTTTGGGAATCAACGGCACAAGTGGTGATGGTGAGTTGGATTCTTACTAGCCTTTGACTGGTCTTTGGAGTTATCCTTGATTTGTTTCAAAAAACACTCAACAAGCAAAGGTGGTCATTTGACAGAGTTTGGCCAGGGTTTCCTGGATGGGGCACCACATCTTTTTCAAACTTACAGACTGTCCCTAGTCTGCACCCAAGTTTGATGGCATAAAAAGAGAAAGGAAAGAAAGATGATTGAAAACAAGGAATGGCCATTTTGATCTTGAGAATGATTTAAAAAGAATATGTTGATTCATCTAAAGGAAAATCCTAGAAGTGGCTGAGATAAAATGAAGAAGGCGTCCCAGGTGCTCACATGCGTGGCATGAAGTAGAGTTTCACAACAAAACGCAGCAGATGACCCTGGTGGTGCACAATTGGGAGGACTTACTTTTTGTACAAGTTGCCTCCACAATAATGAAATTTCTTTACCTGATCAGCAGAGAAATTTCTGGCCATCTGAGTACCATCCAGCTCCTCCAAAACATATGATCCACCTCTAACTTGATGGACCACTTGGTAAGGACCATTCCAGCGGTTAGAGAAAATCTTTCCCCACTGAGTCTCCAAGGAACAATTATAAGTTAAGACTAGATCCCCAGGGTTCAAGGGATCCTTGATTTGCTTCAAATGCTTGTCTTCCCAATACTGAACTGATTTTTCCCTAGACTCCATCATTTTCTGATAAGCTTCACTATGGACATCTTTACTCCTTTCCAACTGCTTGGATCTAGCAACTAATAGATCATTGGTGGAAGAAACCTTTTCCCAATAAATACCTAAGAAAGATTCCATTTACAGGTACAGAAGAAGGACAGCCCTTTGACCAAAAATGATTTTGTAACGTGAGTATCCAGTGGTTTGTTCAGTTGAAATTCAATCAGAGAAGAGTACCAGGGGGAGGAATTGGCAACAATTCTTGCCACTTTCACCAGCCAGTTTGACAAGAGCAGCCTTCAAAGGAGAATGGCCTCTTTCCACCATTCCTTGGCCTTCAGGATAATAAGGAGTGGTCACCCTATGTTGACCAGGAAGTGATTGGATCATATCAGCAAGTTTACCACCAAACTCGGAGCCGTCATCAGTCAAATAAGATTGTGCCAAGCCATAACGCATTGTCCAAGTCTCATAAAGGAAAGCTGCTACTGATTCAGAGCTGAGGTTCTTAAGAAACTTTGCTTCAACCCATCCAGAAAAATCATCTCTAGCCACAATGAGGTACTTAGCTCCACCAGCCTTAATGTGAACCACATCCATAGCAATCCTCCCAAAGACAGTGGACTCTCCAGTGGGGTAACAAATTTTGGCCGGGCGCCTAAGGTCACGTTTCTGGCATACTTCACAACTCTTGCACCATTCAGAGACTGATTTCTTCAGAGATGGCCACCAAAATTGTTTGGATATTTGTCAATAAGTTTTGGTTTCCCCACAATGACCAAGACCTTCATGGAGACTTTCCAGTATCAAATTATGTTTAGAAGGGATATTGACCACAACAAGCGCACAAGGGGTTCCTCTTTTCATAAGCCTAGAACTTTGAACAAAGAAACTAGAGGACTTTCTTTTAAGGGATCAAAATTCTTTTGCAGAGAGATCATGGGGTCTTTGGAGAGTTGAAAGGTACTGCTCTAACTTAAGCCAGAAACCTTGTTGGCAACCAGAGTAATCCTGGGAGGAAAAGGTGAAGACAGGGAAAATTAAGGGTTCCTCCTCATCAAAATCCATTCCAACATCCAATTCATCATCTCCAAGAGGGCGTCGAGATAAACCATCAGGCATGGTGAAAGATTTTCCAGGCTTTTGAACAATATCAAAAGAGAAAAACTAGATGAAGGCCACCCAACAAGTCATTGGAGCATTTGGAAGTCTGGGGGCATTGATCATTTCAATAATGGATTGAGAATCAACTTGTAACTTGGAGTGTGGACCCCAAAGGACAGTCTGGAGATTCTTCAACATTTGGGCCACACCGCAAAGTTCCAGTTGGATTCCACATCTGAGAAAAGAAGAGATTCATACAGAGCAGGACAATCCAAACCATTTTCATTTTCCTGGGTAAAGACAGCCCCAACAGATTGATAACTAGAGTCCACTTCCAGCTTGATCTTGCCAGCTCCAGATCCATAAGTGATCTTTTTCAAAACAATGTCTTTCCCAACAACTGTTTTGAGTATCTGGAATGATTGTTTGCAAGGTTGGGTCCAAGGCCATTCAGCATCCTTCCTGGTTAAGCAACACAAGGGAATACAGATTTTGGATAATGAGGGAATGAAGATCCTGACATAAGTCAAAACACCTAGGAAACCTCTAACTTCCGTTGGATTTATTGGGGTAGGCCAGAAGATTATTTTGTTGACTTTAGAGGATGCCATCCTTCTTCCTTCCTTGCAGACTATATGACCAACAATTTCCAAGGCAGGGACACAGGGGGCAAGTTTTGATCCAGAGACAGTAAGGCCAGATTCCTCGATTCAAAACAAAATTCTTTCCAAGAAAGTAGCATACTACCAGATAAATTGTTGGATTCCTGAGTTCCAAGGTAAGATCTCATTATCATAGTGAGAAACTGGACCTTTAATCCCACCATCATCAAAAAAGATACCCGCATGATCCAAGGTTTTGTCCTGGAGAATTGACATCATCTGAGCCTGATAGACTGCAACCAAGTTGGTGGCACTTTGAGGAAATCAAGTCAGTTGAAATCAACCAAGGGGAGTATCAAAAGTAGTGAGCAGAAAAGAAATAGGATGCAAGGATTGTTTTTCATAGCCACCCATAATGTCACCTAGACCATAGCAAGCTCTCCCAGAGAAGGATTCAACAAATTCTTCAGTAGCAGGAGGCACCCCAGAGACTTTAATAGTAACTTTATTAAGAGGTTGGAGATCATGAACTATTCTAAGTTTACCATTACTCTTCAGAACACAGAAAACAGGAATGGATCAGCTAGAAGTTGATTGTTTGTATAAACCGGTTCGGACTTGTTTGCGGACCAACTTGATGAATTCGTTGACTTTTGAAGCAGGAATAGGGATCTTCTTCTTTTGCCAAGGATCATGTTCAACTACAGGGATGATGTAAGGGAGACCATAGGATTCTTTCAAGAGACCTCTCTCTTCTTCACAGAATTCAATAGATTTTTCCCTTAGAGACAAGATATTTTTGATCAAATTTAACTCATCAGGAAGAAGCCATCCATCTGGACCAAAGTTGACCACTTTCAGATTTTCTTCAGTGACCCGACCAGAGGTAACTAATGGACCAGTGAGGGATTGGGATAGACCACAGTAAGGATTGTGGGATAGAGGAGGACACATGAGGGGAGGATTGAGGTTGAGAGGCATTGGTTGGTTGACTGGCAGGACCTTCTTTGCACCTGGTTTTTACTTAGTGGCAAAGGAGAGGAATCCTTGCTTCCTCCAAGCATTAACCAGTGGGACCTGACTACAAAAACTGAGACCATGTTCCAAAATCTTCCAAGTTTGATGTTCTGCTGCATCCTTGAAAGGCACCTTCTCCATAAAAGAGGATCCAAAAGATAACACATTGCTCAAATGTGTGGAACAGGGTAGAGTTTTGAAAATGACAGTAGTAGAAGCCCTTGGTGGCGCACAATTGGGAGGACTTACTTCTACCCCAAATTGCCTACACCTAAGACCATACTCCTTTGTACCAAAGCCACCAAGAAAAGAATTGAGATCAAGATCTAGTTTAGACTCATTGCGGAGATTCAAAACCGGAATAGAAGATGATTGATCAGGCTGAAGAGAAAAAGGAAAAGAAGATACAACAGATCCAGACAGAGAAGAAATATTTTTGGATTTTTCGGATTTTTCATGTGTTTGATGTTTGATCTTATTCGGATGAAAAGGAAATGATGAGGAAAAAGAAAGATATGCCTCTGAGGTGGGAGTTGATCCATGAGTAGAAGTCTGAGGCTGAGAAGAACTACAACTATCAGTAGGGCCAACTATTCTGCTAAAAAATGAGGATGGGAGGAATGAGAGTTTTCTTTCTGCTTTCCCTTCAGGAAAGATTTGGAAGGATGACCAGGGAAGTCTCTTTCCCAAAAACCAGAATCCAAATATTTCTGCCATCAGCATCAGGGAGGAGAATTCTCTCCCCAACTTGATCAGAAAACATCAGGGTAGCACCAAAGTCCATTAAGAAAGGCCTTCCCAAGATCATGGGACCATCCAGACAAGTGATCCAGAAGTGACAGGTACCAACAATATTTTGACCAATTCAAACAGGGATATCCTCAGAAAAACCAAACAGCTCACAGGAATGGTTCCCTATTCCATACACAGCAGACTTGAAACTGAATCTTGGGCTAAGTTTAAGTTTGCAGGCCATGGAGTCCGAAATCAAGTTGAGCTGAAAACCCAAATCCACCAGGAGAGAAACTGTTTTAGTTGAATCACCAAGAAAACATGGGAGAAAGCCAAGAGGACAGGAATACACATTGGTATCTGAAGAGGGATCTGTTCCACCAGAATCCTCCATCAGAGTACCAGAGGAGACCTTCAATTTGTCTGGAGCAATCTCCACACGTCAACAAGAAACCCATTTCTTCATCCCTTCAGCCAAACATAGAGAGATTGACAGGATTTCAGCCACAGATAGATCAGGAATTTTAAGATCAGAAATTTTCTTTAATACTCCTTCCACAGCATTAGGGTAGTCCTTGGAGATTCCCCTCTCAAATTGAACTTTGGGCTGGGTGGAGGCAGCGAGATCAGATGAAATAGGTGCTGGAAGAGGATCTGAGGGTTGGACAGGTTGAAGAGGGGGAAGATCAGAGTTGTCCTGGAACCTTTACATAAGTGGTTCCCTTTCTACTTCCATGTCTTCCACATCAGAGGAAGGAGGCTCAGGTGAAGATCAATGTTTAATGGGTTTTTGCAGGTTTGAAGATGGAACAGGAGGAGACTTATGAGGTTTTGGTTCCTCATGGCGTTTCCTAGCTGGATCAGATTGATAGGTGCCAGGGAAGCTGGAAGAAGTGATAGCTGGAGGATACCAAGGTTGCAGAGTTCCACAGGATGATTGAAAATCCACAGAGACCAAGGATGCCTTCTTAGGAGTTGGTGGTTGGTATGAGGCCACCACATGACCAATCAGACAAGATGAATCAAAAGGGATCAAAGCACCATTAGGAAGAAAGAAATTATTTCCCTTCTGCTCTACTAACTTCTCCTCCTTGGCCTTCTGGAGTTCAGGACACCTACCAGTACCATGGCCTTCCCTATGGCAATAATAACAGACTATAGTAGATTTAGGAACAGAATTAGCAGGTTTAGGAGTGGCTAAAGAGGATATTTTCTGATCTATTTTATTCTCAAATGCCTGAAGTAATTTAGTGATCTCATCTATAGTAGGTGTCTCCCGGTGGGTCTGAGGATTGGGTTTAGGTCTGCAATTGGCTTCCATCTTATTCATGATTTCAATAGATGCTTGAAAAGAGGGGGCAAGGACTGGTTAAGTGATTTTAGGTTTTTCAATGGTGAGAGCTTTTTGAACTTTCATCACTTTATCCACAGTATTCCTAAGAAACATGAAAGCAGGGAGCTTGAACCAATTATCTCTTGTTGTGATCGTGGATCCAGATTTAACCAATTCATCCTTAATTCTTTCCTGCACTCCTGGAGATAAAGACTGAAAAAATTGCACTCAAATTTTGTCCAATGTATCAATGTGATTGTTCCGAATAAGATAGGACTGGATAGGGTCCCAAGATTTTCTGAAGGCTTGATAGTCAGAGGCTGAGCAGATACCACCATTGGAGATCCATTGAGAAAACAGGGAATCAAAGTCTTGCAAAGTAAATCTGGCTACATCTATTTTTCCCCAATAGGCCAACATAGCCTCCTTCAGGAGCCTCCAGGTATGAGTTTTGAATCCATCAAACAATTTGATAACCTCCATAACTTTTTCAGAAGAGATAAAAAATCATAACTGATGAGCCATATCATATTCACTGGCACCATCCACTTCAGCAGCCATCTCATAGGAGTCCAGGAATTGTTTGGCATTGGTCCCATTGAAGCCTAAGTTTTGGTTCTGAGGTTTGATTTTGACCATCTTGGCCCAAACAGATGAGGAGGATCCAGCAGATTCCATGTTGAAGGGTTCCTAAGAGATCCAAACAAGCAGAGTTCCAAGGTGGCTCACAAGTGTGGCAAGAGTAGAGTTTCAGAAAAATGACAAGGATCTTTCCCAGTGGGTGCACAATTGGGAGGACTTACTTCTGGACCAAGTTGCCTCCACGGATCAGATCTGAAAAAAGAACAAACAAAAAAAGAAAGAAAAGAAAAAAATTGGATTGGATTTCGGAGTTGATTCTTCAAGTTGGGACTGTAAATCCCAAGGTTTCTGGTTTGATCCCAGCCCGGGGGACCAAATGTAAGACTCCAAATGGTGCTATGCCGTGGCAGTTCTGTGGAGAGGAAAGGTGCTGTTTAGGCTGCCCTCCTGAGTGTCACAAAAATATTTAGATGTAACCAAGATCAAGGTCCAGAACCTGGTAAATGAGGAATCAAGGAGTAGAGGATAAAGATGATAATAGTTTGGTAGCGATGAAACAGCACTATCTGAGACAAGATTATGCAGGGAAAAACTTGAACAAAAGAAGTTAAAGTCTGCTTATAGTTCAAAGAACAAAAGCTGTTGTATGTAAACAACGCCCACAAGCTAATAACTCTGCTCGTCAGCAGAAGATTGGGGATGATCAACTCAAAGCCAACCAACCTCCAGGTTCTCAATGAACCTTCTCAACTCTCCGCAATCAAGCGCTTGAAGGGTACCAGATAACTGAGGGTGGCTGTACAAGACAAAGCACAATGTTTAAGAAGCTCTAAAAGCAAACAGTAACTGATTTGAAGCAAGGATAACCTCAACACTTCTCAAGGGAATCAAGAGTAGGCTGGCAGAATGAAACTCCAAAGAAAATAAAGGGAGGTATAACACTCCAGGTCTTAAGCTTAATAAGACCTCTTCAATCAATTGTGATTGGCTCCAGAAAGATGATCAGGGATCAGGACCAGTATGGTCAGAGAAAGGGATCAAGGAGTGGTATAACACACTCAAAAATTCCAACAGACAGAATTTTCTTCGACCAGCAAGTCTATTGGTTGGTGATAAGGATCAGGCCACAGAGGGCCAAAGACTCAGGGTCAAAAATGGATCAGGGGGGCAATCAGAGATACACCCAGGATAAGGATCAGGATCTTAATTTCACAATAATGGGGGGAACATAGGCACACACTCCCATGGATGGTTTTCCTATTATGCTTCAGAAAAAGCAGGGGAGAGCCCCTCCTTTTATAGACCAGAGGCCTGTAGACTATTTACAAGACAGATTTACAAATGGGAGCAGATTTTTTTTTTTTAAACAGGATGGGCGTGGGCAGGAGAGTAGCAAGTGAGAGGCCCGCGGACATACTGACGGGCCCGGGCAACCATTGAGACCCGCGCGGGAAACGGACAATCAACGGGGGAGACCGGTGAGCTAAGAGGCGGATGACAGGTCCTACAGAAGAAGGAAGGTCCAAGGATGAAAGACCAATGAGAATCCCAAGGGATGATTGGTTCAAAGGTAGACTGGCTGGAAGGCGGCTCAAGTTTTCAAGGGCGAGAGGAACCGTTGACAGGAACAACAACTTCTTCCCTTCCTTAGGGCCCTTTGGAGATGGTTTGGGAGTAGACGGAACAAGTGGTGATGGTGAATTGGAGTCTTACTAGCCTTCAACTGGTTGTTGAAGTTATCCTTGATTTGTTTCAAACAAAACTTGACAAGCAAAGGTGGTTGTTCAATGGAGTTTGGCCAGGGTGTCCAGGATGTGGCACCACACCGGGTGTGGTGCGCACAGTACGGAAATGGGTGAAGTCTTGCAAAGCGTGTCAACGGCAGAGTTCAAGGCTGCCCAGGGAGGTGGGTCACCCTATGGGGGAGGAGGCATTGTTTGGGCGGGTCTCCCTTGACGTGGTCCACATAGAGGCAGGGAAGTTTGCGTACCTGCTGGTTGCGCAGGACAATCTGTCAGGTTGGGTTGAGGCTTTTCCTCTGGTGAAGCTGTTGGCGGAGAAGGTTTCTCAGTTCTTGGAGGAAGATTGGTTCGCGCTGTACGGTTTGCTTCCTTTGGTCACTGTTGACGGAGGGGTGGAGTTCGGGGGGGGCTTGATGGCACTGGTTCAGAGTTGCGGAGCTAAGTTTGGGCGGGTCCTGGGATACTATCCGGAGGGTGCCGGGATGATCTAACGCGGCCATCAGCCCATTGAGGACTCCCTGGTAAAGATGTGTGGGGAGGACAGTAAACGGTGGCAGGAGGCCCTTCCGGCAGTCCTTTTCGCGGACAGGATCTTGGTTAAAGTCTTGACGGGCTACTCGCCTGGCTACTTGCCTTACAAACTTCTCTATGGACAGTGTCTGGTGCTACCAGTGGACATCAAGCTTGAAACCTTCCTGGGCATTGACTGGTGGAAGGTGAAGACCTCTGCGGAACTTGTGGAAGCGCGCGCCAAACATCTTCTCCGACGGTACAAGACCCTTGTGAAGGCCGCTGAAAGATTGCAGAAGACAAGGACTGCTTTGGTCCGCTATTGGTACAAGCGCTGTTCCCACCACCTCCAGGATCCGCTGCGGAAGGGTGACTTGGTTTTATTTTACAACCGGAGTCTGGAATCTCAGTGGGGAAAGCTTTTGGCCAACCAATGGAACGGCCCCTTCCGCGTGGCATCCAAGATTGAGGGAGGTAGCTACCAGCTCGAGGAATTGGAAGGGGCGCCGCTCAAACGCAAGGCTGCGGCCCCCCACGTGAAGCATTTCTTTGCGCGCGGTTCCACCTCCTTTGACAAGATGGCCGGGGATGGCGCAAATGCAGGGGAAGGCGTCAGAAGTTCAGGATCAGCGGACGGGCCGGATCCTTTGTGTGAGGAGGAGCCCGCGTGCAACGCGCCACCTCGGAGGAGTGAAAGGCTACAAACCGCTGGGAACAGCCATCAACTTGGGGGGGATGCGAGTAGGGTAAAGGTCTGATTTGGTGAGGGGGTTTCCTAGCTGGTTCACAGCCAGAATAACTAGACACCCCAGAATGTCTGTTCTCCTACTTCTTTTTTTATATTTGATTGGCCTCTTGGATTGGTACTTTTTTTGGTTATGATTGATCACAGGGACGCGGGCGCGGCGCTAGCCATGTCGGTAAAAGCAAGGACAAGCCACGCAGATTGGGCAATAGGGGAGGAGGAGTGGAGGCCCTATGGAGGCCTTAAAAAAAAAAAAAATTCTTTCCTCTTTTCTTGGGGTTTTGGTTTCCTTTTTTTTTATTGGCTTGGTTCTTTTCCTTTTTTCCTCTTTGCCTGGGACACGTAAGGGATAGGTCTGATTTGGTAAGGGGGTGTCCTAGCCGGTTCAAAGCCAGAACAGCTAGACACCCCAGGATGTTTGTTTTCTCAACTTCCTTCTTTGCCTCTCTTGGATGACTGTGCGCGTGCTGGTGTAGGATTGTTGCGTTTGTTGCAGGATTGGGTACAAAGAACTGTGTGGCAGTTTGGCTGGGGCGGTCCAGGTACCTTCCGGGGAACTTTGTTGGCTCAGGACACGGGCATGGACTTTAATTTCACTCATCCTCACTCTTAACTCCACCTTTATTCTCACTCCCACTCTCACTCAGAACGCGGGCGCAGTCCTCTTTTTCACTCACTCTTGCTCTCACTCCCGCGGATTGCTTTCAAGACGCGGACCTTTTGTGCAAAGGTTCTCACAAGCCCGGAGGCTACTCAGGACGTTGCAGAAAAAGTTTATTTCTTTTCAAAAAGCGGCGGAACAGGATACAAGATGAAAAGGAAGAAAAGGGGGGGCGACCCGTCTATGTTGGATGAGTCCTCATCACCTCCTCTGCGTCCGTGCAAGCCGCTGCGGCTAAAGTTGGGAAGGCTTCCAAGAGTTCCCGTTGGTTTCCGGTGGTGTGGGCGCTGTGGTGACCAATCCGGGACACCGCGAAAAAAAAAAATCAAATTTCAGTTGTACCCCTATGGTTACCTTCATTTCCCCCCATCTCTCAACTCCTCCCTGTCCTACCGGTCTAGGACAGGCCTCATTCCTCCCTCTTCCATCGCTCCCATCCTCCTCCATGGCCCACAGGATCGAATCGTGTTCGGTCTCTACAAGGGTGAAGGATTCTCCCTAGATTCTATCGATCGTCCCCACCATGACTCCCACCTTGGTCCTTGTAATTGATTTGTCAAAGGTTTACTCTCCTCCAATCGTACCCCACTCCTCGGTCCCGCTCGCAATCAGAGGCTACGGTCCGGTAGAGAACTCGTATCCTTACTCCAACAACTCCTCAAGGCCAGCAAAGGTACCGCCGAGGCCATCGATCACATCCAACCCATTTGATGGACTAAGAACCTCTGGAATGCCACCTTCTCGACCATGTGTACCTTATCACGCACCCCGGTCTCTCAACTCATCGCTCCCAAGGTTTTACCCTACACCCTGCCCGTGA
Organism: Puccinia polysora; assembly: GCA_025617555.3. Classification (NCBI taxonomy): domain Eukaryota; kingdom Fungi; phylum Basidiomycota; class Pucciniomycetes; order Pucciniales; family Pucciniaceae; genus Puccinia; species Puccinia polysora. The sequence continues at coordinate 7,117,572 of CM062618.1, read as the reverse complement.
TCCGGAGGACGATGTTGGAGATCTTATACGTCGGTCGAGCCCTGGGATACCGCAAGAATGAATTTCCAGCCAAATCGGTCAATGATACAATCAACTTTACGATCAAGTTCTACCAGGATTGAACCGAAGAGCCATCTTCTCAACCTTTGACGATCCCCTTCAACCCTAGACTCATCGATCCCACCAAGGTCTTACTCGATCATCCTCAGATCCAATCCGACTGACGACCACAAGCAACCGCTCGCGGCTGTCGGAACATTCACTCTGTTGTCGCCGCCGATCGGGCGGCGACAACCGTTGTTGACACCCACGACCGCTGTCGCGGGTGTCCATCTGGTTGTCCCCGGTCATTCTCGACGCGGGCGACATCTCTTTTTTCTCTCATGTAATTTTTTTTTTTTTTATGTTTTCATTTTTTCATTTTTTCTTTCCGCACCTATTTGTAAATTTCTCTTGTACATAGTATACAGGGCCTCATGTCTATAAAAGGAGGGGCTCACCCCTGCCTTTTTGGCCCAGCATCAGAAAAAGAAGGGATCCAATCCATTCTAAGAGACCATCATCAGTAATCAACTTATCTGTGGGCTTCCTTCCCCACCTATCTGAGCCATTTTATCCGGGTATATCCATGATTGCCCTTTTGATCCTTTGAGCCTCCATACTCAAACTCTGTCCCTTGTGACCTTGATCCTTATCACCAACCAATAGCCTTGCTGGTTGAAGAAGAATTCCTATCTTCCTGAATTCTTGAGTGTGTTATACCACTCTGATCCCTTTTTCCGACCATACTGGTCTTGATCTCTCCTTGATCATCTTTATGGAACCAATCACGTCTGATTGAAGAGTTTTTATTAAGTTTAAAACCTGGAGTGTTATACCTCCCTTCTTCTTTGGGGTTGAATTTCGCCACGCTATTCTTGAGTTCCTTGAGAGGTTTTGGGATATTCTTGCTCAAATTCGTTATTGATTTGCTTCTAGAGCTTCATAAACAAATTGCTTTTGTTTTGTTCAGCCTCCCACAGTTATCAGATACCCTTCAAGCGCTTGATTGCGGAGAGTTGGGCAGGTTCATTGAGAACCTGGAGGTTGGTTGGGATTGAGTTGATCTTTCCTAATCAGGTGCTGACAACCAGAGTTATTAGCTTGTGGGCGTTGTTACTTACAACTGCCTTGTTCTATTGAACTCTGAACAAACCTTGATTTATTTGTTCAAGTATTTCCCTGCACCATCTTGTCTCAGATAGTGTTGTTTCCATCGCTACCGACAACTCTTATCCTCTTCTTTTAGTTTGATTTCTCATCCATAAGGTTCTGGACCTTGATTCCGGTTACATTTAAATATTATTGTAACTCCTAGGAGGGCAGCCTAAACAGCACCTTTCCCCTCCACAGAACTGCCACGGCTTAGCACCGTTTGGAGTCCTACATTTGGTCCCCCGGGCCGGGATCGAACCAGCAACCTTGGGATTTACAGTCCCAACTTGAAGAATCAACTCCGAAATCCTATCCAATTTCTCTTTCTTTTTCTGTTTGTTCTTTTTTCTGATCCGTGGAGGCAGCTTGGTCTAGAAGTAAGTCCTCCCAATTTGTGCAACGCTCGGGCAAGATACTTGTAATTTTTGGCAAAACCCTACTCTTGCCACACTCGTGAGCCACTTTGGAAATCTGCTCTTAGAATCCCCTAGGAACTCTGTTATTTGACATGGCATCCCCCGCTACTCCAACTACCTCTGTTTGACCTAAGATGGTAAAGATCAAACCCCAGAACAAGAACTTAGGCTTCAACGGTACAAATGTCGAGCGATTCTTGGACTCCTACAAAATGGCTGCTGAAGTGGATGGGGCTAGTGAATTCAATATGGCTTATCAGTTGCGGTTCTTTATCTCCTCTGATGAAGTTATGGAGGTAATTGAGTCTTTTGAGGGATTTGAATCGCACAACTGGACGCTTCTCAGGGAGGCTATGTTGGCATACTGGGGTAAAATAGATGTGGCTAGGTTTACTCTGCAGGATTTGGATGATCTGGTTTCTCAGTGGACCTCCAATGGTGGTATTTCTTCAGCCTCTGACTATCAGATTTTTAGGAAGTCTTGGGATCCCATTCAAAACTATCTTATCCAAAACGATCACATTGACACAGTGGACGAAATTTGAGCAAAGTTCTTCCAATCTTTTTTGTCAGCTGTGCAGGAAAGGATTAAAGAAGAACTGGTCAAATCTGGATCCATGATTACCACCAGGGATAATCGATTCAAGCTCCCTATTTTTCTTACCCTTAGGAGTTCTGTGGATAAAGTCATGAAAGGTCAAACTGCTCTTACCTTTGAAAAGCCTAGAACCACTGAACCAGTCCATGCTCCTTCTTTTAAAGAGTCAAATGATATTATGATTAAAATGGAGGCAGATCGTTGGCCTAAAGCAGATCCTAATTCCAATCGAGAACCTACTACTATAGATGAAATCACCAAGTTACTTAGAGCCTTTGAGAACAGAATAGATCAAAATATTTCTTTGCTAGCTACTCCCAAAAATCCTTCTTCTGTCCCCAAATTGACTTTGGTCTGTTACTACTGTCATAGGGAAGGCCATGGAACCGGACGATGTCAAGAACTTCAGAAGGACTTAAAGGAAAAGTTGGTAGAGCGGAGGGGAAACAATTACTTCCTCCCTAATGGTGCCCTAATCCCTTTTGACTCGTCTCGTCCTATCCGACATGTGGTGGCCTCTTACCAGCCATCACCTCCTGTGAAAGCATCTCTTGCTTCCTTTGAATTCCGATCATCCTGTGGTACCCTCCAACCTTGGTATCCTCCAGCTATTTCTTCCTCTAGTCTTGCTGGGACCACTTATCAATCTGATTCAGCCAGGAAACAACATGAGGAACCTAAACCTCATAAGGCTCCTCCCTTGCCAACTTCAATCCTTCAAAAACCCGTTAAACGTCGATCATCACTTGAGCCCCCTTCCTCTGATGTAGAAGACATGGAGGTGGAAAAGGAACCACTCATGGAAAGGCTCCCAGATCACCCTGATCCTTCTCCCTCACCTCAACCTTCTAATCCTATCTTAGATTCTGCGTCACCTGAACTTCCTCCCCCCACCCAGCCCAAAGTTTGATTTGAAAGGGGCATCTCCAAGGATCACCCCAATGCTGTAGAGGGAGTATTAAAGAAAATTTCTGATCTCAAAATTCCTGATCTATCTGTGGCTGAACTCCTATCAATCTCTCCATCTGTTGCTGAAGGAATGAAGAAATGGGTCTCTCGTCGACGTGTGGAAATTGGCCCTGAAGAACTCAAAGTCTCCTCTGGCACTTTAATAGAGGACTCTGGTGGAACCAGTCCTTCCATAGAATCCAATCTTTATTCCTGTCCCCTTGGCTTTCTTCCTTGTTATCTTGGTGACTCAGCTAAAACTGTTTCTCCTCTTGTGGATTCTGGATCTCAGCTTAACTTAATCTCGGATGCTATGGCCTGCAAACTCAAACTTAGTCCTAGGGTCAGCTTCAACTCTGCAGTGTATGGGATAGGAAATCAAGCTTGTGAACTGGTTGGTATTGCTGAAGATGTACCAATCAGGATTGGTCGAAATATTGTTGGAACCTGCCATTTTTGGATTACTCGTTTGGACAGTCCTATGATCTTGGGACAACCCTTCTTAATGGACTTTGGTGCAACCCTGATGTTTTCTGATAAAGTTGGGGAGAGAATTCTTCTCCCTGATGCTGATGGCAGAAAAATTGAAGTTCCCCTTTGCTCCTTGGATTCTGGTTGTTGGGAAAGAGATTTTCCTGGTCATTCTCCCAAATCATCTTTTAAGGGGAAGCAGAAGGATAACTCTAGTTCCTCTCATTTTTTAGGGGAATAGTTGATCCTACCGATGGTTGTAGTTCTTTTCAGCCTCAGACTGCAACTCAAGGGTCAACTCCCATCCCTCAGGCTTATTTTTCATTCCTTTCATCATTCTCTTCTGAGCTCAAGAATATAAAAAAACAAAAACATATCAAAAAAGAAAAATCCAAAAATAGTTCTTCTCCATCTCCTTTTCTCTCTGGATCTGTTGTGTCTTCTTTTCCATCTACTTTTGAGTCTGATCAATCTTCTCTCAGTTCCGGTACGAATCTCCGCAATGAGTCTAAACTAGATCCTAATTGCAATTCCGTTTTTGGTGATTTTGGTATGAAGGAATATGGGCTGCAGTGGAGGCAATTTGGGGTACAAGTAAGTCCTCCCAATTGTGCACTGCCAGGGCAATCTTTTACCGTCATTTTCAAAACTCTACCTTGTGCCACACATGTGAGCAACGTATTATCTCCTGGTTCTCCTTTTATGGAAAAGGCACCCTTCAAGGATATTGCAGAACATCGGACTTGGAAGATGTTGGAACTTGGACTCAGCTTTTGTAATCAAGTCTCTCTGGTCAACTCTTGGAGGAAACAAGAACTTCTATCTTTTGCCACTAAGTATAAACCAGTTGCTAAGAAGATCCAACCAGTCAACCAGCCTATGCCTCTCAACCTCAATCCTCCCCTTATGCGTCCTCCTCTATCTCGTGATCCTTACTGCCGTCTTCCTCAATCTCTTACTGGCCCCTTTTTGCCTAATGGACGGGTCACTGAAGAACGACTGAAGGTGGTCAACTTTGGTCCAGATGGATGGCTTCTTCCTGATGAGTAAAATTTAATCAAAAATGTCTTATCTCTAAGAGAAAAATCTATTGCTTTCTGTGAAGAAGAGAGAGGTCTCTTGTGGGAATCCTATGGCCTCCCTTATATCATCCCTGTAGTTGAACATGATCCTTGGCAAAAGAAAAAGATCCCTATCCCTGCTGCTAAAGTCGACGAATTCATCAAGTTGGTCCGGGAACGAGTTCAAACTGGCCTGTATGAACAGTCAACTTCTATTTACTCCAGCCCTGTCTTCTGTGTCCTCAAGAGTAATGGTAAACTTAGAATAGTTCATGATCTTCAACCTCTTAATAAAGTTACTATTAAAGACTCTGGTATCCCTCCTGCTACTGAAGAATTTGTTGAATCTTTTGCGGGAAGAGCTTGCTATGGTCTAGTGGATATTATAAGTGGCTATGACAAACAATCCTTATATCCTATTTCTTGTCCTCTCACTACTTTCGATACTCCTCTTGGTCGATTTCAATTTACTCAATTGCCTCAAGGAGCCACCAACTCGGTTGAAGTCTATCAGGCTCAGATGATGTGGATCCTACAGGATGAAATCCCGGATCATGCTGGTATCTTTATTGACAATGGTGGAATTAAAGGTCCAATATCTGACTATGATAATGAGCTCTTACCTTGGCATTCAGGAATTCGTCGTTTTATCTGGGAATATGCTACTACCTTGGAGAGGATTCTGTTTCGAATTGAGGAATCTGGCCTTACTGTCTCTGGATCTAAACTGGCAGCTTGTGTCCCTGCTCTGGAAATTGTTGGTCATGTGGTCTGCAAGGAAGGAAGAAGGATGGCACCAGCCAAAGTCAACAAGATCATCTCTTGGCCTACCCCAATCAATCCAACTGAAGTTAGGGGCTTTTTAGGTGTTGTCACTTATGTTAGAATCTTTATCCCATATTTATCCAAAATCTGTGCTCCCTTGCGTCGTCTAACCAGAAAAGATGCTGAATGGATTTGGACCCAAGATTGTGAATGTGCTTTCCAGCTACTCAACAGGATAGTTGTTAAAGACATAGTTTTGAAAAAGATCTCTTATGGACCTGGAGCTGGCAAGATCAAGCTGGCTGTTGATTCTAGTTATCAATCTGTTGGGGCCGTCCTTACTCAGGAAGATGAAAATGGTTGGGACCGTCCTGCGCTTTATGAATCTTTTTTATTTTCAGATGTATCATCTAGATACTCCCAGCCCAAACTGGAACTTTGTGGTGTGGCTCGAATGATGAAGAAACTTCAAACCGTCCTCTGGGGCCAATATTTTGAATTGCAAGTTGATGCTCGATCCATAATTGAAATGATCAACGCTCCCAGTCTTCCCAATGCTCCTATGACTCGTTGGGTGGCCTTTATCCAGCTTTTCTCTTTTGATATTGTTCACAGGCCGGGAAAATCTTTCAACATGCCTGATGGTTTATCTCGAAGACCTCTTGGGGACAACAAATCTGATGTTGGAACCGATTTCAATGAAGAGGAACCTTTAATCCAACCTATTTTCTCTTTTTCTTCTCAAAATTATTCTGGCTTTCAACAAGGCTTCTGGCTTAAATTAGAGCAGTACCTTTCAACTCTTCAAAAACCTCCTGATCTCTCTGCTAAGGAATTTTGATCTCTTAAACAAAAGTCTTCTAATTTTTTTGTTCAAGGCTCTAGACTTATGAAGAGAGGCAATCCTTGTGTTCTTATTGTTGTTACTATTCCCTCTAAACAAGATTCTATCCTTGAAAGTCTCCATGGAGGCCTTGGTCATTGTGGGGAAACCAAATCTTATCAACGACTATCCGAACAATTCTGGTGGCCATCTTTGAAGAAATCTGTCTCGCAATGGTGCAAGAGTTGTGAAGTTTGTCAAAAACGTGATCTTAGGCGCCCAGCTGAAATTTGATATCCTACTGGGGAGTCCACTGTCTTTGGAAGGATTGCTATGGATGTGGTTCATATTAAGGCAGGTGGTGCTAAGTACCTCATTGTGGCTAGAGATGATTTCTCCGGATGGGTTGAAGCAAAATTTCTTAAGAGCCTTAGCTCTGAATTGGTGGCAGCTTTCCTCTACGAGACCTGGACAATGCGTTATGGCCTGGCTCAATCTTACTCTTCTGATGGTGGCTCTGAATTTGGGGGCAAGCTTGCTGAGATGATCCGATCCCTTCCTGGACAACATAGAGTTACTACTCCTTATTATCCTGAAGGCCAAGGGATGGTGGAACGAGGCCATGCTCCTTTGAAGGCTGCACTTGTTAAACTGGCTGGTGAAAGTGGCAAGAATTGTCGCAAATTCCTTCCTCTTGTTCTCTTCTCTGATTGAATTTCAGCCAAAAGGACTACTGGCTACTCACCTTATGAAATCCTCTTTGGTCAAAGAGCAGTCCTTCCTTTGGATCTGGAAATGGAATCTTTCTTGGATGTCTCTTGGGAAGAGGTGTCCTCAACTACCAATCTGTTAGTTGCTAGATCCAAGCAACTTGAGCGAAGTGAAGACGTTTGTGAAAAAGCTTATCAAAAAATGATGGAGGCCAGAGCAAAATCTGTCCAGTATTGGGAGGACAAGCACTCTAATCGAATCAGGGAGCCCTTGAACTCTGGCGACTTAGTTTTAGCTTATAATCGATCTTTGGAAACCCAGTGGGGCAAGCTTTTCTCTAATCGTTGGAATGGCCCTTATCGAGTGGTTCATCAAGTTAGAGGTGGATCTTATGTTTTGGAGGAGCTGGATGGTACTCGGTTGGCCAGAAGGTTCTCTGCTGATCAAGTCAAGAAGTTCCATTGTTGTGGGGGCAACTTATCTCAGAAGTAAGTCCTCCCAATTGTGCACCACCAGGGTCATTTGCTGCGTTTTTGTTGTAAAACTCTACTGCATGCCATATATGTGAGCACCTGGGACGCCCTCCTTGTTCTATTCTTGCCGCTTCTAGGGTTCATTTGGAAGAATCAAGATATTTTTCTCAACTCTTCAATTGCTCTCAAGATCAAGAAATGGCCAATCTTTGCCTCAATTTCTTTGTTCCCTGCTTTTCTTTTTTTTTTTTAAAAAAAAAAAAAAAAAAAAAAAAAAAAAAAAATGCCTTCAAATTTTAGATGCAGACTAGGGACAGTCTGTAAGTTGGGGAGAGATGTGGTGACCAATCCAGGACACCGCGAAAAAAAAAAATCGAATTTCAGTTGTACCCCTATGGTTACCTTCATTTCCCCCATCTCTCAACTCCTCCCTGTCCTACCGGTCTAGGACAGGCCTCATGCCTCCCTCTTCCATCGCTCCCATCCTCCTCCATGGCCCACAGGATCGAATCGTCTTCGGTCTCTACAAGGGTGAAGGATTCTCCCTAGATTCTATCGATCGTCCCCACCATGACTCCCACCTTGGTCCTTGTAATCGATTCGTCAAAGGTTTACTCTCCTCCAATCGTACCCCACTCCTCGGTCCCGCTCGCAATCAGAGGCTACGGTCCGGTAGAGAACTCGTATCCTTACTCCAACTACTCCTCAAGGCCGGCAAAGGTACCGCCGAGGCCGTCGATCACATCCAACCCATTTGATGGACTAAGAACCTCTGGAATGCCACCTTCTCGACCATGTGTACCTTATCACGCACCCCGGTCTCTCAACTCATCGCTCCCAAGGTTTTACCCTACACCCTGCCCGTGATCCGGAGGACGATGTTGGAGATCTTATACGTCGGTCGAGCCCTGGGATACCGCAAGAATGAATTTCCAGCCAAATCGGTCAATGATACAATCAACCTTACAATCAAGTTCTACCAGGATCAACCCAAAGAGCCATCTTCTCAACCTTCGACGATCCCCTTCAACCCTAGACTCATTGATCCCACCAAGGTCTTAATTGATCATCCTCAGATCCAATCCGACCGACGACCGCGAGCGACCGCTTGCGGCTGTCGGAACCTTCACTCTGTTGTCGCCGCCAATCGGGAGGCGAAAACCGTTGTCGACACCCACGACCGCTGTCGCGGGTGTCCATCTGGTTGTCCCCGGTCATTCTCAACGCGGGCGACATCTCTTTTTTCTCTCATGTAATTTTTTTTTTTTTATGTTTTCATTTTTTCTTTTTTTCTTTCCGCACCTATTTGTAAATTTCTCTTGAACATAGTATACAGGGCCTCATGTCTATAAAAGGAGGGGCTCACCCCTGCCTTTTTGGCCCAGCATCAGAAAAAGAAGGGATCCAATCCATTTTAAGAGACCATCATCAGTAATCAACTTATCTGTGGGCTTCCTTCCCCACCTATCTGAGCCATTTTATCCGGGTATATCCATGATTGCCCTTTTGATCCTTTGAGCCTCCATACTCAAACTCTGTCCCTTGTGACCTTGATCCTTATCACCAACCAATAGCCTTGCTGGTTGAAGAAGAATTCCTATCTGCCTGAATTCTTGAGTGTGTTATACCACTCTGATCCCTTTTTCCGGCCATACTGGTCTTGATCTCTCCTTGATCATCTTTCTGGAACCAATCACGTTTGATTGAAGAGATTTTATTAAGTTTAAAACCTGGAGTGTTATACCTCCCTTCTTCTTTGAGGTTGAATTTCGCCACGCTATCCTTGAGTTCCTTGAGAAGTGTTGGGATATTCTTGCTCAAATTCGTTATTGATTTGCTTCTAGAGCTTCATAAACAAATTGCTTTTGTTTTTTTCAGCCTCCCACAGTTATCTGGTACCCTTCAAGCGCTTGATTGCGGAGAGTTGGGCAGGTTCATTGAGAACCTGGAGGTTGGTTGGGATTGAGTTGATCTTTCCTAATCAGCTGCTGACAACCAGAGTTATTAGCTTGTGGGCGTTGTAACTTACAACTGCCTTGTTCTATTGAACTCTGAACAAACCTTGATTTATTTGTTCAATTATTTCCCTGCACCATCTTGTCTCAGATAGTGTTGTTTCCATCGCTACCAACAACTCTTATCCTCTTCTCTTAGTTTGATTTCTCATCCATAAGGTTCTGGACCTTGATTCTGGTTACATTTAAATATTATTGTAACTCCTAGGAGGGCAGCCTAAACAGCACCTTTCCCCTCCACAGAACTGCCACGGCTTAGAACCGTTTGGAGTCCTACAGTGCGAGGGGCCGCCAGGAATAGCCAAAGGAGTCCCTCCGCGTCGTCCACCATTGCATCAAACCTTGCAAGCGGAACAGCCAGGAAAACGGGGATATCCTGAATCTTGGGTGGGCTGGGAGGAGGCGGGACTGGTGAAGAAGGGGTCTCCAGCGGACCATCAAGGGGGGGCTTGGTCCAGGGGGAGGCAACGACAAGATAACAAACGGCGACGCAGGTGGCAGATGGGTGCCCCGGGGGGTTGTTAAAATACGTACGCACTTACGCGGGTGCTACGTATAAGAGTAATCCAAATGGGATGCACAAATGGGCCTCTGAGGCCCATTGGACACACACACGGACCATACGGGCCCATGTGGATGCAACAGAGTTGGGGAAACTGGCCTCAAAACGCGTGAAATAGACCCATTGGTACACGGGCCCTAACGGGCCCGATGGGGTATATGGGCAAATACGGCCAGATGGGCTTGTATGGGCATAATTGGGCCCAAGGTTTATTTTGGACATACTTGGCCAGACGGGCTGGCCCGCAAAAGTAGTCTTTTCTCACAATTCGGGCTTGGGGCGGCCCATTAGGGTTGCCGCCCGTGTCGCGGCCCGCTCGGGGCCGCTGCTCGCGTCGCGGCCCGTTCGGGGCCGCCTGTGTTCCTCGGCACGGCCCACGCGGGGCCCGACGGCCCGCGCGGGGCTGTTGCGCGGCCAAGGGATCCCGCGCGGTGCGATGCCGCGCGGGCCCGGCTGGTCGCGACCGGCGACCAGCGCCGCGGAGCCGGGGCTCGCGGCCCCGGCTCGCTCCCCCTCCCCTCGCTCGCCGTTGCGAGGGGGAGGGGGCAGGCTGGCTGGGTTGAACCAGCCAGCGACCGGCCGCAACAAGGCGGTCGGTCAGGGCAGGGGGGACCTGACCACCCCCTTGCCCAAGGAGGTGGCGGCGCCAGCCGCAAGAGTAGCGACCGGCAGGTGGGGGGGATTTCATCACCCCCCCACCATTGATCGGTCAATGCAACCAAACCAGATAGGGGCGCTCTCCCCCCCCCTTTACCGAGGGGGAGGAGCGATGGGCCTGGGGGGGCCTGATCACCTCCCAGGCCAATTTACATGACAACGCCCTGGGGGTATCGACCCCCAGGGCCCCTGGTGAGGGGATTTGACCGCCCCCACCAGGGATTTGTAAGAGATAGAGGGGGGGACAGCATGTCCGCTGGTCACACCCCCCCATGTGAGGTTGAAACCGGACCCAGGTGAGCCCTGGGTCCCACCTGGCCCATTTCAGGGGCCAGGGGCTGGATGCATGAGGCAACCAGCCCGTAACAGGGGTAATGATGCCATCAGGGCCGGTTGTAATAGACAACCAACTAAGGGACTGAACAGCAATCGGCTGGTTCAGCCCCGTAACGGTGGAAACACAAGAATGGACCGGAATAGTCTGGTTGTAAGGGTTCAGGGACTAATGCCATGTGGGCTGATGCAGTCCAAACCAAGTAACAAGGCCTGTAGAGCCTGTAGAGCTCTTTTGGGGCGGAAAATTTGCCCTTTGGCTTGTTGTATCATGGGCTCACAAGAGGCCAATCTTTTGTACTTAAGGAGCTCTTCTCCCTGCTGTTTTCCATCATTCATTCATCATCCAATCGAATTCATCCAACATATTGCCCCATTGTGAGAGCCCCATTAGCCATTATTGACACACAGTGTCCAGCATTTCTTTTGCTTTAAATACTGCTCATTTGCCTAAGCTAATTGCTGGCCATAATTATAACAGGGGTCGGGGGCCTCTGGTCCAAGTCCAACAAGTACGGAGGAGCGGGAGTTGGGGGAGGAGCCGGGGCTGGGGTAGGGACCGGAGGAGAGCCAGTGTGGCGTCAGAGGATTTCATCAATGCGCAGGTCCCTTGCGCCTTGCATGACCCAAACGTGGTCCGCCCAGAGCCGTAAGGCGGACTAATAAGCCGCAAAGTTTGGGTAGTCCTCCTTCTGTGGGGGCCCAGCGCGGCGGAATGGGGAGGCGGAGTCGTGAATAGGTCCTGGGGGGGATGGGCATGAGGCGATCCGGGCAGAGTCCACAAGTCCTCAGAGATTGTTTCATCGTCCAAAACCACAAACGGGTCCAGACGGGCCCTCTTGCACGGCCCGGGACGGGAACCTGATTGAGGAGGAGGACGCAGCATTCCCTTGATGAGCAAGCAGCGGCAATGGCCACGACAGCAAGAAGTGCAGGCGCGTCAACAAGGAACGATTGAGCACGCAAGCCCTTTCCGGGCGCAGAAGTTGCAGGGGACCATGATGGCAATGGAGCGGAAGGGGAGGAGGGGCTGGGGTGAGCTGGGGTGGGTTGGGGAGAGGTGGGTTGGTAGTGGGATGGAGGCAAGGAAGCAATGGGAGACCTCTGGGGACAGAACTCAACTTGGGGGGGGATGTGGTGTTGTATTTATAACCTTGGGTTGATAGCTGCGTTGCAGGCTGCGCGCTCAGCAGTTGGGTAGGTTGGGCTCAGCATTTGGGTGCGCGCGGTCTCAGAAGTGCCTGCTGAGGGCTCAGCAGCAGCCTCTGCGGGCTCAGCAGTAGGGATTGCGGGGCTCAGAAATAGGGATTACGGGGCTCAGAAATAGGGATTGCGGGGCTCAGCACCAGGTGCGGGTCAGGCCTACTCCGAGGGCGCCAGGCCACAACCCGCCCAGGAAACGCGGACCAAGTGATGGAGCCAGCCCAACCAAGCTTGCGGGTGGCTAGTCCGGAAGGCAAGGGCGGGGTGATTGGGGGTTAGGCGCGCGCGGGCCAACCTGCGGACCGCAAGGTCCGCAGACGCGCGCGGGCGGGCAAACTGGGGGGCTCCAAGTAGGGCGCGGCGGAGGGCCGCGCCATGAGAAGGACAAACAGGGCATACGTTGATATTGAAGGGCACGGGTTATGGGGCAAGGAATGGAGTGGTAGGGTTGGGCTAGGGTTCTGTGCTTAGGGGTTGTGTTTCATCGTTCTTTTGCGTCTGTGGTTGTACTTAGGTTAGGGTTGAAGGGGGGGATCCAAGTTCTCACCCTCAACTCTGGGTTGGTTAGAATCTATCTATTGATCCATCTATTGGAGAAAAAAAGGAAAGGAAGGGGAAGGATTGAAGGAAGAAGAATACATCTTGTTATCTCTCCTTTATCTCAATAAACTTAACAACTCAACGCATCCAAACTCCTTACAGATGCCTAGATCATTAACTTCTGGACTTGCGGACAACTCAGGAGCCTAACGCTCCTTTGCCTTCCACAATGGAGACAAGTGGGGTCTTTCATTTGCAGCTTGCATCCTTTTTTTGTATATGTAAGGAAGCTTTTCTTTAGTTGTATAGGGGGGGTGTTATGAACAAGCATTGTATTTTACAAGTATGGGAGATTATCACAGCGAATTATAGTGTTATTCTTTTCTTCTGCTACTTTGGAGTGTATTTAACAGCAAGATTTGATGGAGTTTATATATAGGTAAATAGTTCAAGTTCAGAGCTTGTAAGGGCGTCTGCCTTGTTTATTACCATTCTTTCATTGTGAGTTAGCTTTAGTGGTTTCCAGCTTGAGTACCAAAGCAGAATTCAATTAGGGATTTGCAGAGTTACAGGAGGGTCACTCAAAGGCTAGTGGGCTTTCTGGAACTTGCAGAGAGATTTTTGTGGAGAATATTAGATTGTTGCGGAGAATTTATCAAACACACAATCTCTTTCCACAAATTGGGGGTCTGGCCGGGAAAGTCTTTTCTCTGTTGTAATAAGTTGTACCATCTGCGGAGTTATACTTCTTTTAATTTTTATTCTTCCTTTTACGTTTAAAATGCTGGGAGGTTTTGAGCCCGGTTTGGTCAACTTGATAAGATTTCATAGAATAAGCTAGAGAACTATGAACGAACAGACTAGAATCTCACGGTCAGAAACATAAAAAGAGGGAGATAAGAATGAGAGAGAAAAGAGACAACCAACAGGCAATCTGGACATAGGAGGCTGAGAGGTCAGGAAGAAATGGATTTGAGGCAAGAAAGAGATACAAGCTGATTTGATAGAAACATAAGTGGGTGGCTGGTCACAGGGTTGAGATTCAAATCATCTTACCAGGCAAGGGATGACAACAATAAGTAGTTTGAGGTAGATTTAGAGAGTTCAGATGTTTGAGTTGGCAAGTCGACAAGTGGATAGCTTGATGGTTGAGTAGATCTTGGAAGACAAGGAAAAGGACTAAGACAAGAAAAAGAAATATAGAAGACAAAAGAAAATATAAAAGACAAGAAAGGAAACAGAAGAAAGGAATCATCAGGAGCACTGGAGGAGAAGAGAGTTGAGAGAGGAAAATTATAGAGTCCCAGAGACCCCCGGGGGATTAGTCTCCCGGGGATAGGTTTCCAGAGATTTTATTCAAAGAGGATGTAGTTGTCCATTGGCCATGGGGACGAGTGGCGTTCCTAACACTCCTTGTGTCTGGTAGTATGGAGCATTCCTTGAGATTGTGGTAGGTTGGAGTAGAAGATGGACTTTTGGAGGAGGTTTAAAGAGTTGATCAAAGAGGCTTTGATGAGTAAGTCCGCCACCATGTTCTCTTTAGTGATTAGGATTAGATTGTATTTGCAGCTTTGAAACTCTTCCCTCAAACCTTTTGTTTTGATGTCAATATGACAAGACTTGGAATGAGAGCCAAACGGTTTAATCTTATTGTTGAATCCTTTTTTGTCTATATAGAGAGCAGGCTTAGGACTGGGAAGATGGTAGATTTCACTTATTCAATTGGTGAACAACTTGACTTCTAAGAAGCAGTTAAACAGCGCTTTGATTTTGGATTTGATGGACGAGTAGGTAATATTTCTCTGTCTTGACAAGTTCCAGAGGACGGGGCTGCCATAGTGGAAGATTATGAATCCAGACTGAGATTTAGGAGAAGAGGGATCATCTCCCCATTTTGCATTGCTATATCCAGTTATCACTTCCTCATTTGGGTTGAATCAGAGGATGAGTTTTTTTTCTCTTTTAGTTTTCAGATACTTCCATACCTTGCAAGCTTCTCTCCAATGAGAAATGCCGGGCTTGGAGTTGAATCAAGCTAAACTGGACACTGCAAAGGCAATATTGGGACAAGTATACTGTGCAAGATGATTGAGAAGACAGGTGACCAATTGGAAATTGATGTTCATTTGAGTGAATTGGGCGTGATCTTCATCACTAGCTGGCTCTAGATGTAGATTTTGAGTTAAAGGAAAACAAGCGTCCTTGCATTCAGTGAGACCTAACTCTTCTAGTCCCCAATCTATGTGCTTTGGTTGGCTTAAGAGGATCTCATCCTCCTTCACTTCCATCAACATACCCAGGATCGTGTTAGGTGGGTGGCAAGACAAATTTTTGAATCTTGTTAGAAATTTTTACTCAAAAATCTTGCTCTTCCCGACATGAATGAGGTCATCCACGTGGAAGTAGAGCACTTCCTTCAATTTGGGGTTATAGTAAAGACAGGGATTGCTGCTTGATTTGAGGTAGCCTTGAGACTTTATCCATCCAGTTAGCGTTTTGTACCAATTTTTAGGGGATTGTTTCAATCCGTACAGGGATTTTTTGAGTTTGAGATAGGGAGATTTTCTGTGAGATCCTTCAGGTTTTTTGATGACAACTTCCTCCTCCAGGGGTGCATGGAGAAAGGCTCCTTTCACGTCAAATTGAGTGAAGTCCATTTTTTTTAGACCGTACAAGAGAGCGATTATCAATGAGCCAAGTTTTCCAGTGGGTGCCCACGTCTCATTGTAGTTGAAGCCAAAATTTGATCAAACCCTTGAACGCATAACCTTGCTTTATATTTTACTGGTTCCCCGTGACAGTTTTCCTTCACTTTGAAGACCTAGGTAGTGTTAAGGATATTATTAGGTTCTCTATAGTAGTCTTCCCATACCTCTTGATGTTCCATAGAACTTAATTCTTCTTCAGCTTCTTTCTGCCATTTGGGCCATTCAGGACATTTACGGGCTGCCTTGTATGATGGCGGTTTGTAGTAATTGTCAGCTTGCTACTATTGCAGAGAAAGCTGCAAAAGTAACTAAAATAACATAAAAATAATAATAATACAACTTACCTAAGAAGAAGTAGGAAAAACATAAATATTATTACAGAAATGGATGTTCCACCCAAAATTAGGTAGGGTCACTCACTCACCCCACCCTTGAAATCCAACTCCTTATATTTTTAAAATAATTAAAAGGAAAAGTACTAAAAATTACAACACTACACGCGGAAATTTGTTATTCCCGTGCGCGGCCCTGCCAGCAGCAGGATCCCGCGTACTAGAGACCCGCGCGCAGCTGATTTTGCCACGCACGCAGCGGATCCCACCCCGCGCGTACACGCGGAAATGTGTTATGTCACAATTCCCGCGCGCAGCCCCGCCAGCAGCAGGATCCCGCGTACTAGAGACCCGCCCGCAGCTGATTTTGCCATGCACGCAGCGGATCCTTTCCCGCGCGTACACGCGGAAATGTGTTTTGTCACAATTCCCGCACGCAGCCGCGGCAGCCAAAGCACCCGCGCGCATCTGAGATACAGCCGTGTCAACCCGTCAAGGTCATGTACGCAGCCCCGGGCCTCTGACAAGTACGCAGCCACGGGAATACGGGCTGACAGAGTGACAGGCCACTCAGATACCGCGTAAACAGGCTAAAACATACACGGGAACTTTCTACATATGTAATAAATGTTCCCGTGGATAGTAGAATGTCTAAATATACATGATATTATATAAAAATACATAAATAATACTTACACATATTTTTATTTTTGTATAATGCAAAGTAACATGAATGTCGAAAATAAGACAATGACAACTTCAAAAATATACTAAAATACTTTAATATACTTTTATGAGAATTGCTATGAATTAATATCTTTTTGACATACTAAGAAAGACAATGATGTAATAATATTACATGAATTCTCATGACTTATATTTTTAATAAATTATCTTAACAAATCAACTGGAACTCGAAAATAAAGAGTAAAATCAATATTATGAATTTTACTCCAGTTATGTAATACATAATGAGAACTTAACTGATATCAAAATGTCCGTAGAGATGTCTAATAGTATAATTATTAGATTTCTGTGAACATATACTAAGGATAATTAATTCAATAATACATAAATAGGACAGATTAGTGTTATTCACACGTCCTAATGTCCATTATAAGGTAGAAAAATTCCCATATATTAAGGAATTAGATGCTACCCGGGCTATAGCACCAAGAGAACATGGCAGGCTAACCCTGGTTACCCTGCTAGCCTTAGTGTCCGTCCCTTTGAGCACCTACAACCCTCAGAAGGACCATATTGGGACTCCAAAAACTATAAATACAGAGCTCTTTTGAGGATGTTGATGGGCAGAGACCCAGTAATATTCATATCTAGACGCCGTGCCAAGGTAATCAAATACTTATAAGAGATAATTAAGTGATTTATGGCAATTTCTGATCAGTAATATCCATCTTCAAACCTCTTTTTATCAAATAAAACTGCTGAACAACCTTATAACCCCAGTATACAGGTTTAACCTATCAGTACATGTCCCAAACAGATACCCAAAGGATTTAATAATATACCAGTGAGTCTTATTATCCTTTGTCTGTCGTGGTAGCTTGGCTAAAAGGCCCTACCACTCCATTGTGTATTTTATATACATATTATCTTTGGGTATAATAATCTTTAAACTAAAGAACCCAAAGTAACCAGGACTACGTGTTTTCATACTGAAATCCCTGAAGAGAGGTGTTAAAGATCCCCAATATAATTGTGGCCGCTCTATAAATTTTTAATAATCAATTTTGATTCAAAACAATAAACAATAACCAAACCATACAACCTTGCAATAAGCTTAACCCAAGTATTCTACGGATTTTTTCTGCATTTATTAAATAATATATTTATTATTTACTCTATCACCTCTGGTAGCTAAAGGATAGCAAGGGTCTTGGCATCCAGGAGGCTGACAGTAATGGTGGAATCCATAGCGTTGCGGTTTACAAGTCTCACTACTTGATTGTTGATATGCTTCACTTTTAGGAGGTTTGGGAGCAGAGATTTGTGTAGGTTCCGGTAAGGATGAGATTTGTGGAGCAGAATTGAGTGAATCATAATCAGAATCTGGAGCTTCAGGAGAATTGGGATTGGATTCCAAATTGGAGTCTTTGTTTGGATGATTTCAGAACGTAAATTGTTTTTCAATTGTGGAGAATTCTGATTCATTGAGTTCCTGTGATTCATGTGAGAAGAGATCAATACTGGTTGATTATAGGAGAGGAAAGTTGTGCAGATTTGTCTTGATAAATTTAACATGTTTTTTTTCAAGAATAGATCCAAACAAATTAAGAATGATTTATGAGTGAAAAGAGGGATTGAACCCAACTAGTAACCCTTTGTCCCCCTTCTCATCAAACTTCCTTCCTTTTTGGAAACGATTCTTGAGATATATGAGGGATGATCCTACAGGTTTAAGGTAATTAACTGGAAGTTTTTTATTGAACATAAGTTCCCAGGGGGAACGGTGATTACCTTCCCAAGGGATTTGGTTGAGCATGAAGCAGAAACTCCTTGTGATTATGTGCTGGTAGGTTTTTGGTAGGCAAGAAGACAAGAATGTTTCTCAAGCTGATTCAATTATGGTTCAATTGGCTCTTTCTGCCAGGCCATTGTTTTGGGAGTGGTAAGGTTCAGATGTCATCAACTTGATATGTTTTGATCTGGCAAAGTCTTTGAGGGTTGAATTGGTGAATTCCATACCTTTGTTGGAAAAAATATTGGAAGGGTAGTAGTTGAGCCTTTTAGCTTCCATCTTGAGCACGTTGATTATCACTCTTGGAGTCTTGTCTTTGGAGTTGAGAGGAAAGGAGCCTAAGTAGCCGGAGTAGTTGTCTACTAGAGTCAGGAGGTATAGATGGCCGCTCTTTGACTGTGGGGAGATCAGTCCAACAAGGTCAAGGTGGATTTGTTCAAGAGGTTTACTTGAAGGAGTAGATACAGCTGAGAACGGAGATCTGACAATCTTACTCTTTGCACAACCATTGCATTGAAAGCGGTCCAATTTGTTGTTAGTGAAGAGGCCTTTGAGAATGGGCTTGAGAGTAGAAATTGCGGGTGACTGTACATCTGATGGATGTCTTCTAGGGACAGACCTTGGTTTGGTGTTGGATTTGTAGATTGATTGATATGATGGATAGAAGTTCCTTTCACCACTATCTTAGGCTTCTCTACGACAAAAAGATTGTCTCTGATTGATCCTCTGAGTATATTTTGACCCATCCTTGTAATGTGAAATTGATCTTGGCTTTGAGTAAGATCGCATCCTTTGCTTGCTAAAAGTTGCGGGCTGATGAGATTCACAACTAAATCCGGGATATAGGCGCAGTTTTCTAGGGTAATGATTGAATCTTTCCATTCCAGTTTCACAGTTCCTGTACCACGTATCTTTAGATTGGCTTTGAGCTTCGCAGTTTTCACCTCCTCCAGTTCATCTTGCATCAGTAGTGATTAGAAGTATCTCTTGTCATTGAAGATATGAATATTGGCGCCAAAATCAAGGAGTAAATTTGGACTGCTGTTGGTGTTTATCCAGAGAGTTAGAAGGGTGTGATAGTTGATGGTGGGTTGTTTGTTCATTTTTGCTCTTCCATTCATTTTTTTGTTTGACCCACCAACTCAGAGCAATCTGGGGATGGAGGTGGAAGCATGAGGATTTGGAGTGGGGTGCATTTGGATCATGGTATCCTTCTCTGCAGCGCATTTTGATTCTTTTTGTCTCTTTCTTGGGTTTAATTTTTGTTGTTACTAGAGTGAGATTGGAGATAGATTTGGTGGTTTTTTGCTGTGCCTTGCGCTCATTGTTTTATTGGATCAGATGGTTAAAGACCACGTCCACAGTTAAGTACTTTTCCACATGCATGATCTGCTATTTTAAGCTCTCAAGAATTGGTGGTAATTTGAAGAGGACCAAGTAGGCAAGGATGTCATTGGGTAGTTTGATGCCGACATTGGTCATTTGGGTTAGGGCCTTTCTTGTATTGGTCACAAATCCTTCAATGATGTTTTTGTTGAAGCTGAAGTGAAGGAAGAAATTGAATACTTGTGCTCAATTGGCGGTCTCCAATGAGGCAAAACGTCAAGTAATTTCTGCCCATAGAAGCTTGGATGAGTTTATGTTGGTGGAGTTGACAACGTTGGTGTGTGTTGTGTTCTCCAGTTTAGAAAGAATAACCCCCCTAATTTCCCAATCCTGTTTTATGGAGAGTTGTCCCCATTTTCTAGTGATGGAGTCTTTTATGTCCTTGAGATCAAACAGAATAAACATCTTATCTTGCCAGATTGAGAAGTTTTCTTCTTTGAGAGGTGGAATTTCATCAACTGCAGCTTTCAATGCAACTTTATGGAAATAGTCCGTAGCTCCTGCTGGTTCATTCATCTTGAAGGTGAGTTTGTATGTCCGTTTTTGGCTTTTAACCGTGATAAGATTTCATAGAATAAGCTAGAGAACTAAGAACCAACAGACTATAATCTCACAGTCAGAAAGATAATAAGAGGGAGATAAGAATGAGAGAGAAACAAGATAACCAACAGGCAATCTGGACATAGGAGGCTGAGCGGTCAGGAAGAAATGGATTTGAGGCAATAAAGAGATACAAGCTGATTTGATAGAAACATAAGTGGGTGGCTGGTCACAGGGTTGAGATGCAAATCATCTTTCCAGGCAAGGGATGACGACGAGTAGTAGTTTGAGGTAGATTGAGAGAGTTCAGATGGTCGAGTTGGCCAGTCAAAGAGTGGATAGCTTGATGGTTGAGTAGATCTTGGAAGAAAAGGAAAGGAGACTGAGAAAAAAAAAATATAGAAGACAAAATAAAATATAAAAGACAAGAAAAGAAAACAGAAGAAAGGAATCATCAGGAGCACCGGAGGAGAAGAGAGTTGAGAGAGGAAAATTATAGAGTCCCAGAGACCCCTGGGGGATTAGCCTCCCGGGATAGGTTTCCAGAGTTTGTAGTTGAAGAGGATGTATTTGTCCATTGGCCATGGGGACAAGTGGAATTCTAACACAACTCACTTCTGACTCACCAACAGGCAACAGGTAGCGCACTGCCGTATCAAAGAGCTCCTTGTCAGACCGCAAGTCTGGCAGGGCTGCTGCTGAGAGTGGCCACAGAGGGGAAATGAACGTATGCCAGACAAGCAACAAGGGAGCGGAGCAAAAATTAGGCCCAGGGACTACCCCGCAGTCAGGTTTTGTTTGGAGGATTTTCACCAATTTCTGGAATGGTTCAAGAATGCAACCAACAGCAAAGGCGCAAATGACTTCAACTGGGTCCGGAAAAAAGTCAACTTCATTCAGGTTGAGGAGGATCTGTTGGACGGGGACAATATGGAGGGATATGGAGAACATAATTGGGAGAAGTTGCATGGGGAAATAGTCGAAAAATTTGGGTCACGGGAGCAGAGGTTCTGTGAAGTGGATTTTGAGCGTCTTGCAACCAAAACAGTGAAGGAAGGGGGTGTTTCCTTGAGGACATTATTTGGTGTGTATTGTTCCTCATTTGATTGAATTTCGAAGTACCTTGTCTGCAAGAAAATTTTGGCAGAGCATACTGGCTCTGTCAGAAGGACCTTTATGCAGGGGCTTAGCTCTGAGTTGCACGGAAGGTTCCAAAGAAAGCTCTATGATGGAGGATTAATTTTCAGATTGCGGGATGGGGGGAGTAACCCTACTTCCAGACATGAAGGACATCCGCACCGCCGTTTTAGTCAAGTTGAAATTCACAGAACTTATGAAGGAAGACCCAAAGGGTTTGGAGAAGAAGGATGTGAAGGTGAAAAGGGTAAAAGGGCAGGTGGCACCAAAAAAAACTGCTGAAATGACAGAAATGTTTAACAAAATGTCTCTTTTCTGGCAGAAGGCTTTAGCAAAGCCAGCCGCTACAGTCCTGGAACCACCAAAAACAACAAATAATTTGCCAAATCAGGGACCATCAAGAGCGCCTCCAAGGAAAAAAAGGAAAGCCTCACGTCTTCCAATGCTATTACTGCCCAAAAGATGGGAATGTTAAAAGGTTGTGTAAAGATCTGAGTGCAGATATATGGGGTAAGATAGTTAAGATGGATGGAAGGGAATGCTTCTAACCTTCAGGAGAAACTTTACTGGATATTCCAGATCAACCTTTGCCACAAGATCTGGCTGGAGAGGTGTGGTGGTCTTTGATGGACGCGAGTGGGGAAAGGCTGCGCGCTGCGGGCTCGCGCGGATTGGAAAGCTTGCGCCAATTGGAAGGCTTGCGGAGATTGGAAGGCTTGCGCTGATTGGAAAGCTTGCGCGGAAAGGAAGGCTTGTGCAGATCGGACGGATTGCGCAGATTGGAAGGCTTGCACGGATTGGACAGCTTGCGCGGATCAAGCGGATTGTGCATTTCAAGACGCGCGGATTGGATCACGCGGTTACGCCCTGGATACCTGGAACGGGTTGTTGGGCGGACGCATCATGAGAAGGACAAACAAGCGGGCAACACGGACGGGGCATGGGGCAGGGGAGGTGGAGCATGGGTTACGGGACGGGGGACGGAGGGATAGGGTTGGGCTAGGGTTCTGTGGCTTAGGGGTTGTATTCCATCATTCTTGCTTACTTGGGGTTGTACTTAGGTTAGGGTTGAGAGGGAGGACTTAAATACTTCACTCTCAATTCTGGGTTGTAAGGAACATCATCACATCAGATTGGATTGGATTGGAAAGGAAGGAACCCATCTTATTATCACACTCTCTCTCTCCCTTGTCTCTGAAGACTCTCTCTCTTCTTTAAACTGGTTACATCCAAACTCCTTACAGACGCTTAGACCAATAACTTCCGGAACTCAAGGACAACTTCAGGGGGTATTGCCCACTCTTGTTTCCACATCTGGGGGTCTGGCCGGGAACAATCTTTTGTAGAAGTCTCTCGAAGGTACTCAATGCTACCAGCAGTCTCCTCTCTCTCATCCTCCTCCTCCCACAGTATCCGCACCTCCCCAAAGGTTTACCCGCATATTCAATTCAACATTGACAATGTGGAGCGATTCATCTCACGATATGAAACAATTTCAGACTCTGAAGGCGCTTCGGATTTTGAGAAAGCGCGCTACATTGTCCTGTTCATTGAGGACGCAGAAGAGCATTGGGACGTAGAAGAGATGGGAGGCTACTGGAACCTGGATTGGCCAACACTGAAGGGGAACATGCTGGCAAGATGGGGGAGTCGCGGTTCTTGCTTTTGGAAGGACAATCTCAAGCCATCCGCGGAATTGGATTTCAAGGCAGGCGCGTGGGGCAGGATCTGGTTGCAAGCGGAATTGGATTACGCAGAGCTGTATTACAGGGCAGTGTGCGTTCCGGTCCCACCACCAGCAACCATCCCTTGGGCTGGCAAACTTGGGGAGGTGGCAAGGGGCCTTGAGCCCTACCTGGAGAGTATTCAGCGTCCTGGCGCGCCTGTGCCCCGCGTGTGCGCAAATGGGGACAACAACGGCCGTTGGCAGACGGGACACAGGGACAGGACGGCGGATTGGAATGCAGGATTTCTTTCCCCAGTGGAGGTGGGGTATGTGTTGGGAAAGCGGGTCTTGGTGGAACCGGTTCAGCCTGATGAAAAGAAGCGGGTGAGGAGGACAAAGGAAAAGGGAATGGATTCTCCGTGCCACCCCGGAACCGATGAACGGCAGACGGGCCTTGCAAAGAGGGTAGACGCAGCAGCGGAAGAGACGTACCACGCGTCAGAGGATCACGACCCAAGCCGGACCTCTTCAACGGCGGGGAGCGCGCATTTGGAAAGGGTAGGGGCAGCGGCGGAAGGGACAAATCACGCGCCAAAGGATGGCAACCAGGGCGGGAACTTTTGGATTGTGGGGGGAACAAGTAGGGGAAAGAAGGACGTGGCGGCAAAAGAGAGGATGGACGCGGAACGGAAGGATGTGGGGTGCCGGGAGCGTGGGATGGATGGTCCTAGAACGGGCACGCAGCCATCATGGCTAGCAAGAGCCTTGGTATTTGTGCGTTGGACGCTCATGGCGGGGCTTCAGGGGTGGAACGGGGAGGGATTAGGTGTTAACAGCATGGCAGGGGAGAAGGATGACCGATTTGCGGGAACTGAAAATGGAAAGGAGTGTTGTGTTGGTGGGGCGGAGCGGACGGATCAAGTGGTCATGCGCGGTCCAGCGGGCAGGGAGCAGTCAAAAATCACCAGAGGGGAGAACAAGGCCGCAGGAACTGCAAAGGTCAAGGAATGTTGTGTGGACGGGGTGGGGGAGGAGAGAGCTGGGATTGAAAGGGTTTGGAAGCCTCTTTCCTCCTCCACGGCTGGTTGTGGTAAGGACGTCTGGGGGTGTTTACTTTTTTTTGGGTTTTGCGCGCAGATGGGCTTGAATCTCAAAGAATGCAGGAGGTTCTTGGCGGTGGGAGGTGCACCTAGGCGGTTTGGGAAAACAATTTGTGCTCAGAACCCATGTGGGGTTGGATGAAGCCATGCGGATCCTTTCTCTGGTGGAGAAGAAGGTCGCCGGCATAGAGGGCAGGTGTGTGGGAAGGTGACGCAGAGGATAGAGGGCAGGCGGGTGGGAAGGCAACTTGGAGGATGAGCGTGGTAGGTGAGATGGTGGCGGATCTCTGGGGAAAGAACTCAAGTTGGGGGGGATGTGGTGCTCTTTCATGGACGCGAGTGGGGAAAGGCTGCGCGCTGTGGGCTTGCGCGGATTGGAAAGCTTGCGTGGATTGGAAGGCTTGCGCAGATCAGATGGATTGCGTGGATCAGAAGTCTTGCGCGGATTGGAAAGCTTGCACGGATAGGAAGGCTTGCGCAGATTGGACAGATTTCGTGGATTGGAAGGCTTGCGCAGATTGGACGGCTCCCACAGATTGGACGGCTTGCGCAGATTGGACGGCTTGCGCAGATTGGACGTGTTGCGCAGATCAAGCGTATTGCGCATTGCAAGACGCGCGGATTGGATCATTCGGTTACGCCCCGGATACCTTGAATGGTTTGTTGGCGGACGCATCATGAGAAGGACAAACAAGCGGGCAACACGGAAGGGGCATGGGGCAGGGGAGGTGGAGCATGGGTTAGGGGACGGGGGAGGGAGGGATAGGGTTGGGCTAGGGTTCTGTGGCTTAGGGGTTGTATTCCATCATTCTTGCTTACTTGCGGTTGTACTTAGGTTAGGGTTTAGAGGGAGGACTTAAATACTTCACTCTCAACTACAGGTTTTAAGGAACATCATCACATCAGATTGGATTGGATTGGAAAGGAAGAAACCCACCTTATTATCACTCTCTATCTCTCCCTTGTCTCTGAAGACTCTCTCTCTTCTTTAAACTGGTTGCATCCAACCTCCTTACAGATGCTTAGACCAATAACTTCCAGAACTCGAGGACAACTTCAGGGGGTATTGCCCCCTCTTGTTTCCACAGCGGCAGCAGCAGAAAAGAAGGGAGCTACAGCTTCAGTGGGGTATGCTTTTCCTTTGACTTGGCAACCCCCGGAATTTTTGGCGGAGCTTAGGGCCATTCTCTCCAATGAAAAGCAAATGAACCTTGATGGTCTGAATCCTGCAAAAGCACTGGAGCAGGCAGCTGTAGTCATAGTGGGGGGATCCTGCAGGAGGGCCAGAGAAGTATCAAGGAGAATTTGAAGAACGGACCACCCAGTTTCCCTAACTTTGAAGGAACTAGCGGCAATCTCACCAGTAATGTTGGTGGAAATGGTTGTGATCTTCAAGCAGTTTGCAGGGAATAAGGAGGACAACCAAAAACCCAGGGAAGAGGCAAAGTTTGGTTCTCTCAACGCAAGGGCCAACATTTTAGGAGTTAGCGGTGCTATGATGTGCCCTTTAGGATATGTGGAAATGCAGATTAGAGGCAAACGGTGTCGCGCAATGGTCAATAGTGGTTCAATGGTAAATGTCCTTCCATTGAAATTGGAAACCAACGCAGGATTTTTCCAACACAAGGCAAACATTGGCTAGCAGACCTTAAGAGGTTTTGAATGCGTGGTTGAAGGGGTGGTGGAGAAAGAAATGATGGAAGTGGCAAAGGTATTGTCTCTGCTATTGTATTTGGTAGTAAGCAGGTTGGAGGTCATACTTTGTAGGCCATTCCTTTTTGCCTTCTGGGCATCTCTTGGCTTCTGTTTGGATACTAGGGAGGAACTTCTTACTGTCGCAGAAGCCTTGGGGAAAAGCTATGAGACAACCATCTGTTGGCCTTAAAGTGGCCAATGGGAACATTGGAAGTGCTGTGCTCTTGCGGAAGGCAGACAGAATGATTTTGAAGAGGATTTTTATATGTTTGGCCGTGTGTCCTGTGCGGGGAAGGCTCTTTCCTTGGGCAGATGGTTGACAGATAAGGAGCAAGGAGGAGGAACCCCTGTCGTGCGGTCCAACGTGCTTTGGGACGTATGGAAAAGAGTGGGAATTTGTGCAACAATCATGGGGCCAGGGACAAGATCAAAATTGAGTCCTTCCTTGCATGCGCCTCCCATGGGTGTCAGCACAAGCAGCTACCCTTGTGCCACAATTGTGAGCAACCCGGATTTTGTTGCAGGTTGAAAATTTCAAATAGAGGAGACAACTAAGGGATTAAAGTTGGTTGAGGTGGGGGTCTTTGGTAGCAAAAACAAACCAGTTGCTAAGAAGGTCTGACCACAGAACAAGCCAATTCCGCCGGACCTCAATAAACCAATGAGGCCTATCCATCAGTCGCAGGATCCTTATGAGTTTCCTTTGACACTTGCAATCCTGGAGAAGGATCCAACAGGTTTGACAGAGGGGCAGATGGCGGAACTCAACTTTGGGCCGGAAGGGTGCTTGTGAGAGGAGGAATTTTGATAACTCAAGGCAGTGATATTGTCATGTGGAGGAAGGCGCTAACCTTTGATCTGGAAGAGCGGGGGTTACTCAGGCATGAGATTGCCAATACCTATGGTGCCCCACAACCCTTGGCAGATCAAAACCATTCCTATTCCGGTTGGGGTTAGGGATCAGTTTATGGAGTTAGTGCGGGAGCATTTGCGGATGGGTCTGTAAAAGCCCTCTTGTTCTAGTTATTATAGTCCCATTTTTGTGGTACTAAAACAGTACGGGAAGAGTTTGAGGATCTTCCACAACCTGCAGAGGTTAAACTCCGTCACAATCAGAGATGGGGGGTAGCCTTCACAGGTGGAGGAGTTTGTGGAGAGTATGACTGCAAGAGTCTTCTATGGGTTAGTAGATGTCATGGGGGGGTACAATCAGAGGGGGCTACATCCAGTCCTGTCCAATGAAGGAATTTGAAACACAGTTGGGGCAACTTCATTTAACACAGCTTCTGTAGGGTGCAACTAATTTGGTAGCGGTTTACCAGGCGCAAATGAAGTGGATTTTGCATGATGATTTTCTGGGAACAGTGCAGATATTCATTGAAAAAGGGGGTATAAAGGGGCCACAAAGGGATTACGGTGGAGAAAATATCTTGGTAAATTTGAGAATCAGGTGGTTTTTCTGGGATTATGTGTGGACTTTGGAGAGAATCCTTTTCCAGATCAACAAAGCAGGGCTGACTGTTTCCATTAAGAAGTTTTCAGTTTGCGTTCTGGCCTTAGGAGTCCTTGGCCACAAGGTTTCTGCAAAACGGAAGTAAAATCACTAAGGCTAAATTTAACAAAGTGTTGGAATGGCCTACTTGGCGGAATGCTACTCACATCTCTCACTTTTTAGTTTTGCGCAGATGGGTACAGATCTTCAATGAGAGTTTTGCGTGGATAGCTAGCCCATTGCAGAAACTGATTAGGAAGGGGGGGGAGTGGGTTTGGAAGGTTTGGAGACTCCTGTGGGATTGGGTAAAGTTTAGAAAATAGCTTTCTGGCAGTCACTTGAGGGGGAATTTAGTACTACAACTAATGATAAGATAGATGAATACTAAGGGTGGTTTTGAATTGCCTGCCCCTCTAAGTACTATAGTAGTCTCACAACAATAAAAGAAAAGAGATTGGTGGCTGATTTTCAGATAGATTTGCTACTATAGTAGTCTCTATCAGACCTAGGATCAATGTATTCAAGCTTCATAAGGAAGAAATGGTGGAAAAGATAGTTGACTGAGGCTATAGAAGCTGAGTAAGGGAAGTATCTTTTGTCTTTTCTTATCCTTTATATATCCTTTATCTTGTTTGATTGGTTACTGATGAATTCTCCTTTGATGTTACATGTGATGATCAATAAAGTTGAGATTGTTGAGCCTATACTTGATACTGATGATGGTTGATGATGATGATGATGATGATGATGATGGATAATGTTGCTGATGGATGATTATGAGGATGGATGAGGTAGGTGATGATGATTGTTGATGATGGTGATGGATGATGATGATGGTTGAGGTAGTTGATGATTGTTGATGATGATGATTGATGATGATGATGATTGCTGATGATGATGGTAGGTGATGAAGATGATGGATGATGATGATGTCTGATGATTATGATGGTAGTTGATGATGATGATGGATGATGATTATGATGATTGATGCTGTTCAAGGTAGGTGATGCTGATGGATGATGACAATGATGGTTGGTGATGGTTGATGATGATGGTGATGATTGATGATGTTCAAGGTAGTTGATGATGAGGTTTTAATATTTTTTTAAGGGTTTAATATCTTTTATAGAGTTTAATACCTTTTATAAAGGTTTAATATTTTAGATAAGGGGTCAATACCCTTTATAATGGTGGCCACCCCAGGCTGGGTGCCTGGGGGGACGTGAGGTAAATGGCTGGAGAGAGGCCCTCTATTTATAGACATCAGGGGGGGATGCCACCTGGTGGCTGACTTGTGTTTTTGGGTGGTTTGTCTGGTTGTGCAGGCAGTACCCTGCATATATTGCTTCTGTATGATTTCCTGTAAGATGCTGTACAGCCTCTGCATGCAGTGTCTTGCATGTATTGCTGTGTATACAGGTGTGGTGATTTTTTTGGTGCTGTATAAATTGCTTCTGTACTGCATGAGCCTGCTTGCATATATTGCTTTGTATACTCATGAGGTGATTTTTTTGGTGCTGTATTAATTGCTTCTTTACTGTATGTGCCTGCTTTCATATATTGCTGTGTACAGATGAGGTGATTTGTTTGGTGCTGCATGCAGTGTCTTGCATATTTTAATTCTGTATAGGCTGGTGAGTAGTTGGGGGGGTGTATGGGTTTAATGTATGTGGTATGTACTTGAAGTCTTCCAGAGTATGTCCATATATGTCTTTCACTGAGCTGTGAAACCTGATTTGGCAGTATCTTCTAATCATTGAGAGATAGAGGGGTACTTTGGCTGGGTGACTATAGGTTATTTTTGGTGTAGAATCTATTTTTGAGGTTATTTTGAGGATTAGAGAATTCCTTCTACCAGAAAATTGATTCCGATGGCTATAGGTTAGTTTTTGGTTTACCACAACAGAGGAATGTAATTGCACGTTCTGGGAGCTAAAGGAGATTGTTGGACAGCCAATACTGTTGAAGGACCTTGACTACAAGAAAGGAGGGATCCGCATAGTGGTGGAATTGAGCAAGTTTGGTGCGGGTGGTGTGCTGACCCAAGAAGATTAAGGGAAAGACAGGCCAGTACTCTATAAGTTGGTAACCTTTTCGGAGGTAGAATCTTGGTACTTGCAGCCCAAGTTGGAGTTTTGCGGAGTGGCAAGGATTTTGCGGAGATTACAGAATGTTCTGTGGGGGTTTTCTTTTGAACTCCTGTTGGATGCAGAACCACTGGCCAGAATTATTAATTCCCCAAATTTTCCTAATGCTCCTATGACACGGTCAATTGCATACTTACAATTGTTAAATTTCATGGTCAGGCACATTCTGGGGAAGGTGTTTACAATGCCGGATGCCTTTTCATGTTATCTGGAGGTCTGGTGCACGGAAAAAGGGGATTTGGATGTGGAGAAGAAGCTTCTGACGGTGGCAGCTACAGCTGCAGAGGTTGGTTAACTTCCCCTGAAACAGTTCAGAAGGTTTCAGGCATTGGACAAATATATTGGATGCTCCTTTTTCCTGTAGGTTTGTTGGCAACAAAGATTAGATTGGTTTGGAGGAAGGTCTTGCTTTTCTTTTGCTAGGACAGTAAGTTGTGGAAGCAGTCACTTCCAGTACATTTGGTTGTGGTCACAAGGAGGGAGGATTGGGAAGAGTTGATGCTGAATCTTCACAATGCCTTAGGCCATCAGGGAGAGGCAGAGAAATGAAGAAGAGTTAAGACCAGCTTCTGGTGGCCCGGTCTGGGGCAAATGGTGCAAGATTGGGTGCAGAGTTGCAAAGCTTGTCAGCGGCAGGGTACCAGATTACCTAGGGAGGTGGGTATTCCAACAGGTGAGGATGCTCTTTTTGGGAGGGTCTCTCTGGACATGGTCCATATCAAGGGAGGAAGGTTCCCTTATCTGCTTGTGGCTTAGGACAACTTGTTGGGGTGGGTGGAGGCCTGTCCATTGGTTGAGCTGTCTGCAGAGAAGGTGGGGCTCTTTTTGGAGGAGAATTGGTTTGCGCGTTTTGGTTTTTTACAGCTCATGACGGTGGACAGCAGAGCAGATTCTTGGGGTGATCTTTGGAGGCTGGTTGAATCTTGCAGAGCAAAACTTGGGAAAGTTACATAATATTTTACAGAGGGAGCGGGGGCAATAGAAAGAGGTCATCAGCCAATGAAAGACGCAATGGTCAAGATCTGCGGAAGTAACGGGAAAAAGTTGCATGAAACCCTGCAAGCTGTGATGTTTGCAGATTGGATGTCAGTCAAGCGTGGGAAGGGTTATTTGCCTTACAAGATCTTTTATGGGCCGCAGCCGTTGCTTCCAGTAGATATCAAAACTTTGACTTACCTCTCTATTGACTGGTGGAAGGTTAAGACCATGGAGGATCTAGTCATAGGGCAGGAGGAGCAACTTTTGCGGCGGAAGGAAATGGTGGCAAAGGCGGCAAAGAGGCTTTGGGACAGTTGGGCTAAGTTGGTTGGGTACTGGGAAAAGTGTTGTGATGTTTTTTTGCGGGACCCTTTGGGGAAATTAAACCAGGTTCTGCTTTATAATTGGACCTTGGAGACTCAGTGGGGAAAGCTTTTTTCAGATTGCTGGAACAGTCCTTATTGAGTTGTAAGTCAGTTTCCGGGTGGGAGTTATCAGTTGGAGGAATTGGATGGCACTCTGCTCAAGCGGAAGGCAGTGGAGGCTCATGTGAAGAAGTTCCACATGCCTGGCACTACTTATTTTTACAAAACTTTTGGTTCAGGGGATGACAATCAAGAGATGGCCAATGTAAGTGAGCCAGCTGCAGAGGATAGGGAGTCTTTGGAGGAATGAAAGTTGGGGTCAAAATTCAAGTTGACAGGGGACACAAAGCTCAGATGAGTGGAGAAACGTGGAAGGTCTAGTCTTAGAGGCCTTTGTCTGGGGTGTTCCAGGTCTCTTAGGTGATATGTATTTGCGAAGATTGGAGTCTTTTCTTTTTCTTAGTTTTTTATTTGTCTCATTCTCATATTTGGAGGGGTTCTCATTAGGTTTTTTGGAGCTTCTTTTGTTTTTGTTTCTCATTTTTTAGGATGGTGTGGGGAATCAAGAGTATTCCTTTCTGGGGTGGGCCAGGCATCATATTTATTTAGCTATGTACAAGATTTAGGGGGGTACGGAAATAATTCAAGAGGAGGGAGAAATCTAGGGAAGGAAGATGAGGCGGCGGAGCTCAAATCTAAGGAAGGAAGATGACACGGCAGAGCCTTCTGCAGAGCTCCCCACCAGCACAATGATGCTTGCAGAGGAGCTTGCAATGCTCCATGGCTGGAATCCCAACCAAACGTCAGAGGATGGCCAGTATTTGCTCATCCAATTTGCAGATGTATTGGTCAATTTTGGCCGCCTTCTTTGTTTTTGCTTTGAATTGCGGCGTGGTATGGAGAGACCAGGAGGAATTGGGTCAACCTAGAAGGGCCGGAGTTGGAGGTCTGTAAGAAGATCCGAGGAGACGGGGTCCGGATTAGAGACAAGCAACATGGAGATCTTTGGACCAGAAATGGAGGCAAAAGTGATCCAGCGTGAGCTGCAGGAGCTGTGTGAGGATGAGGAGGGGTCAGTAAAAAAAATCAAAGGGTAAGGGCGGTGAATTGGAGCCAATCACAATGACCAAGCACGGGGACTCAATCTTTGAAGGAGGCATTGTGGTGGGAGGATACATGGTTGGAGTAGTGGACACAGGAGGAGTTGGTGATGGCGGACGGAATAGTGGGATGTTGGACGCTGTTGGTGGGGGTATTGAAAGCGTTGCTACTTGGACAAATAGCATATCTGTGTTGGTCCCACGTGGTACTTGGAGAGTCCAACATTCAGGTTATGGTTTTGGCCCCAGGCTTGGGTAGCATCTCCCTAGTCGACGGCAGTAGGGAAGTCCGTGCGCCAAGGAGGGGGTGAAAGATGGTCCTGTTGTTTTTTTCTGTTCAATTCTGTAACTAACAAATTTAGTTACCTTTATCGCCAACTTACTTTTTCCATCAAATAACTACTCATGTCTTAGGCCCCCTCTGGGGCTCTCTAGTTGTCACTAACCTGCTGTCTTAGGCCCCTTTTGGGGGTTCTCTAGTTGTCCATAAATACTGGTCCTTCCCTTGGACCATGAATGAAAAACCATCTGATTACCAGTCAACAATACCGGAGTGCCCCTTCCGCCTCATCAGATCAGTTCCTCTTGACTTTAAAAGTAATATCTCCTCCCCTTTGGCTCTTTGTAGCCTTATCAATACTCCTCCTTTGTCTATTCAGAAGCCTACCGTATTCCTTCCTTCTCCAAATTACCCTTCTCCTCATATTAAACTTTTCACGGTTAAAAGCCGAAACTCATCCCGCCAAGCCATCCGGTCAACTTCATTGTTCCAACTGGTTGTGTCACCGCAAATCTCATCCATCCCACATTTCCATCCATCTTGTCTCAATCTCTTCTCTCTTCTTCTCATTCAACCCTCTACACTGTCTCCGATATTTGTCTTCAACCTTCATCTCTATCCCATGTGCTTCCCACACTCACTCCTCCAATCATCTCCCATCATCAATCTCAATCTCTCAATCCTCAACCCTGGTTATGCATCTATACAATCTCCGGCCTCTCAACTCTGATCTCTTGTTTAGCTCTGTTAAACCTTCCTCGCCTAACTCAACTCAAACCCAAACATCACCACTTGTACCGCCCCCCTCCTCAACGCCACTAACTCCTTCAAGGCCAGTCCCAAGTCGGTCACCCACAAGCAAGTCAAGAGCACCTTTGATAGTCTCTGTGGCCCCAATAGCGGCTCGGGTTGTGCTCCCACATCATGTATACGATCCTCAACCAATTCACCGCAAGCTGCCCTCAGGAACTTGCCTCCGGCCTCCAATCGGTCCAAGAGGTCTACAATACCCTCTACATCCTAACCCCCTACCGTGTCATCCCTCCGCTCCAATATCCCTTTTCCTTCCTCTCCCATTCATCCTGTCTCCTCTCCTTGCTCTCACCTCAACCTCTACTTTATCAATCTCTACATTGGTCCGCTCTTTACCCTCAATCAATTGGAAGAACTCTTCCTAAAACCAAAATTACAACTCCTCTCCCTCAAATTCAATCAGAAAATCTCAAAAAGATCCTACAAACCGTTCCTCAAAGTTGCCTACTTCAATCCTTGCTTGGACCTCTTGGCTGAATGGCCCCATCCAATCAATTCCATTCACTCTCCTTTGTTCAAGATCTACCTTCCAGTCCATCCTATTCCTCCTCCTCAATCACTCATTCTCCAACCGTTGGGTCTCCCTCAATGGAAAGCCCAGATCATGGATGACCCAAGCCAGCACTTCCACTCCAAGGCTGCCTTATTCCAACTTGGTCGCTGCTCTCACCAAGGCCTGTATGATCAATCATCATCCCTTCACCCCCTTCATCCCAATCCTCCCATCTTTCAATCTACCACCTTTTGCTGTTTCATCTTGCTCTCCTCAAGACAAGCAGTCTGGCTGCTGCTCAAGTCGTTTGGTCCATTGCTACCTTAATTTGGTCCATCGGTGCCTCAAGTCGGATCCTTGCGGGTTGTTCTTTGACTTTCATTCAAGCCTCCAATCCCAATTGCTGCTCACCTCTACCTCCGTCCTCTCCATCCGTCAACACTTCTCAATTCCCCTCCAATCCCATCCATCACCGCTCCTGCTTCCCCTTATTGCTCACTCAACTCCTCTGAGAATCTTCCAAACAACGCCGCTACAAGTCCAAGGATGATGACAAGAATGACCTTCCGGACAAACTAATCTTGTTGGAAGCCAAAACCAAGACCGACAAACTTTGAGCTTGGAACTTGGGCCCAAATGTCTGCCTCCAACCCATCTCATCATCCTCTCCAACCTCCCTTGGTCACCCAACCATCCTCACTCCAATTCATCACCAACGCACTCACTCTCCTCAACCCTATCACCACTCATTCATCCACTGGCTCATCTTCCTCTCAGACTATCCTCAACTTGTGCTCACATCTGCCTCCTCTCAAACCTCTCAATCACCAATCCCCATACTTGGTGGTCTCACCATCAATCCTCCTCATTGCCTCACAACTCCCTCCTCAATCCATCATCCTGTCATGCAAAGATCCCTTGAGCTGTCTGACAATCCAGAGCGACCGCAACCCCGCGGCGCCGCGCACGCGTGGGCAACACCACACAATCCCTCCTCCGGCCTCTTGACCCAACCTAAGTGCTAGAAGTCTTAACCGGAACGTCCCAGACCTCCTGAACCTCTCGAACTCCCGATCCTCTCATTCCTCTCAGTTCCCCTTCTCCGTCTTCCCTCCATCTTCGCCATCAGCCTCAACACCCTGAAGCCGTATCTTGAAGTCACAACAACAAGCCTAGACCCAACGCGAAGTTACGACCCACCCTTGGCCACCGTCACAGAAACCAGGAGGAGTCAATACAAGCATCAGTGGAGGTACGACCTACTGCTAACAAGACCTGGTGTCTTCCCCCTCAAACGTTTCTCATCTGTCGTTACCTGTTGTCTCACCCTTTTTCCCGTTTCCTTGCTTCACTTTTCTACGACTTGTGCGCCTCTCGCCTTACAGCCTGATCTGCTAGTATAACCAAACCTCCTTTCTGTGATCGGTCAAACCAAGCAGACTCGTAACTCACAAGATTCAGGTAAAGATACTCAACTCAAGATGCTATGGTCTCTCTTTGTTTTCAATCTCTATACTTACGAAAGATTTGCTCCCGCTGTCTATGACCTTCCAATTTTTATAGTCTATACTACTACAGAGGTTACTTATACGGATTGAAATAAAGAGTCTTTACCACAAAATATCACATGGTAGCAAGATTCAACTCTTAATCCTAGTAACCTCTGAGTAGATACTCCGAATCATCTCCGTCTAGATACCTCACCGCTATGGCCGAAGGACACCCGATTCTCATCCCTCCCTCCGATGATTCTGACGAGGATTACTCCACAAAGTCAAAGATAGTCAAGCTCAATCGCCACAACTGGCACGATTGGAAAAGTGCCTTTGAAGACATCATCATTGGCAAAGGACACAAGGAGATCTTGAACAGCAAGTGGGTCAAGAACAATCAGGAGTCAAAGACGTACAGACGGAAGAACGCACTGGCCCTAAGCCTACTACGGAACTCCGTCGAACGTGATCTATTTTCGTGCATCAAACTAAGCAAGTCCAACTTCAGCAAAGCGTATCAACTACTGGCGATGGAATGTGGTGAAAACTCACTCATTGTCATAGGCGACACCCTAATTCGGCTTGTTAATCTGACCTACGAACCTGGAAAGAGCCTACGAGATCATACCTCCGCGTTCAAGGACGCTTACGTCAACCTCACCGAAAGGATCGAAGGCCAGTCCGGCAAGACACAATCAATGAACGTCTCATTGGCTATCGCGGCCATCTTCTTCATAAAGAGCCTGAGGATGGACAACCTCATCTCAAGCATCACTTCCACCCTATACGACCTTCGCCCCTTCACGCTCGAGACAGTATCGACCAGAGTCTTACTTGAAGACTCCCGACAAGAGTCCAACTCAAATGACACCAGCTATCTTGTGTCCAACGTTTGCCCTCGAGCCATATTATCCGCTCAACAACCCGCCATCAGACAAACGACTAACCCCTCCACATCCACGACGGCATCACGTCCCGCACAATTCAGACCGCGCTCGGTAGCTCCAACACAAAAGAACCCCCAAGCATCCACTCATTCCCCCTCCCTGGCTGCCCAGATTGAACGACTGGATTGGGAACTCAAGCAGCTCTGCACCGCTCATTCCATCAATGTTGCCGAAGAGGAAAACGTAGACTCAGAATCCGAATCCCACCACGACACTCATCTGGTCACTGATCAATCAACCGACCCGGAAGACTGCGGATTCTTGGTATGCGAAGACACAGTGTATAGCACCTCTGAAGTCAAGACCCCTACTTGCGAACTCGTATACGACTCGGGGGCATCGAGGTTGACTGTGTGTAACCTGTCACTCCTGCAGGACCCAACTCCAACCTCTAAGCAACTAAACACATACGGTGGCAACATAAGTGTCACCCACGTCGGAAAACTGAATATCGGTGGTACCGTCATCTATCCGGTATTCTACGCTCCCAACGGTCCGCAAAACCTCATCTCCGCTAGCCAGTTGGAGGATCATGGCTTGAAGGTTGTTCACAAACATCGAACGGTTCTAATAAAGCTATCTGATCGCATAGTATACAGATTTCCTAGGATCGGCAATCTGTATATCTCGAACCACAAGCTCCTGTCCGACATCAATATGGCGAAAGTATCAGCCGCCAACGTTGACTGGCACATTACCCTAGGTCACCCGTTGGACATCTACCTAAAAAACTTCCTGAAGATCCACAATCTCCAAACCCCAACTCCATTCCCGTCGTCGGCTTGCTGCAACGTGTGCACTCAATGCAAAATAAAGCAACGACCACACTCCAACCCCCTCCCTACCTCATCCAAGCCCTTTGCTTGCCTACACCTTGACATCCTTCAAATCACTCCTCCCTGCAAGCAATCCGCATCATACGTGCTAGCAATCATTGACGATTTCTCTTGATTCAACAGGATCTATATCCTGAAAAACAAATCCGACGCGGAGGACAAAATCGTAAGCTACATACATGAACTAAAAAACCAACTCAACGTTGTGCCAGCCTTTCTGCCCTGCGATTGGGGGGGGGAATTCGGATCAACTAAACTGCGGGAATTCTTGTTGTCTCAGGGAATCATCTTGGAACAGGGCCCTGCCAACTCACCTCAAACCAACGGTCTCGCCAAA
Source organism: Puccinia polysora (assembly GCA_025617555.3). Taxonomy (NCBI): domain Eukaryota; kingdom Fungi; phylum Basidiomycota; class Pucciniomycetes; order Pucciniales; family Pucciniaceae; genus Puccinia; species Puccinia polysora. Next base: position 7,080,478 of record CM062618.1, on the reverse strand, counting down.
AGGTTCAATCAGACGATCCTCACCAAGATCAGGTGTCTCCTGGCCCAGTGCGAAGTCCCTATCAACTATTGGGATGAGGCCGCCCGCTACAGTTTGATGCTCATCAACCTACTCCCGTCGAAGGCGTTGGAGTGGATGTCTCCGGTTAGCACACTGCTTGGTGTTAACGCCACGATAGAACCCGTGCGTGATGTGCTGACTCTCATACCCTTCGGTCTCAAGGTGCATGTTCACTCAGCTCCCGCATCAAAGATCAAGGTAAGGTCCAAGCCGATGCTATTCCTTGGCTATGAACCGTACTCGGACGCGGGAAGATTTCTCAACTTGCACAAACGGCGTGTGGTTGTCAACAGGGATTTCTCCCCTACAAAGTTAATATTCCCATACAACTCCAAATGCGCACTGAGGAAAACTCCAACATCCCTCCCAACAGACGTGGGTATTGGATCATCACAGTCAGGGACGTACAATAGGGCCATCTTGGTGAACCTACCCGTCTCTTGCTCACAAAACAAAAGTGGCTGTGCCACAGTCAGTTCGACCCCGACCGCAGACATCCCAACCGCCTCATGCCCGCAAGCTCCTGATACCTCCATCGCAGTTCCTTCACCCTCCAATACGGAAGCTCCGGACAACGCCTCCAAAACTTCATTCCAAACGGTTAAGGCGCCTCCAAAGGGGTACGCATACGTGCCCTACTACGACAAAGCGCCCAACGATGTGTCGTCCGACATTGACGTCACAGCGATCATGACCGGATCTAGGCGCTCTCGCGCACAAAACAAGGAGGAGGTTGATGTGGAAGAGGCACTCATCAGTGAGGTGGTGTTTGTAGAAAAAGCAATGTCTGACCTCAGCAAGCGCAAGAAATGGATCGAGTCGATGACGGCGGAAAACGACTCACTGCTGATGCATGAAACTGGCACCCTCGTACCACGGCCTGACAACGACAAAGTGATCGGCGGGATGTGGCGATTGGTAAAAAAGAAAAACGAATTCGGAGAAGTGACCAGGCGAAAATTGAGATGGGTATGCTTCGGCAATCACCAAGAGTACCCACGCCACTACCTCGACACATACTCGTCTGTAGGGCGAAGCGAATCCCTTAGAGCACTACTCTCGTCGGCTGTCCAACACGACTGGCACGTCGCACAATTCGATGTCAAGACTGCCTTCTTGCACGGTGAAATTGATGCAGTTATTCACGTGGCCCAGGTCGCGGGATTTGAGGTACCAGGTAAGGAGGACTGGGTCTGGAAGCTGAACAAGTCCCTGTACGGTACTAAACAGGCACCAAGGTGCTGGAGATCACACCTGACCAAGACATTGAGTTCGCTGGGGCTAAAGCCGTCAGTGGGCGACGAGTCGATTTTTGTTAACAAGCAACGAACCATGCGATTACACATCCACGTGGACAACGGTCTAATTGTGGGAAGCGACAAAAATGAGATCAATCGGTTCCTAAAACTTCTGGGGGGGCACTACAAAATTAAGCTTCAGGAACATCCGTCTCAACACCTGGGATACACACTGGAATGGAATCGCAATGGGTCACTTAAACTTCACCAGCGAGACTTCACAGAGAAAGCGCTAAGGGAATTCGGCTTCAAACACCTCAACGCGGTAAAGGCCCCTGCCCCCATGAACATACATGAAGTAGTCAGCCTGGAATCCCCAACTTTGACGTGAAAACTATGCAGAAGGCTCTGGGCACGTTAATACACCTAGCTATCCACACCAGGCCCAACATACAATTCACGGTGAACTTGCTATCTCAGTTTGCCAACAAACCTACGCAAGCTCACTGGAAGATGATCAAGCACCTTTTCAGATACCTCCAAGGAACAAAGTCAATGGGACTCCTGTTCACCAAGTCCAACGATCCAGCGGACCAACTATGCGGGTGGGCAGACGCTGATTACGGATGCTCCATGACTACTCAGAAGTCAACCTCCGGCTACGTGATAACACTGTACGGCAATCCCATCAGCTGGACAACCAAGAAACAAACGGTCGTGGCTCAGTCCACCACGGAAGCCGATTTTATTGCAATAAATCTATGCGCTAAACAAATAAGGTGGATTTCAACGCTCATCATTGGTCTTGGGATATCAATCTCTAAACCAAAGATAAAGAACGATAATCAGGGTGCCAACTTCATCAGTCGCGAGGCGCAGCTCAACCCCAACTCTAGACACATTCAAATACGATTTCAATACGTACGGGACCTAATCTCAAAGTTCCTACTATTGATTGAACACACCCCGTCTGACAAAATGATAGCGGACATACTAACCAAACCCCTAGGTTACGTGAAGGTAATTCAAGCCAGATCCCAACTACATCTCACCTCTACGGAATCTAGGAGGAGTGTCATGCAAAGATCCCTTGAGCTGTCTGACAATCCAGAGCGACCGCAACCCCGCGGCGCCGCGCACGCGTGGGCAACACCACACAATCCCTCCTCCAGCCTCTTGACCCAACCTAAGTGCTAGAAGTCTTAACCGGAAAGTCCCAGACCTCCTGAACCTCTCGAACTCCCGATCCTCTCATTCCTCTCAGTTCCCCTTCTCCGTCTTCCCTCCATCTTTGCCATCAGCCTCAACACCCTGAAGCCGTATCTTGAAGTCACAACAACAAGCCTAGACCCAACGCGAAGTTACGACCCACCCTTGGCCACCGTCACAGAAACCAGGAGGAGTCAATACAAGCATCAGTGGAGGTACGACCTACTGCTAACAAGACCTGGTGTCTTCCCCCTCAAACGTTTCTCATCTGTTGTTACCTGTTGTCTCACCCTTTTTCCCGTTTCCTTGCTTCACTTTTCTACGACTTGTGCGCCTCTTGCCTTACAGCCTGATCTGCTAGTATAACCAAACCTCCTGTCTGTGATCTGTCAAACCAAGAAGACTCGTAACTCACAATATTCAGGTAAAGATACTGAACTCAAGATGCTATGGTCTCTCTTTGTTTTCAATCTCTATACTTACGAAAGATTTGCTCCCGCTGTCTATGACCTTCCAATTGTTATAGTCTATACTACTACAGAGGTTACTTATACAAATTGAAATAAAGAGTCTTTACCACAAAATATCACACATCCCCATCTTGCTTGATTTCCCCTCTCATTGTCTTTCAGCCTTGCTCTTGCAACATTCTCCTCCACCTTGATTGCGACATTGGTCGAGCTCCTCTCCTCGCTTGTCCGCCACTTCTCTCGCTGTCTCAATGACAACCTCAATGGCGACCTCGTTGCTCCCTTGCTCACCTCCGCCTGCGCTTGATTGCTCTTTAACCTTGCTTGCAACCTTGATTGCTTCTCATCCTCAGCCATTTCATCCAACACCGGCAAGCTCATCCTCAACTCCTTCAAGCTCCCCCTCACCCTCACCATCGTCCAATTTGCATTTGTTGCCCTCTGGTTTGGTCTATTCTTAATCCTCCATAATCATCATTCATCATCCCCTTCCAACCTAACCATCTCATCATCATTGTCAACATCATCATCATCTCGGTACAACGACCATCATCCAATCCTTAGGTACACTCTGGACTCAATCAGAGCTCTCCGATCCTCATCTCCCTCATCCTTTGAGCCATCCTCACCTCCTTCACCTTTGCGCGCTCGCTCATCCCACCTGGGCTCCACTGCTTGGTTCATTGACCCTCCAACTTTGGTCCCAACATTGCCCGCAACATCCCTCACATCTTTAGTTAATCTTCAACAGATTGCTTGCGACCTTGTTTGTGCACTCCTCCCCACTTGTCTACAACTTCTCCTGCTGCCCTACTCACCATGTGCAACATCTTTTGCAACCTTGGTTGCTCCAACTTGTCCTCAACCTCTCATTCTCCCATTGCTCCGCCCGCTACATCTCTCCTTGCTTCATCTCATCCCCATTCCTCACGCTACATCACCACATGGCTCCATTGCACGCTTCCTCCCTTGAAACCTTGCTCTTCCACCTCTCAATCATGCTCGTCGCTTCTCATCCCCATATTGCTCCATTGCTCCATCTCAACCGCTTGCTTGCTCCCATTCATCTCCTCCGCTGTAAGACTCCAAACGGTGCTAAGCCGTGGCAGTTCTGTGGAGGGGAAAGGTGCTGTTTAGGCTGCCCTCCTAGGAGTTACAATAATATTTTAATGTAACCGGAATCAAGGTCCAGAACCTTATGGATGAGAAATCAAACTAAGAGAAGAGGATAAGAGTTTTCGGTAGCAATGGAAACAACACTATCTGAGACAAGATGGTGCAGGGAAAGACTTGAACAAATAAGTCAAGGTTTGTTCAGAGTTCAATAGAACAAGGCAGTTGTAAGTAACAACGCCCACAAGCTAATAACTCTGGTCGTCAGCAGCTGATTAGGAAAGATCAACTCAATCCCAACCAACCTCCAGGTTCTCAATGAACCTGCCCAACTCTCCGCAATCAAGCGCTTGAAGGGTACCAGATAACTGTGGGAGGCTGAACAAAACAAAATCAATTTGTTTAAGAAGCTATAGAAGCAAATCAATAACGAATTTGAGCAAGAATATCCCAACACTTCTCAAGGAACTCAAGAATAGCGTGGCAAGATTCAACCTCAAATAAGAAGGGAGGTATAACACTCCAGGTTTTAAGCTTAATAAAACCTCTTCAATCAAACGTGATTGGCTCCAGAAAGATGATCAAGGAGAGATCAAGACCAGTATGGTCGGAAAAAGGGATCAGAGTGGTATAACACACTCAAGAATTCAGGCAGACAGGAATTCTTCTTCAACCAGCAAGGCTATTGGTTGGTGATAAGGATCAAGGTCACAAAGGACTGAGTTTGAGTATGGAGGCTCAAAGGATCAAGGGGCAATCATAGATATACCCGGATAATTTGCTCAGATAAGTGGGGAGGGATGCCCACGGATAAATTGCTTATGATGATGGGATGATAGGATGCTGATATGCTGAGATCTGAGGTACTAGGATGATGGAATGGTCCGCCAAAAGGCAGGGGAGAGCCCCTCCTTATATGGGCAGGAGGCCCTGTTAGATTATATACAACGGATTCTACAAATAGAGCGGAAACGGGAAGGCAACCATGTGGTCACTCGCGTTGGTCAAGGATCTGCCAAATGCTTGCGGGTGCGGTCGGGATGGATTCAGTAGATCATGAATGAGCGTCGCGCGACGGTAGCAATGAGGAGATTGGGAGGCGCAACGACAAAGATGAAGACACGCAACAAACAAAGATGAGGACGTTCTATAACAACGGCGGAGATGAGAAGCAACACGGATAAAGGACGCGCGACGCGCGCGGATGAGGGGAGCGCGGCGCGGCGCGGATAATGGAAGCGCGGCGCGGCGCGGCGCGGCGCGCGCGCGCGCGGGTAAATAATAGCTGGATGAGCCTGAGGATAAGTTGTTCAGCCGGGCGGTACGTTTGCGCAACAGTTTATGAATTGAGGTCTTAAGGCGGCCAGGGTGTCCGGGATGGGGCACCACACCGCTCCACCTGATACATCACCAAACCATTCTCCCATCGCTCCGCCCGCTACTTCTTTACTCGCTCCATGTCCAACATCAATACACCCATCATCAATACGATTAAATCATCACTCCATCCATCAATCATATCAACAACATACAACTCTAATCACCATCAACAACATTCAATTCAACTTCAACAACATATCTATATTCCTTTTCTTCTAGTATTGAACAGGCTGGTGTGTTGGAATCCTTCCCTCCTTTTGTTCAATACTATCTTATATCTTCCTATTCTCCACCCTCTTTCATTATTACAATCACATTCATTCATATTCCACACTATCACCCACCATCATTCAATAACTTTCACCAATCAACTCCATCACCATCACCATCACCATCACCATACCATCACCATCACCATACCATCACCATCACCATCACCATCACCATCACCATCACCATTCCATCACCATTATCCTCATCTATCATCATTAGCTTTACCATTACCATTACCCTCATCTATCATCATTATAATCATATCATCCTCTCCATCATGCTAGGCAAATATGCCTGAGGTCCTAGTTGCTCCTCTTAAAATAGGCTTTCATTCCCCATCTCATATGCTGACAAGGTGGTGTCTTGTCATCCTTTCTCAAATCTCATATCTCTCATTCTCATGTTATTTTCTCATATTCTCATGAATCTCTGAAATGTTGATTGGTCTAAAATTGGTTCCTAAATTTGTCAGTTAAGGTGGTGTGTTGTTTTTTTCTGTTCATATTCTGTAACTAACAAATTTAGTTACCTTTATCTCCAACTTACTTTTTCCATCAAATAACTACTCATTTCTTTGGCCCCTCTGGGGCTCTCTTAGTTGTCACTAACCTGCTGTCTTAGGCCCCTTTTGGGGATTCTCTAGTTGTCCATAAATACTGGTCCTTCCCTTGGACCATGAATGAAAAACCATCTGATTACCAGTCAACAATACCGGAGTGCCCCTTCCTCCTCATCAGATCAGTTCCTCTTGACTTTACAAGTAATATCTCCTCCCCTTTGGCTCTTTTTAGCCTTATCAATACTCCTCCTTTGTCTATTCAGAAGCCTACCGTATTCCTTCTTTCTCCAAATTACCCTTCTCCTCATATTAAAATTTTCAGGTCCATGGCCTCCACAACAGGAAACAATGAGGCGGTGTTGTTCAGCTCTTGAGTCCAATCTTTGGTCTCAATTGGTTTGTCATGATCCACCATGAAATTGGCCATTTTTCCATGGCGGCAGGGTTTGCAAAGGGGTCCAGAGGAAGAGCGAGGACAGGGAGGAGGGCAAGTTTTCAAGGATACAGGGGTTTGAGCTACAAACAAGCACCTGTGGTGGCCTACACAACATGTTTTGCAGGCTGGGAAACCGGCAGTTTGGGTACACGTTCTTTGCATCTTTGCGCAGTATTTGCATGTTTCCATGGCGGGATTTTTTTTATTTCTTTTGGAATTTGGAGGGTGTTAGGAGTTGGGGTTTGAAGGTTTTGGTGGACTTTCTGGTGTTGCGGAACGTGGGAATCCTGGGGACAGAATTCAATTTGTGGGGGAATATGGTGGTTATTTATAGATGTGGGGGCAACTGGGCACACCACTGGACACTTGACTTGGAGCAGCTCTTCTGTGGGTTGAAGTCCGCAGCACAATAGGCTCAGAGAAGCGCGTTGGAAGGCTGACTATTCCAGAGTACAATAGCTGAGGACTTGGCATTGGTGCAGCACGCGCCTTTTGCAGGCACAATGACAAGAATGGGCCGGATTTTTGCCTTTTGCGGACATTCTGCATTCAAACATAACTTTCCCTCCACAGTGGTGGGTTTACTAATGTGGAAGCAAGTGATTGAAGTAAAGAAGTAAGGATAAGGCCAATTATGGGATAAGAAATGAGATTGTTGAGCGCTGTGTGGCAATGAACACTGAAGTTGAGGAGGCGGTGTACGGATCATTGGGTATTTGTAGTTATGCCGCATGCAGGATTGGGAGCAATCCACTAGGCAAGATCGAGGAGGATCTTTTGTTAGTAATGCATTGGGGCAACTCAACTGTTAGGGGGAATCAGCAACAGGATCACCAAATCTACTGCAAATCATCAAATATGGTAAGGATTGGACTATTGGTAAGGTGGATCAGTGTGAATGCATGGAGGCGGTGGGAAAAGGGTTCTTTCATTAGCAATTCATGTTCCTTTTTTGGAGTAGCAAAGGCAGGTCAGTGCGGAATGCATGGAGACAAGTGGGGTCTTTCATTTGCAGCTTGAATTCTTTTGTTGTATATATAAGGAAGCTTTTCTTTATTGTATAGGGGGGGATTATGAACAAGCATCAGAGTTTACAAGTATTGAAGATTATCACAGAAAATTTTATTTTTATTCTTTTCTTCTGTTACTTTTGAGTTTATTTACCAGAAAGAGTTCTTGGAGGTTATATATAGGAAAATAGTTCAAGTGCCAAGATTGTTGGGGATTCCGCCTTTTTTATTACCATTATTACATTATGAGTTAGCTTTAGTGGTTTCCGGCTCAAGTGTGGAAGTCAAATTTGATCAGGGATTTGCAGAGGTATAGTATTGTAACTCAAGGGATAGTGGTCTTTCTGGAACTTGGAGCAAGATTGTTGCAGAGAATTTACCAAACACACAATCTCTTTCCACACCACCCACAAACCCAGTTGGGCCAGCTCCATTCTTGGGTCCCTAATGTCTGAGCAGGCCACCATATATTTTATATATGTATTATCTTTCGGCAATATCTCCTTTAAGAATATAAATTGAAGGTTCCAAAGTAACAAGGTCTACGTGTTTTCAAAGTGAATTCCCTGGAGAGAGGTTTTAAAGATCCCCAATATTATTTTGTCCTCTCTATTAATTTATTTAATAATCAATTTATTAATATTGATTTATAATATTAAACCATAACCAAACCAATCAACCTTGAAATAGCTTTATCCAAATATTTTACGTATCTTTGCTGCATTTATTGAATAATATATTTATTACTTATTCTATCACCTCTATTAGCTAAAGGGTAGCAAGGGTCTTGGCTTCCAGGAGGCTGAAAGCCGCCCCACATGGCAGAGGGCTTTCAGGCCACTAGCGGGTGTTTGAGCAGCTTCATGGTCAGCAAGTGCACCTATTGCAGGGATAAAGTTCATTGGAGTTCTGGTTGTGCGGAATTGACCAAGGACATGGAAAAGGCATTGGTCTGCACATCCAGGACAACCTACATATTCCAAACGGGCAAGCAGATGGACTTTGAGGCTGGTCAGCCACAGCCAGTGCAGCAGATTTGGGCGCGCATCAGGTCTCCTGTGGGAGCTGCTTGGGTATTTCTTGGAATCATTGTTGCCCCCAAGATGTGGCAATCTCCGCGCATGGAGGCTGAAGTCAGGGTGTTGGCTGCAGATGAGCGGGTGGTGACAGAGAAGATGGATGTGGATTTCAAGGAAGGGCGATTGGCCCAGGCCCTGAAAATTGTTGCGCAAGGTTTGGTAAGGAACACATTGCTGATTAGCTCTGGAGGGAAGAAGAAGGCTGCAGAAATTGTTCAATGGGTAATGGGGAATGAAACTCTGATACCCCTCACCCTTCAGGAGTTTCCTGCAGTTTTTCCGGTGGTTGTTGATGACATGATGCAGGCACTGAAGGAGTATGGTGTGGAAACCAAGAGGGTGGAAATCTCCTAGTTATCCTGGAGATCCCAAATCAATGGTCCTAGTGTCTGTAAGGATAAGGATCCTCCAGTAAAAAGAGGAAGAGAGAGAGATAGAGATGGATGAATTTGCTTTCCTTTCCGTATCCTTCACCATATCCTTCCATCCATCCATCCATCAATCCCTCAATCCCTTTCCATATCCCAAGATCTGATGATATGATAAGATAAGATCCTCCCCATACAACCCGGAATTGAGAGTGAGGTCTTTAAGTACTCCCTCTCAAACATAACCTAAATACAAGCGCAAACAGAAAGCCTAGCAAAGAAGAAAGAAAAACCTAAAAAACAGAAACCTAGCCTCACCCTAACCCTTTCCCATACACCAACCTCCCTCAAGCCCGCCTGGCGTTACACACACCTTGTTTGTCCTTCTCATGAAGTGCCCTACTTGGAGCCCCCTGCGTTTTCCATATCTGCCCAGCGTGCTGCTTTATTTCCTGCCCTGCGGGTTTGCCCGCACATGTGCGCACCCAGCCCACTCCTACAGCCTTTCCCATACCACAACTGCCTTCAAGCCTGCCTACCTGTTACACACACCCAGTTTGTCCTTCTCATTACGTGGACCTCCACGGTTCCCTACTTGGAGCCGCCTGAGTTATCTGTATCCATCTGGCGCCCCGCAGGTCAGCCTGGGCTTGCGCTCTCCTGGCCCACTCTGCTCTATCCTCCCAAACTAGACACTTGCAGTACAGTTCCCAATCCAAGGCTATATAAAAACTCCACATCCCTCCCCAACTTGAGTTCTGTCCCCAAAGATCTTCCCACCATTACCTCAACCATACCTGCCTGTAACCATTACACCCTGCATCACTCCCCTCCGTAGAGAAGAAAAAAGATAATCCAGAGAAGCCAATCCAGACCAGAGAAGGAAAGAGAGAATTTTTTTTGCAGTGCTCCGCTCCTCATCCCGCTTTCTGCTCTTCCACTCCACCTTTTGTTTCTTCTGCAGGGCTCTTCCTTGCGTATAAGGACCAAGCATTGCGCTGCGCCCATGTTCTTGCAATTTTACAACCCAAAGCCATTACCAATTCAAGAACCCAATCAATTCAAATAAATAAGAAAACAAACATTCTGGGGTGTGTAGTTGTTCCAGCTGCAAACCAGTGTGAAATTCAGAAGAGGACTTCTCCTTTCATGGTTCCCAAGTTTGGAAGTTATTGATCCCTTGCGTCTGTTAACCCTGAGTGAGACTGTTCACCCTACAACTGAGAGATAGAGAGATGAGTGTAAAGAGTCTTTCCAACTTCCTGATGATGATGATCTGATGATCCCTCTCCTACATCAGGGTTGAGGGTGCGGTTCAAGTAGCCTTCCCCTCAGCCCTTACCTAGGTAAAACCGCAAGCCAACAAGAATAATGAAATACAACTCCTAAGTACAGAACCCTAGCCCAACTCTATCCTTCCAACCCCATCCCATGATCCATATCCCATCTTTATTTCCCGCCTGCCATTACATCCACCTGGTTTTTCCTTCTCATGAAGCAGCCCTCCTTCTGCGCCCAACTTGGAGCCCCCTGTGCATGTCTGCATCCGCCCAATGCGCCATTCCAGATATCCAAGGTACATCTGCGCGTTGCAAGACCTGCAATCCGCGTAATTGGTCCAATCCAATCCAATCCACCCTGCGTCTCCAGATACTGAGCCCGCAGCACGGCTTTCTTCAGCAAGGCCGCACCCATTTCTGAGCGGGCAGCCCATTCCAACTTGCCTCCATAAAAGACAACCACATCCCCCCCACAACTTGAGTTCTGTCCCCAGAGATTCACCACTATCTCACCTACCCCCAGCTATGCCTAGTTATCCCATCCCCTTACTGCACCACTAAACCACACCAAGGAGAAAACCCCACAACATCCTACCCCTTCAACATTTCCTGCATGTTCTGCAGTTGGAACATCCTCTCCTGCCACATCCTTCTGCTCTGGTGCACCTGTATTCCATGCCAAGCAGGCCACCATTTCTGTTCTTTATCCAATGGTATTCCCCACAACTGTCCTCAAGTTTTTCCATGCAAGAGGACCCATTGCAACTTGTTTATGGTCTTGAGCAATGACAGAATCTCCACTAATGAATGGACCCCGCCTGGATCACCTTGAAACCAAAGGCAACGCGCCGCCCCACACCCTCCTTTGCACAAAAGCCATGACTTGGGATGGACCTCCGTGGGACCAGGACTTCCCTGATTTCGCGGCTTATCAGAATACCACTCACAAGTGGGCCTCATGGATGTGGATAAACAAACGGGCAACAGACCTGCAAATCTTTAACCAACCAACTGCGCCTCCTCCACCACCGCCCCATCCTCCTGCTCCCCTGAAACCTGCTCCTCCATCTCCTACTCCTCCACCGCGACCACTGTAAGACTCCAAAAGTTGCTAAGACGCAAGCTGTTCTGTGGAGGGGTAAGGTGCTGTTTAGGCTGCCCTCCTAAGAGTTACAATAATATTTAAATGTAACCGGGATTGAGATCCAGGAACTCGTAAATAAGGAATCAATGTAAGTGATTATTTTGAGAATATTTGGTAGCAAATGAAAACAACACTATCTGACGCAAATATTGCAGGAAAATACTTGAACAAAATAAGTCAAAGTTGTTTTCAGAGTTCAGTAAGTAACAATGCCCAAAAGCTAATAAATCTGGGCGTTGGCAGAAAATTATGAAAGATCAACTGAATACCAAAAAACCTCCAGGTTCTCAATCAACCTTCCCAACTCTCTGTAATCAAGCACTTGAAGGGTACCAGATAACTGTTGGTGGCTGAACAAAACAAAAGCAATTTGTTTATGAAGCTCTAGAGTCAAAGCAATAACAGATTCAAACAAGAATAACCCAAAACTTCTCAAGGAAATCAAGAGTAACATGGCCAAATTCAACTTTAAAGAATAAAAGGGAGGTCTAACACTCCAGGTTTCAATCTTAAAGAAACCTCTCAGTCAAAAGTGGCTGGATCTGGAAAGATGATGAGGGAAGGATCATACCAGTATGTTCAGAAAAAGGGAATAAGAGTGTTATAACACACTCAAAAATTCCAGAAGATAGAATTATCTTCAACCAGCAAGGCTATGGTTGGTGATTAGGATCAGTTTCACAGATGGAAAGATCAAAAGATTGAGTATGGAGGCTCCAAGGATCAAGGGGAAATCAAAAGATATACCCAGCACAAAATTTGCATACAAAGGGAAAGAAGCCCTCCAGCATTATTAGATTACTGATTGATATATGAGATGCTTCCCCCAAAAAGGCAGGGGAGAGCCCCTCCTTTCATAGAAAAGAGGCCTGCAGACTATTTACAAGAGATACTTACAAATGAGTGCGGAAAAATCTTTGTTTTTTTTGAAAAACAAGATTGGCAACAGGAAGCGCCTGACATGGGAGAAAAAAAAATATGATGAGGGAGATGGAAAACTTCCCGCATTGAGTACAACGGTGGAAGTGGATGATATTTAGCGACAAGTTCAACCGGTGGCAACCCCGGTCAGCCAACAGAGGATCAATGGACACGTGCTAGATGGGGAAAGTTGCGGAGCAACCATTGAAAGTTGGTGCAAAGCTTCCAACTGCCGCAAACAACAATTTTGGCTTTCAGGCCTCAGAGAGGGATCAGGCGGAGCCAATTGGTGCAGATTTTTGGGGCCAATTGGTCAAAGCTAGGGTAGAGCAAGGAGGATGACGGCCATTGCAACGGGTGATGGCGTCATTGGTGTTGAACTGGATGACCGTTTGGGCAAAGTCACCAACGGCCGCAAGCAAAGCTTGCCATCATTGGTCAATGGCGGACATCTACATTGTTGTTGCCAATGCCAATAATGGCAAGCTGGGTGCTGCTTATTTGTGGCTGACAAGTGTCAGCAAGTTGCAAGGAAACTGTCTTTGCCTTTGACTGCCAGCAATGATGGGGTTGGAGGTTGATGATGATGTTATGAGGAAGAGGATCGCTGCCTGCTTGCGCTTGGCCAAAAAAAACCAGGCTAAGGTGCATGCAAGAGGGGGGTATTTGAACAGAGGAGGAAAGGATTGGATGACCAGGGAAGGCCTGCCTAGACCACTAGTACAGGGAAAATTTTGGATAGTGGGGAATTAGTGGGTACCCATAGAGGAACAAGAGATAATTTTTTTTAAGGATGTATTGATTGATAATGGAATGTAAAAAAAATTAAAAAATTCCCCTAATCCATGAGGTGTCCTGGATTGTTCACCACATCTCTCCCCAACTTTCAGACTGTCCCTAGTCTGCATCTTGAACTTGAAAATATAGAGAGAAGGAAAAATACAAGCAAATTGAACAGAAGATTGGCCATTTCTTGATCTTGAGAGGGACTGAAGAGTTGGAAAATATCTTGATCCATCCAAAAGAGCCCTGGAAGAGGCAAAGATAAAACACAGAAGGCGTCCCAGGTGCTCACATTTGTGGCATACAGTAGAGTTTACAAAAAAAAACGCAGCAAATAACCCTGGTGGTGCACAATTGGGAGGACTTACTTCTGAGATAATTTGCCTCCAAAAAAATGAAACTTCTTGAATTCATCAGCAGAGAACTTCTGGAAAGTTGAGTACCATCCAGCTCCTCCAAAAAATAAGATCCACTGCTGACTAGGCCAACCACCCACTAGGATCATTCCAGCAATTTGAGAAAAGCTTGCCCCACTGGGTCTCCAAAGTTTGATTATAATCTAAAACTATATCACCAGGGTTCAAGGAATCCCTGATTTGATTTGAGTGCTTGTCCTCCCAATACCAAACTAATTTTTCCCTGGAATCCATCATCTTCTGATAAGCTTCATCACAAACATCTTCACTTGGCTCCGGTTGCTTGGATCTAGCAACTAATAGATCAGTATTTGAGGACACCTTTTCCCAAGGGATACCCAAGAAAGATTCCATTTCCAGATCCAAAGGAAGAACTGCTTTTTGGCCAAAGATTATTTCATAAGGTGAGCAGCCATTAGTCCTTTTGGTTGAGATTTGATCAGAGAAGAGAACAAGAGGAAGAAATTTGCAACAATTCTTGCCACTTTCACCAGCAAGCTTAACAAGTGGAGCCTTCAAAGGAGCATGGCCTTGTTCCACCATGCCTTGGCCTTCAGGATAATAAGGAGTAGTAACTCTATTTTCTCCAGGAAGAGATTGGATCATTTTGGCAATTTTGCTACCAAATTCAGAGCCACCATCAGTAGAGTAGGATTGAGCCAGGCCATAATGCATTTTCCAGGTCTCATAGAGGAAAGCTGCCACTGATTCCAAGCTAAGATTCTTAAGAAATTTTGCTTCAACCCATCCAGAAAAATCATCTCTAGCCTCAATGAGGTACTTAGCACCACCTGCCTTAATATGAACCACATCCATAGCAATCCTTCCAAAAACAGTGGAATCCCCAGTTGGATAACAAATTTCAGTTGGACGCGTCAGATCACATTTTTGAAAAACTTCACAACTCTTGCACAATTGAGAGACAGATTTCTTCAGAGATGCCCACCAGAATTTTTTGGATAATTGTTGATAAGTTTTGTTTTCCCCACAATGACCAAGGCCTTCATGGAGACTTTCACGGATAGAATCTTGTTTAGAAGGGATATTAATAACAATAAGAGCACAAGGATTTCCTCTTTTCATAATCCTAGAGCTTTGGACAAAGAAACTAGAGGACTTTCTTTTAAGAGATCAAAATTCTTTAGAAGAGAGATCAGGATTTGTTTGAAGAGTTAAAAGTTACTGCTCTAGTTCAAGCCAGAAAACTTGTTGAAAGCCAGAATAATTTTGAGAAGAGAAAGAGAAGACAGGTTTTATTAAAGGTTTTTCTTCATCATAATCCGTTCCAATATCAGATTCACTGTCTCCAAGAGGTTGTTGAGATAAACCATCAGCATAGTGAAAGATTTCCCAGGCCTGTGAACAATATCAAAAGAAAAAAGCTGGATAAATGCCACCCCACAAGTCATAAGAGCATTGGGAAGGCTGGGAGCATTGATGATTTCAATGATGGATTGAGCATAAAATTGTAGTTTGAAATGTTGGCCCCAGAGAACGGTTAGAAGTTTCTTCATCATTTGAGCCACACCACAAAGTTCCAATTTGGGCTGTGATTACCTGGACTCTACATCTGAAAATATCAAAGATTCATTAAGAGCATGACAGTCCCAACCATTTTCATCTTCCTGAGTAAGAACAGCCCCAAAAGATTGATAACTAGAATCAACAGCCAGCTTGATCTTTCCAGCTCTGGGTCCATAGGAGATCTTTTTCAAAACTATGTCTTTACCCACCATCATTTTGAGCAACTGAAAAGAAAGTTCACAATCTTGGGTCCAAATCAATTCAGCATCTTTCCTGGTTGGACAATGTAAGGGTGCACATATTTTGGATAAAGATGGGATAAAGATTCTAAAATAAGTGACAACACCAAGGAAGGCCCTAACTTCAGTGGGATTGATTGGAATAGGCCAATAGATGATCTTTTTGACTTTGGCTGGTGCAATCCTTCTTCCTTCCTTGAAGACCACATGACCAACAATTTCCAGAGCAGGGACACAAGCAGCCAGTTTGGACCCAGAAAAATTAAGGCCAGATTGCTCAATTCAAAACAGAATCCTTTCCAAAGTAGTAGCATATTCCCAGACAAAAAAAAAATCTGAATGCCAAGGTAAGAGCCCATTATCACAGTCAGAAACTGCACCTTTCATTCCACCGTTGTCAATAAAGATACGAGCATGATAAGGGATTTCATCCTGGAGGATCCACATCATCTGAGCCTGATTGACTGCAACCAAATTGGTGGAACCTTGAGGAAATTGAGTAATTTGAAATGGACCAAGAGGAGTATCAAAGGTAGTGAGAGGGCAAGAAATAGGATGTAAGGATTTTTTGTCATAGCCACCCATAATGTCCCCTACACCATAGCAAGCCCTCCCAGAGAAAGATTCAACATATTCTTGAGAAGCAGGAGCAATACCAGAGTCTTTAATAGTAACTTTATTAAGAGGTTGTAGATCATGAACTATTCTAAGTTTACCATTACTCTTGAGGACACAGACAACAGGGCTGGAATAACTAGAGGTTGACTGGTCATATAAGCCAGTACAAACTTTTTCACCAACGAACTTGATAAATTTTTCAACTTTAGAAGCAGGGATAGGGATCTTCTTCTTTTGCCAAGGATCATGTTCAACTACAGGGATGATATAAGGGAGGCCATAGGATTCTTTCAAGAGACCTCTCTCTTCTTCACAGAAAGCAACATATTTTTCCCTTAGAGATAAGACATTTTTGATCAGATTTAAATCATCAGGAAGAAGCGATCCATCTGGACCAAAGTTGGCCACCTTCAGACGTTCTTCAGTGACCTGACAATTGGCCAGAAAAGGACCAGTAAGAGATTGAGGAAGACCACAGTAAGGATCACAAGGTAAGGCAGGAAGGATAAGAGGAAGATTTAGTTTGAGAGGCATAGGCTGGTTGACTCTTCTTGGCATCTGGCTTATACTTAGTGGCAAACAAGAGAATTTCTTTTTTCCTCCAAGAGTTGAACAGTGAGACTTGATTACAAAAAATGAGTCCAAGTTCCAAAAGTTTCCACGTCTGATTTTCTGCATTGTCCTCAAAGGGTGCCTTTTTCATAAAGGGAGAACCAAGAGATAATACGTTTCTCACATGTGCAGCACAAGGTAGGGTTTCAAAGATGATGTTAGAAGTTTTCCCTGGCAGTGCACAATTGGGAGGACTTACTTGTACCCCAAATTGCCTCCATGAAGGCCCATATTCCTCCATACCAAAACCACCAAGAATATAATTGAGATCAGGATCTAGTTTAGACTCATTACGGAGATTTGAACTGGAACTGAGAGAAGATTGATCAGAACTAAGAGTACAAGGAAAAGAAGACACAAAAGATCCAGAGAAAGAAGGAAAATAAATATTTTTGGTTTTTTTTTATTTTGACATGTTTTTGATTTTTGATATTTTCCAGTGTAGATGAAAATGATGAAAAGAATGAAAAATAAGCCTGATGGATGAGATTTTACCCTTGATTTGAAATCTGAGGCTGAAAAGAACTACAACTATTAGTAGGATCAACCATTTGCATAAAAAATGAGAGGAATTGGAATTATCCTTCTGCTTCCCCTTTAAATATGATTTAGAAGGATGACCAGGAAAATCTCTTTCCCAACAACCAGAATCCAAAGAACAGAGAGGAACTTCAATCTTTCTGACATAAGCATCAGGGAGAAGAATTCTCTCCCCAAATTGATCAGAAAAAATCAGAGTAGCACCAAATTCCATCAATAAAGGTGGTCCCAAGATAATAGGCCCTTCCAAACAAGTGATCCAAAAATTAAAGGTTCCAAAAATATTTTGACCAATACTGACTGGAACATCTTCAGCAATACCAACAAATTCACAAGATTGATTACCTATCCCATAGACTGCAGAATTGAAGCTGACTCTAGGACTGAGTTTGAGTTTACAGGCCATAGCATCCAAATGTCTTCCACATAAGTTGGCAAGAAAGTGGGTTTGTGATGTTTAGGTTCCTCATTCCGTTTCCTAGCTGGATCAGATTGATAAGTAGTCCCAGAAATACTGGAGGAAGAAATAGCTGGAGGATACCAAGGTTGAAAAGTACCACAGGAAGATTGGAAATTGAAGGAAGCAAGGGATGCTTTCATTGGAGGTGGAGGCTGATAAGAGGCCACCACATAAAAAATAGGGAAAGATGAATCAAAAGGGATCAGAGCACCATTAGGAAGAAAGAAATTGTTCCCCTTCTGCTGAAACAACTTTTCCTTTATATCCTTCTGGAGTTCCAAGCATTTTCCAGTTCCATGGCCTTCCCTATGACAGTACTCACAGACCAGGCTAGATGTAGGGACAGAAGTAGAGGGTTTTGGAGTGGCAAGAGAAGAAATCTTTTGATCTATTTTGTTCTCAAAAGCTCAAATTATCTTATTTATTTTGTCTAGAGTAGTAGGTTCTCAAGTAAAATTAGGATCTGCTTTAGGTCTTTTATCTGCCATCATCTTTATCATAATATCATTGGATTCTTTAAAAGAAGGAGCATGGACTGCTTCAGTGGTTCTAGGTTTTTCAAAAGTTAAAGCTGTTTTACCTTTCATAAATTCATCCACAGTACTCCTAAGGGTAAGGAATACAGGGAGCTTGAATCAATTATCCCTGGTGGTGATCATAGATTCAGATTTAACCAATTTTTCTTTAATACTTTCCTGCTCAGCCAACAAAAAAGATTGGAAGAATTGTGCTCAACCTTTTTCCACTGAATCAATGTGATTGTTTTGGATAAGATAGTTTTAGATAGGATACCAAGACTTCCTAAAATCCTGGTAGTCAGAGGCTGAAGAGACACCACCATTTGTGATCCATTGAGAAACAAGAGCATCCAAGTCCTGCAAAGTAAACCAAGCTACATCTATTTTACCCCAATATTCCATCATTGCTTCCCTTAGAAGAATCAAGTCATGGGATTTTAATCCTTTGAACAACTCAATTACTTCCATAAATTCATCAGAGGAGATAAAGAATTGTAACTGATAGGCCATATTGTATTTTCTTTCTCCATCCACTTCAGCAGACATTTTGTAAGAGTCCAAGAACCTTTCAACATTTACCCCATTGAACCCTAATTTCTTGTTCTGAGGTTTGATCTTGACCATTTTTGGTTGAGAAGGGGTGGTTGGGGTACCAGTAGATGCCATTTCAAATAACAGAATTCCTAGAGGATCCAAAGAGAAAATTTCCAAAGTTGCTCACAAGTGTAGCCAAGTAGGGTTTCACAAAAAAAATCAACAAGTACCTTTCCCAGATGGTGGAAAAATTGGGAGCACTTACTTCTAGGATAAGTTTCCTCCACGGATCAGATCTGAGAAGAGAGAGGGAAACAGAGAAGAAAAGAATAGGATTGGATTTCAAAGTGTGATTCCAAATGTTGTTGGGACTGTAAATCCCAAGGTTGCTGGTTCAATCCTGGCCCGGGGGACCAAATGTATGACTCCAAAAATTGCTAAACCGCAGGCAGTTCTGTGGAGGTGAAAGGTGCTGTTTAGGCTGCCTTCCTGAGAGTTAAAATAATATTTAAATGTAACCAGGATTGAGATCCGGGAACTTGTAAATAAGGAATCAATGTAAGCGATGAGTTTGGGAATAGTTGGTAGCCAATGGAAATAACACAATCTGAGTGTCAACCTCCTGAATGCCAGGATCCTTGCTATCCTTTTGCTACCAGAGGTGATAGGATAAATAATAAATATATTATTCAATAAATTCAGCAAAAATACATAAAAAATTTGGATAAAGCTTATTGCAAGGTTGATTGGTTTGGATATGGTTTATTGCTATAAATCAATATAAATAAATTGATTATTAAATAATTTAATAGAAGGGCCACAATTTTATTGGGGATCTTTAACACCTCCCTTCAGGGAATTCAGT
The DNA here is from genome assembly GCA_025617555.3 of Puccinia polysora. Classification (NCBI taxonomy): domain Eukaryota; kingdom Fungi; phylum Basidiomycota; class Pucciniomycetes; order Pucciniales; family Pucciniaceae; genus Puccinia; species Puccinia polysora. Next base: position 7,060,829 of record CM062618.1, on the reverse strand, counting down.
ATGAAAACACATAGGCCTGGTTACTGTGGAACCTTTAATTTATATTCTTAAAGGATATATTGCCCAAAGATAATATGTATATAAAATACATGGTGGAGTGGCAGGGCTTTGTAACCAAGCTGCCACAACAGAAAAAGGATAATAAGGTTCACTGGTATATTATTAAATCCTTTGGGTACCTTTTTGGGACATTCACTGATGGGTTAAACCTGTATACTTGGGTTATAAGGTTGTTCAGCAGTTTAAATTGATAAAAAGGGTTGGGGAAGGATATTATTAATCAGACTAAAGCCATCAATCACTTACTTATCTCTTATAAGTATTTGATTACCTTGGACGGTGGCTGGATATAAATATAACTGGGTCTCTGGGTATCAATACCCTCAAAAGAGCTTTTTATTTATAGCTTTTTGATTCCCAATAGTGTCCTTCTGAGGGGTACAGGGACTCAAAGGGATGGAAACTGAGGCTAGCAGGGTAACCAGTGGTGGCATGTTACGTGTTCTTGGTGCTTTAGCACAGGTAGCATCTAATTCCACAGGTTATGGGAATTATTCTACTTTCTAATTGATGTTTTGGATGTGTGAATTACACTAATCTGTCCATATTATTCAATCAATTATCCGTAGTGAATGTTCACATTATTTTAATAACTCTTTTAATATACATTCCTTTGAATATTCTGATTTCAGGTGGATATTCTGATGTCAGGTGAGTTCTCATTATGTATTAAATAATTGGTGTAAAGTCAAGATATTTATTTTACTCCATATTTTTGAATTTCAGTTGATTTACAAAAATAAGTACTTAAAAATATAAGTCATGGGTATTCATGCAATATTTTTACATAATTATTTTTCTTAGGATGTCACAAAAAAAGTTGATGTCTATAAATTCTCATAAAAGTATATTATAGTATTTTGATATATTTTTAGAAGTAGTCATTATCTTATTTTCGACCTTTTTGGTACTTTTAATTATTTCTAATAAAAAGTTTGTATAAAGGTTCTTTAGGTTTTTTTATATAATTTTATGTATTTTTAGACTATCTACTATCGACAGGAACATTTATTACATATGTAGAATGTTCCCATGTAGTTTGTAGCATGTTTATGCGGTACCTAGGTTTATCAGGCCCCCTGTCACTTTTTCAACCCATAGTCCTGTGGCTGTGTACTTGTCAGGGGCCCAGGGCTGCATACATTGCTTTTACAGGGTGACAGTGCTGTAGCTCAGCCGCATGCAGGTTTATTGGCTTCTTCTGCTGCGTGCATGAATTGTTACAGAACACATTTCAGTCTGTAACTCCTAAAATTAACACAACACCTCAATTCTGACTGACCTTTAGGTGTGAAACCTATACGTGACAATACATGTGAAATGTTTAACTGGCCAAAAGGTTAAATAGTGGTGCCGTGGTATTTAGGTCCTTCTTTCCTTAATTATTCAAAAATATAAGGAGTTGGATTTCAAGGGTAGGGTCAGTGAGTGACCCTTCTTAATTTTGGGTGGAGAATCCATTTTTACAATAATATTTATGGTTTTCCTACTTCTTCTATGTTAATTTTAATATTATTATTTTTTATGTTATTTCTTTTACTTTTGCAGCTTGCTTTTCAATAGTAGCAAGCTGACATTCCCCCACTCCAAGATATGGCCATACCTGAAAAAAATGTGGAGCATGTTGGGAAAAAATTAATTCAATGTGTGTTTCAGTTCCTTTTTCTGGCTCTTTAGTTTCTAAGATGTATTTGTCCATCAGGTATATTATTCTTTGGTAATCATTCATCTTTTTCTGCAGATTCTCCTTTGTATCTTACTAAGTATAGTCTAAAATATTTTCCTTTCTTTCTCTCTTTCTTGTCTCTCAATATCCTGCTGAATTTCCGTTTTTCTTTCACAGGGTCAGGTTCTATTGGAATTATTGCTGGAGGGAGGTTGCTATCTTCTCTTGGTTGAAAGTTTTTTACTAGTCTAACAGGAAATACTGGGTGTTTTCTTGATAATTCTTCACTCAAGATTACTTCTACAGCATTTTTTCCATGCATCTTTTTGATAACAAATCGTCCAACAAAGGCTGGTTTCAGCTTTCTGTTACCTGCTAAATTGTTCAAGTTTGCAATGGATTTCAAGATATGATCTCCTATTTTAAAGTCAGGTTCTCTGTGTGATTTGTCCCATCTATGTTTGTTGTATTCTACTGCTTCTTCTACACATTTTTGAGCATGATTATTTTCCAGATCTATCATTTTCTTGAAGTCAAGAGATTTTGGATGAATGGTGGCTAAGTTATAGTTTAAGTTATTCCTAGGGAGTTTTAGAATCCATCCTCTTTCTAGTATGTAAGTGGCTTCTTTTGTAGCAGAATGTTTACTGCTGTTATAAGCCATCTCTAGAGCTGGGAGTAGGCTTATCCAATCATGGCAATAACCATCTGTGTTTTTTTATTCTAGACCAAAGCTACAGAACCTTCTTAACATATCTTCTAGGGTCTGTATCATTCTTTCAGCTAATCCATAGTAGTGATATATTTGGCCTTGGAAAAGTTATGTAGAGCATGATCAATCCAGGTGATACGATAATAATCTGCCTGAGGATAATGATTGAGCATTCTGAAGTTTCCTACCATTCTTGACTTGTCATTGTGCCAAGCTATGATTACAGTTGTGGTCACATCTACCTTCTCATTGTGCCCTACTTTCCTTAATACTTGTAAGTCTATTAGCTCTTGGATATGTTCCTCAAGAGCTATTCTAGACTTAGGACTAGAGGGATAAGCTGTTCTTCTTAGATTTGGAGGATAAGGAGGCTTAATAGTCAATGTTAATACCGTTTCATGTCCTTTGATATCACCAATGGGGTGATCTTTAGTACAAAAAGCATTTTGGTTCTCAAAGCATACTGCCAAAATATCTTTCTTCTCTTCCTCACAAATTTTCATATTTAGAGCTGCTTGAGAGAAGTATTCTTGATTAAATTATTCTAAATGTTTTTTGTAAGCGGAAGAGGGGAAGTGTCACACGACCACCCCACGTACTATAGGGCAAATCTTAGATGATGGTAAGCACAAAAGAATGCTGAGTGCCAGGGCAAGTGCGAGTAGCAAGATTCAATTGCACAGTGAAAATTTTTTATGCCACTCAAAAAACGGCGAGAGGAATGGAATGTGTTCTGAAGAAGGAAACTTCAACCTGAGTCCAATGTGATAACTAGGTTGTAGCAAAAGGCAAGAACGTATGAAATTAACTAACTGAGGAGACAATCATCAGGCAAGGGGATAGCCCTTATAAGGTAATCCAAAGTGACTAGATACAACCTGCTGATGAGCTAACTACAGTTGAAGTGGTGAGGCAATGAATGACAGGAACGTGATAGGAAATGAAGCAGTAGTACAGATCTGAGTTCATAGCGTAAGTGCAAGACAATAGAATCTGAGCGTACAATTGTATGACAAATTGGGACAGGAGCGAGTGACGTTGAAGGTAATGCAAATGATAAGTAATAGTGTATGCAGGGTAGGGACTAGTCCAATTGTGAACTATACAGTAATGATGGCTTAGTTAGACGTAAATGCAAACTAAGAAACAATGCATGACCAAAGATGGAAGTCTGAGGCTGTTGATTGGCCAGGGAAGGAGATTGGATCTCATAATGGATGGCCGACCAGTATGGAGTTAACCGCAAAGTTCGCAAGTATATACTGAGTTGGTTGCCAAGATTGGAAGGTCAGCGCAAGCCAGAGGAAATAGTGGATTGCACGATTGATGTTGTGCTTTTATTTGTGTCACGCTTTTAGACTGAGGTAGATGGTACTGAGGAGAGGACATGTTGAAGTGATGAAGACAATAATCCCTAAGTGCAAAGCATGACAGTTGCCCGGGTATAAAGATGCAAGCTCCTGCAAGCGCTCAGATAAATTTTTCCATCAAACTCAAGTTGTTAAAAATTACTTTATACCCTTACACATTATTTAATTTATTACTCAATAGATTTATAATTTATATAAGATGATGTCATTGTTGTCCCGCCGTTGCAAAAACTGTATTTTCCGAAACAGGCGATGTGTTCCTAGTACTGCCGTCCGAGGCCTTCAAGGCAAGTGCGAGCAATGTTGCCTTCGCAAAGTGGCATTTAACTTCCCCATAAATGTTGAGTCAACTGTTGAGGGTCCTGCGGAATCATTGAGGGGGATGCGGAGTTGTAGCTCCATGCCAAGGGTTAACTACAAGATACCACCGTTGCTGGAGATCAAATACTTGGGGACTCAAGTTCCTGGTGAGTACTAATCTGGACTGACTAATGATAATAAAGATAGTAACTGAAATTTTGCTTGTTTCGCTAGTGTTGCCCTGTTTCCAAAGTTATACTACAAATACACCACCACCACCACCACCACCTTACTGGGGACCGCCAACTGAACTCCCGGGGGCCCAGATGAATGCCAAGGTGCAAGGCAAAGTGCCCGGTACGGAACTGGTAGGAGTCATAACCAAGGAAGCAAGGGAGGAGGAAGGAAACAAAGTGCAAGGAGAATTGGGAAATGGGGGAAATGGAAATGGAGGGGGAGAAGGAGCGGATGAATTGGGAGAAGGAAATGAAGGAGATGGAAGGGATGATGTGGATGGAATGGAAGGAATGGAGGGACAAGGAAAAGCGGATCCAGTGCAAGTTGTAGGGCCGGTCAAAACGGATGAAAGGGGGCTGACGGGCAATATTGGAGAAGGCACGTCGGTAGGCCAAAGAAAGAGAGAGTACAAAGAGCTTTTGGAGGAAGGTGGATGGAATGTTTGGCCAAAGCAAGCTCGGATTGCAAGGTGCAAGGAAATCTTTGAGAGGCATATTGTAATGGAAGTGCTAGTTCTCCAAAGAATGTCCCCACTAATCAATGATGAAGACCTGGATACTTTTTGGTCCATGGTTGCGGAATTGACTGAAAATTGGGAGGATGCGGAGAAGGAAGTAAAGGAAACTTTGTAATATATATTTTCTCTTTTTTTCATTATAAATAAAAAAAAAATTTTTTATTAATAAGGAATGGAATTTTATTTAGTAGAAATGAAAGGGAAATGAGAAAAAGGAATAACACGGTGAGATGGATGAATTAACTGATGGAATGATGGTGTGATAGAAAAAGGGGTTAGATGAGATGGAATATGGAATGGAATGGGATTGGATGAGATAGAATGTGAGATGAAATGGGTTTGGATAAGATAAAATGTGGAATGGAATGGAATGGGATTGGATGGGATGAAATGTGGAATGGAATGGAATGGGATTGGATGGGATAGAATTATGATTGTTGAGGTTTGCAAGGGTAGCTCCCATGGAAGTCTCAAATCAGATTGGATGAATTGCAAAGGTGATGGGCTGGTTCCCACAAGGTGCAATCTTTGTCAGACTGGAAGCCAGACCATTTGACAAGGTATTGAAGTTTTCCTTTGCGCAACCTGGAATCCAGAATACAGCCTACTTCCCACTCTTGATGATCAAGGAAAGTGACTGGTTCAGGAGGGGGATGGGTATTGCCCGGGTATAGGACTCAAGCTGGCTCTAGGAGAGACACATGAAAAACCAGGTGGATACCTTTCCATTTTGCAGGTAAAGTAAGTTTAAAGGCGTTAGGGGAGATGACTGATTCTACTTTAAAGGGGCCAAGCTTTCTTTTTGAGAGTTTGCGAGTTGGGCAAATGCTGCAAATGTTGCAAGCATAGAGCCATAATTGATCTCCTACTGCAAAGGTTGGAGCCGAAGTGTAAGATCGGTCTGCTTGCTCCTTATAGCGCTGGTTTGCTTCTTTGAGGTTGGTTCAAAGTTGCAATTGAAGGGATTGAATTTGTTCAAGGTAATCGGTAGCAGGTTGAGAAGGTGCTACGTGAAGGGAAGAGAAAGTTGTTTTTCTACCATAAAGAGTTTGGAAGGGCAACTGTTTGGTGGAGGAATGAGTGGAGTTGTTGTAGGCAAATTTGGCTAGTGGGAGCCATTGCGACCAGTAGTCTTGTTAATAGGCGACATGCATTCAAAGATATTGTTTGAGAATCTGATTAACTCGCTTGGTTTGCCCATCTGTTTCCGGGTAGTACGCCATTGATAAATTGCAAGTGATCTTCAAATGTTGGCATAGCAAGGTCCAGAAGCTTGAGACAAACAGAGATCCACAATCACTAACTATATTATCAGGGAGACCATGTTTCAAAAATACATATTCTATGAACAAAATAGCTAAGTCTTCTGAAGAGGCCGTCACATTACTGCGCCAAAATAAAGCCATATTTGAGAAGCAATCCACTATTACTAGAATAGGATCATATCCACTAGAAGAAGGTAATTGAGAGATGAAATCCATAGAAAGCAAGTTCCAAGGACAAGGCAGAATTGGAAGTGGATGGAGCAGCCCATACTTCCGGTGTTTTGAGGACGTGTTACGATTGCAATCATAGCACGCGCTAACATAGTCTTTTACTTCTTTGGTCATACCAGGCCAGTAGAAGTTTTGTTCAATCAATTGGTAGGTTTGATCCTGCCCATGATGACCAGCAAGTGGAGAATCGTGCCGTGACTTGAAGATATCTAACTTAATGCAAGAATTATCTGGTACTACTATACAATTATCATAGACTAAAAAGTCATTATTATCAATACTGTAACTACTATCTAATAAGTTCGCACTTTTGCAAAGTTTTATACACTTGGGGTTGTTGAGTTGAGCTTGTTGGAGTTCAGAAGCCAAATCTTGTAAGCAAGCAATGGTAGAACTGAGTTGGGCAGATTGGGTTGAGAAGAGTGTCCTAACGTTTTCAGGGTTGTTTTTGGCAAAGGTGCTCCCCCCCCCTGGGTAAATCACTCCTGTAATCGCATAGTTGCTTGCGTCTGTTTTGACGATAGTGCAAGCTAGCTTGTTGAAGTGGGCAAGTATTGAAGCAGTGGTGAACGCTTTCTTCAGAGCTTTGAACTCCAAAGCAGCCTGTTTGGTAAAAACAAAAGGAGTGTCTTTTTGAAGAAGGTTAGTAATATTCACAGTTTTTTTGGCGTAGCGCGCAATAAAACTTCTATAAAAATTACTGAAACCAAGAAAAACTTGAATGGTTTTAACGGAAGAAGGTTGGGGCCAGTCCAATTTATGTTTGCTTTTGGCTGGGTCCATCAATAGTCCTTGCTGCGAGACTATGACACCTAGAAACCAAAGAGAAGAGGAATGTAACTTGCACTTAGAGGCTTTTGCAAACAGGTCATTCTTGCAAAGTTGCTGAAGCACCTCTTGCACATGTGCAATGTGATCTTCAAGGTTGCTCGAGTAGACTAGTATATCATTGAGATATACCACAAGGTATTTACCTACAAGATTGGAGAAAATGTTGTTGACAAAATGCTGAAAAGCGGAAGGAGTGTTACAGAGGCCAAAAGGCATGACGGTATACTCATAACTGCCAAACCGGGTTCTCATTGCGGTCAAATACTCATGACCTTTCATAATGCAAATTAGGTTATAGGCACCTCAAAGGTCTAACTTTGAGAAATAAGCAGCTCCATGGAAGAGGGTGAGGAGATGTGACATAGGCGGTACTGGATAGGCATTCTTCCGGGTTACCTGGTTCAGTTTCCTGTGGTCAACACAAAGGCAAAGTCCGACGTCCTTTTTTGGATCAAATAGGACAGTTGAACTGTTATTTGAATTTCTTGGTCAAATAAATCCTTTTGCTACATTTTCCGCAATGTAGTCTTGAAGCGCAATTGATTCTTGCGTCAAGAGAGAGTAGACTGGTCCTGGTGCCGGAGGTGGGCCAGTAAGTTCAATCTTTTGATTGTAAGGACGGGATGGAGGCAGTTTATCTGCTTTTGCAGCTGAGAAGACATCAGCAAAGTTATGATAAACCAAAGGTAAAGACTCTCGAATGATTTCTAAATCTTCAATCTTGTCATCTTCACGCACCGGTTTTGAGGTGCTCACATGGTGCGAGAGGATTAGGGAGCTCAAAATACACCGTTTGGTTGGTGTCTTTTTCTCTTCAAAGGAACAGGAAAGGGGCAGGTTGGATAGGTAAGGAATAACTCCTAAATCTGAAGAGGGAATTTGGGAATGAAGGTCAGGATATTGCAAATCTCCTGGCGGAAAAGTGTCATCCAACTCAATGAAAGTGTCAGGTAGGCTGTTTAATTTCTGATTGACAGAAAGATTAGCGTTCTGGGGGTGCAAGGTTGGAAGGTTAATTACTCCTTCTTGCCAATTCACATCTGGATTACAGTAGACTAGGAAATCATGGCCTAGAATGGTATCATCCATTCTGGGTATAGACAAGACAAATAAATCCCATTTGAAGCTGGGGAAATTGGAGAATGCAAAGGTCCATTTTGCCTTTTGGGAGACCCAATAAGACGGTTCAGTCGCACTACTTACTAAATAGATAGGAAATTTATCTATCTCGGAACGCGTAAGATTTTTGGAAGTGGCAAAAGATTCACTGATGAAGGAAACATTAGCGCTGGAATCAAGTAATACTTGATAAGGAGTGTTGTTGGAATGGAATAGGATAAATCTCAAACTCGGAGCACCTAGTGACGCGCAAGTGCAAAGATTTACTTGCGGTGATTTAGATAATGTGTAGTTTTCCTTGCAAGTATCAGAAAAACTACAAGCTAATTTTTTGACTTCTTAGCCGCTTCATGTGCTAACCGCTTTGCACAGCTGTCAACATCATTTTCCCCTCCACAATACATACACAGCCCATTATTTTCCCTTTGTAGCCATTCCTTGTTTTGAAGCATCCCGGTTTCTTTGTCCAAGAACTTTGGAGTTTTGGCAACGGCTTTCCCTTTTGAGTTGTAGTTTGAAGTTGGGGTTGGTTTGGATGGTTTTGGGTTCCTCGTGTTTTGCTTTGAGGAGTAGTCCACCCTTGGAGCCGAGGTGGACGGTCCATGGTTGTTTTGCCAAGAGCAATTCTTGTCATGATAGCCATTATCAAGCTCAATCACTCAATTGATTAGCTGCTGAAGCAAGGTTGTCTTACGACCCCCAACTGCAAGCTGTTCAATTAAGCGTGCCAGTAGACCCTTTTGGAAATGGAATAGAAGAGCAGCCTTGTTCCACTGGATGCAAGAATGCAAGGTTTTGAAAGTGAGAAATATAAACGGAAGCTCTACTATTTACCTTCATAACTAGACTATTAAGTTTGTATTCAGCGATTTGAACTTCATTGGGGTCACCAAACAGGGTGAACAGTTGTTGCTCAAATTTGTCCCAGTTGTTGAGAATACACGTGGGACTGTTGTTGGAAAAAGGTTTGAGGTACGGTTCAAACCACTGCGAGGCTCTACCTCCTAAGAAGGACAAAGCATACATAACTTTATGCCTATTGGAAGAGAAATTGTTGAAGTCGTTTCCAAAAGATAATTTTACAAGACTTTAAGTAGGATCTAAGCTTATGAGGGTGTTCTCCCGTAAATTGATTGGGTTGTTTCATGCCCAGAGTGCGAAAGCTAGGAGTACTTGGACTAGATCGCTGGGCACCATGAGTGAGGGCCTGGATCAATTTTGAAAGCAGGGTTGGAGCATCGGGCTTGGGAGCAGTAGTGCAAACCCCTGGTCTACCACGAGTCAAGGTTTCATCAGAAGAATGGTGGGAATTTGCAAATTCCGCGAGAGGTTCCGTCGGAGCATCCCGTGGAGGAGCCCGAAGATCATCAAGGGGTTCAACAGATGGAGATTTAGAAGGAGGAACAGGATCTAAGTGTTGTTGGGCCCAAGGAGCGCTGGTTCTCCCTACCTGATGGATCTCATCATTGTAAGGGGAGAGGGAAGCATTCCCAGTTTAGCAAGTACGTCACATCAAGAAAAGAAGTCTACTATAGGTTGGCAAGCTACAATAGATGAATTGAGTTAGTTAATTTACTGTCACACGACCACCCCACGTACTATAGGGCAAATCTTAGATGATCGTGAGCGCAAAGGAATGCTGAGTGCCAGGGCAAGTGCAAGTAGCAAGATTCAATTGTAAAGTGCAAACTTGTTTATGCCACTCAACAAACGGCAAGAGGAATGGAATGTGTTCCGAAGAAGGAAACTTCAACCTGAGTCCAATGTGTTAACTAGGTTGTAGAAAAAGGCAAGAACGTATGAAATTAACTAACTGAGGAGACAATCATCAGGCAAGGGGATAGCCCTTATAAGGTAATCCAAAGTGACTAGATACAACCTGTTGATGAGCTAACTACATTTGAAGCAGTGAGGCAATGAATGACAGGAATGGGATAGAAAATGAAGCAGTAGTACAGATCCAAGGTCATAGCGTAAGTGCAAGACAATAGAATCTGAGCGTACAATTGCATGACAAATTGGGACAGGAGCAAGTGATGTTGAAGTTAATGCAAATGATAAGTAATAGTGTATGCAGGGTAGGGACTAGTCCAATTGCAAAATATACAGTAATGATGGCTTAGTTAGACGTAGATGCAAACTAACAAACAATGCATGACCAAAGATGGAAGTCCCAGGCTGTTGATTGGCCAGAGAAGGAGATTGGATCTCATAAGGAATGGCCAACCGGTATGGAGTTAACCGCAAAGTTTGCAAGTATATACTGAGTTGGTCGCCAAGATTGGAAGGTCAGCGCAAGCCAGAGGAAATATTGGATTGCACAATTGATGTTGTGCTTTTATTTGTGTCACGCTTTTAGACTGAGGTAGATGGTACTGAGGAGAGGACATGTCAAAGTGATGAAGACAATAATCCCTAAGTGCAAAGCATGAAAGGAAGTTAGATTGGATGGTGCATATCTTAAACTTCTTTTCCTAATTACCAGCCACTGTAAAGTATCTCCCTTTAATCTGGAACACATCTATACCATATAGACATAAATCTTCATTCCTTATTATCAGGTAGTCACATAATCCATTGAGCAATACCACAAATTACACTTGTATTCTCAAAGATCCTATAGTATGGGGTAATATTATGGGAGAAGTCCATACTCCAATAGAATTCATGGTAGAGTTGCAATAGCTAAACTTGGCTTTTTGGACGTGCAGAAGGTGTTCTTTCCAATTGGGATCCCATTTTTTTAAGAATTCAGTACAGACACATGAGCCAAAAGCTCCGCTATTGAGTAATAACCTTATAGGTCTGTCTTTATACCATCCTGTTGCATAGCAAGTTTGACCAGTAGTATAACTCTTACCACTCATAGGTTTAACTGTTAATGGTTCAACATCTGTGATATGTCTAGCAATTATGGTAGGATCCCATTATTGGGGCAAACTAGAGTCCCCATGGATGTTATTGATTTCTAGAGAAGTGCCTATATCTCTTTCTATAACATTAAAAGGGTTGGTCAGGATCAATTCACATTCATAAAGGGATCCTTCAGTATCAGCTATATCTTCATATTTCTGATTCCCTTCAAACTCCTGTTCTCCTTCCAATACTGCTATCTTTCTCTTTGGTAATGGGAAGTCTTGTCTCATATGCCCTGTCTTGTTACAATTCCAACAAGTTCAAGGCATTCTCTCTTTATCCCTGTTATAATTAGGTTTCTTATTGTCAGAGATATTTATCAGAGGGGGTTAGTCTCTATTTTTGTTAATGTTGAAGTTCTCTTTAGGTCTAGAAGGAAACTTCTTGTCTAACCCATTCATTTCTATTACTTCTTCTAACACATTGATTAGAATTGGTAAGTCAGCATCCATACTCATCCTGCATATTACACTATGGTATAGATTTCCAGGACACAAGTTGAGGAGTATTTCATTTACTTCCTCTTTATCAGCATCTGGATAGAAGAAATATAGCCTTCTCTTCTGTTCAAAGCACCATTTGTGAGGCTTATCCTTGGAGGTATCAAATGAGGAATTTTTGAAATTTTTCATCATTTTTCTTTTCCACATTCTAGAACCAAATTGATCTTTAATTAGAATTTTCCAAGAATTCCATGGTAAGGATCCCACTTCCTCTCTTTTACTAATAAACCAGTCTAAAGCTACTCCTTCAAATAGTCTGTGCAACCTGACTACAGCTATAGCTTCAGGTAGGTCATAAGAGTTGATGGTATAGTCAATAAGTTTAATGAAATTTATATGATTGTATTCTCCTTCACCGGAGAACTTAGGCCATTCATTAATTGGGGGTAAAAGTTTGAGGGCTTGTTCCATTTACAAGTAGGACTAGGCCTGAAGATGTCACTGCTATGCATTCCTAGTAAGGGTGGTGCATAAGGTTTAGTTGTTTGTCTGGGAGGTTTTGGTTCCTCTGTGGTACTCCCCAAGGGGTTGGTCAGATGGACTTTCAAGTCTCTAAGATCATTCTTTATCAGATTAAGTTGCAGGTTCACTTTATTTTTAAGCAGATCTAATTTCTCACTAAGGGAAAGAATGGAGCTATTAGTAGTATTTACCAATTCTTCTTTTAAAGGTTGACAAGACATAATAAAATCTTCTTTGATACCTGATAACATATTCTCAATTGTTTGAGTCTGTCTAATTTTACCTTGAGTAATTGTCTCCAATAATTGTTCTTTATGCTCTTTAATATCTTCCATTCCTACAGTTTTTTTTTGTTATAAATTGATTTGGCCACTAATGAGGTCAACCTATCCATTTGGGTGTAAAAACCGTCAAAATTTCCACAAACAATCTTGAAATTATGGCGCATATCATTATAAAAGGAAGTAATTACATCAGAGGTTGGTTTAGAAAAGTTACTGGGTTCAGAATTAGAGGCTAATTTTTGTACACATTTTTCCACTTTTTAGCTAAGGATATTATCTGATCCCAATCCTGCTTTCCCTTTGGCTTTGGATGGGAAGAAGATCTCTTCTTTCCTGATCCTTTGTCTTCAAGTTGGGATAATTTATCCCAAAGATTCCACTTTTCTACGTAGGAGTCTATCTCTTTCCTTGGAATCATTTTCTGAAGAGCTATCTGGCTGGCTTTTTTTTGGGAGACTATCTTTTTCATAGATACCATTTCCTCCCTGGCTTGGGCTTCTTTGAACTCTTCCCAATATTTCAGGTGCTCTCTGGCTAAGTCTTTGATCCTGGCTTCCTTGGCCAGATTCTGCTGGGGTGGCTGCAGGAAACCTTCTTGTAATTGAGGGGGGCTTAATTCTACTACCTTCTCCGGCTCTAGGTTGGCGGAGGGCAACAGTACTTGGGGCTGTTCCTTGTACACCAACATTTGATTCACAGGTTCCAGTACCCTCATGGTTGTCATTATTGGTGGTCTCACAGTTACTGGGGGATCCTGCCAAAGATCCATAGGAGGGAATTCTCCCTGAGGCTCTTTTTTTATGTCTATTCAAATTGAATAAAATGTTTTTGAATATTTTTCTAAAGAAAAATCTGTAAAAATAAGTTTATTTAAAACTCACTTAAGTTGATATTCAAAGGTACCAGGACTTTATTGGTATTAAATTGGTCCTTAATAGGTAATCCTATGGGCTCTTGGTGTATTCCAATGAGGTCTTAACCCGTCCAATCAATATTTTCAGGGCGTCCAGAGATATCTGGGACTTCTTGATCCAATAAATCATCTTTAGTGGCGGTGGTTTCTGGTATAGGAGGGTTCACTGATGGTAAAAGGATATAATATTGGTCAATAAAATATATTAAAATTATTTTAAGAAAAATAATATGGTAATACAAGTCTTATACTTACTTTTATATTTTAAAAAGTACTTTATACCGTATTTCTTCCAATATAGATGTTTCCTTAATAGGGCCTGGAAGTTGATACGCCTCTCAAGAAATTCTTGTTCAAGGAGTTTATCTAAGTGTTTATGTGCACAAGAGATATTAAGTTTCTCAGCTTGAGTTAAAGCTTCCAAACCAGTTGATTTAAAATTTTTAATACATTCTTCTTTTCTTATATTTAAAAGATTTAAATAATAGATCTTAAATTATGCATTGCTTTTTAAATACACTGCAAAAGAATTCAATTCTAAATTGGGGTTAAAAAGTTGGATAAGTTTATCTTTGATTTAATTTTACATGAAATGTCTGGTCCAAGGTATTAAATATAATAAAATGGAATAATTTCCCAGCCAGACCCCCAATTGTCAGCCTCCTGGATGCCAAGATTCTTGCTATCCTTTAGCTAGCAGAGGTGATAGGATAAATAATAAATATATTATTCAATAAATGCAGCAAAAATCCATCAAATTTTTGGATAAAGCTTATTGCAAGGTTGATTGGTTTGGATATTTTTTATTGTTATAAATCAATATAAATAAATTGATTATTAAACATTTCAATAGAGGGGCTAAAATTTTATTGGGGACCTTTAACAGCTCTCTTCAGGGAATTCAGTATGAAAACACATAGGCCTGGTTACTTTGGAACCTTTAATTTATATTCTTAAAGGATATTTTGCCCAAAGAATATATGTATATAAAATACACGGTGGAGTGGCACGGCTTTGTAACCAATCTTCCACAAAAGAGAAAGGATAATAAGAATCACTGGTATATTATTAAATCCTTTGGGTACCTGTTTGGGATGTGCACTGATGCGTTAAACCTGTATACTGGGGTTATAAGGTTGTTCAGCAGTTTAAATTGGTAAAAAGGGTTGGGGACAAATATTATTAATCAGACTAAAGCCATAAATCACTTACTTATCTCTTATAAGTATTTGGTTAACTTTTCACAGTTTCTGGATATAAATATAACTGGGTCTCTGGGTATCAATATCCTCAAAAGAGCTCTTTATTTATAGCTTTTTGAGTCCCAATATTGTCCTTCTGAGGGGTACAGGGACTCAAAGGGATGGACACTGAGGCTAGCAGGGTAACCAGTGGTGGCCTGTTACGTGTTCTTGGTTCTGTAGCATGGGTAGCATCTAACTCCACAAGGTATGGGAATTATTCTACCTGATAATTGATGCTTGGACGTGTGAATAACACCAATCTGTCCATTTTATTTATTATTTAATTAATTATCCTTAGTAAATGTGCCCAGTAAGTTAATAATTATTTTAATAGAAATTCCTACGGATAGTCTGATTTCAGGTGAATTCTCATTATGTATTAAATAATTGGAGTAAATTCATGATATTGATTTTACTCCTTATTTTTGAATTTCAATTGATTTACTAAAATAATCACTTAAACATATAATTCATGGGTATTCATGTAATATTTTTACATCATTAGTTTTCTTAGTATGTCACAAAAATTTTGATGTCTAGAAATTCTCATAATAGTAAATTCAAGTAATTTAAGATATTTTTAGAAGTAGTCATTATCTTATTTTTGACATTTTTGGTACTTTCAATTATATTTATTAAAAAATATGTATAAAGGTTATTTAGGTATTTTTTATATAATTTTAGGTATTTTTAGACTATCTACTATCCACGGGAACATTTGTTACATATTTAGAATGTTTGCATGTAGGTTGTAGCATGTTTACGGGGTACCTAGGTTTCTCAGGCCGCCTGTCACTTTTTCAACCCATAGTCCCGTGGCTGCATACTTTTCAGAGGCCTGGGGCTGTGTACACGGCTTTCAAAGGGTGACAGTGCTGTAGCTCAGCCGCATGTGGGTGTATTGGCTGCTGCAGCTGCGTGCAGGAATTGTGACAGAGCACATTTCCGTCTGAAACTCCTAAAATATACACAACACCTCAATTCTGACTGAATTTAAGTTGTGAAAACTATACGTGACAATACATGTGAAATATTTAATTCGCCAAAAAGTTCAATAGTGGTGCTGTAGTATTTTGGTCTTTCTTTCCTTAATTATTTAAAAATATAAGGAGTTGGATTTCAAGGGTGGGTTCAGTGAGTGAACCTACTTAATTTTGGGTGGAAGATCCATTTTTGGAATAATATTTATGTTTTTCCTACTCCTTCCTAGGTTAATTTTATTATTATTATTTTTTATGTTATTTCTGTTACTTTTGCAGGTTGATCTGCAATAGTAGCAAGCTGACACTGAGGCAAGATGTTTCAGGAAAATAATTGAACAAAATAAGTCAAAGTTTTGCTCAGAGTTCAGTGGAACAAGGAAGTTGTAAGTAACAACACCCACAAGCTAATAACTCTGGTTGTCAGAAGAATATTAGGAAAGATCAACTGAATCCCAACAAACCTCCAGGTTCTCAATGAGCCTGACCAACTCTCCACAATCAAGCGCTTGAAGGGTACCAGATAACTGTGGGTGGCTGAACAAAACAAACGCAATTTGTTTATGAAGCTCTAAAGGCAAAGAAATAACAGAGTCAAAAAAGAATAACCCAACACTTCTCAAGGAACTCAAGAGTAGTGTGGCGGAATTCAACTTTGAAGAATAAAAGGGAGGTATAACACTCCAGGTTTCAATCTTAAAGAAACCTCTCAATCATATGTGACTGGATACGCAAAGATGATCAGGGAAGGATCAGACAAGTATGGTCAGAAAAAGGGAACAAGAGTGTTATAACACACTCAATAATTCCAGCAGATAGAATTCTCTTCAACCAGCAAGGCTATGGTTGGTGATAAGGATCAGGGTCACAGATGGACGGATCAAAAGCTTGAGTATGGAGGCTCAAAGGATCAAGGGGAAATCAAAAGATATACCCAGCACAAGAGTTGCAGATGAAGAGAAAGAAGCCCTCCATAATGATTAGATTACTGATTGATATATGAGATGCTTCCCCCAAAAAGTCAGGGGAGAGACCCTCCTTTTATAAACAAGAGGCCTGCAGACTATTTACAACAGATACTTACAAATGAGTGGGGAAAAACCTTTTTTTTTTTGAAAAACAAGATTTGAAACAGGAAGCGCCTGACATGGGAGAAAAAAAAACAAAATATCATGAGGGAGATGGAAACCTTCCCGCCTTGAGGACAATAGCGGCAGTGGATGATAGGTTGCAACAAGTTTGACCAGCCAAGACTGCGGTTGGCCGCAGGAGGATCAATGGACACGCGCAAGATGGGGACGTTTGGGGAACAACTGTTGAAAGTTGGTGCAAAGTCACTGACAGCCGCAAGCAACACTTGCGGTCATCAGTCAATGGCGGCAATCTACATTGTTGTCACCAATGCAGATGATGGAGAGCTGGATGCCGCTAATCAGTGGCTGACAAGTGTCAGCAAGTCACAAGGCAACCGTCTTTGCCTTTGAATGTCAGCAATGATGGGGTTGGAGGTGGATGATGATGTGATGAGGAAGAGGATGGCTGCCTGCGCGCGCTTGGCCAAAAAAAGCCAGGCTAAGGCGCGTGCAAAAGGGGGGGATTTGAACAGAGGAGGAAAGGATTGGATGACCGGGGAAGGCCTTCCTAGACCACTAGTACAGGGAAAATTTGGGATAGTGGGTAATGAGTGGGTACCCATAGAGGCACAAGAGACATTTTCTTTTAAGGATGTATTGATTGATAAGGGAATGTAAAAAAAAATTGAAAAATTTCCCTAATCCATGAGGTTTCCTGGATTGGTCACCACACTGCGTCCTCCAACTCCTACTCCTCCACCACCATCTCCATCACCCGCTCCCAGTTTGTCACCGGAACCCCCGCGCGCCAACTCCTGTGGTCATTGAATTGTTGCCCAAACCCACGGGAGCTGTAACTCCTCCGGACGCCTCTCCCAAGATTCTGGAGATCCCCCTAATTCCGGCACTCCCACTTGTGAGCTTTGATGCAATGGTGGATGAGGTGGACAAACTACTCTGGGGCTTCCTAGCGGTTCCCCATGCTCACACCGCTGGTGCACAATGCAAAGTTCTGGCAGCATTCCAAAACCTAGCAGTGGAGGAGGTGATGAGGACTTGGCCAACATAGGCCAATTTCCCCTCTCCCCTTTCTTGTTTCTTGTTTCTATTCCCACGCCTATCTTTGCTAAGAAAACAGACTTTTGCCGCGCAAAACTACGTAGCCTTTGAGCTTTTGAGAACCTTGAGAGAAATAAGAACCCTGCGCAAGATCGGCGCTTTGAGAGCAATCTGCAAGAGTGAGAAAGATACTCACTTTGAGAGCAATCCGCAAGAGTGAGAAAATCCACGCCAAATGAGAGTATCTGCTGAAGGGACCTGGAACACCCAGACAAACTGCCTCACAGTTCCCTGTACCCATCTACAGAACAGAGAGAGCACAAAAAAAACCTGCTGCATGCGCACATCCTTCAGAGAGAGAGGAAGAGAAAAAAGAGTATCCACCCCACCCATCTATACCTTCTGTGTATAAGATAACAAAAGAAAACCTGAAAAGAGAGAGAGAGAGAGAGATTTTTTAGCACCAACCCGTTTCCAATCCTGCGCCTTGCTCTTTGACCCACATATGTTTTGCGCCACGCGCTTTCCTAGTTCCTTGGATCATCTGTCATAAATCATTCTTTTCCTGAATGCAGGGCTTGTCCTCGCGTCTGAGGACCCAGCTTTGCACCATTCCAGTACCTAAAAGAAACCCATAACCTAGCCAGCAATAATCCCAAAAAGCCAATCCATAGAGAAGGAAATAAGAAAACAAACATTCTGGGGGGTCTAGTTGTTCTGGCTGTGAACCAGCTAGAGCACCCCCTCACCAAATCCAATCATATCCCCTATTCATTCATTGTTCCCCCCCCACCTTGGCTGCTGTCCCCAGCGGTCTGCAGTTGTTTACTCTTTGGGACACAAACCACACGCGTGGGCTTGTCCTTGGACAAAGAATCCGCATTTTCATCCCCTTTGCTATCCAAACCAGCCGTCTTGTCAAATTAAGTTGAGCCCCATGCAAAGAATTGTTTCAGGTGCAAAGCAGCGGCCTTCTGTTTGAGTGGAGTTCCATCAAATTCCTCCAACTGGTAACTTCCTCCAGGAAACTTGGAAGTTACATGGAAAGGACCGTTCCATTTATTTGCAAACGGTTTCCCCCATTGAGTTTCCAGGCTCCCGTTGTAAAGCAAAACCAAGTCTCCCTTCCGCAAAGGATCCTGGAGTTTGTGGGCGCAGCGCTGTAAGACTCCAAACGGCGCAGGGCGTTTGCAGTTCTGTGGAGGGGATAGGGGATTTTTTAGGCTGCCCTCCTGAGTGTTACAAAAATATTTTAATGTAACCAGGATCAAGGTCCAGTAACCTTTGTTAATGAGGAATCAAATGGGATAGGGATAAGTTGATAGCAGCAATAGCTGAGGGGGAAGCAGCACTACCTGAACCAAGATGATGAGGAGAAAGACTTTGAACAAAATAAGTTAAAGTTTGCTCAGAGCCCAATAGAACAAAGCAGCTGTAAGTAACGGCGCCCACAGGCTAATAACTCTGGTTGTCAGCAGGTGCTTGTGAGCAATCAACTCAAACCCAATCAACCTCCAGGTTCTCAATGAACCTGCACAACTCTCCGCAATCAAGCGCATGAAGGGTACCAGATCACAGTGGGTGGCTGCACAAGACAATGCAATATGTTTATGGATCACTGAAACAAACAGTAAAAATTTCGGACTAAGAGTAAACCAACACTTCTCAAGGATTCAAGAATAGTGTTGCAGAATGCAACTTGAATAATTAAAGGGAGTTTTAACACTCCAGGTTTAAACTTAATAAGACCTCTTAGTCAAACGTGACTGGTCCAGAAAGACAATCAAATGAATGATCAAGACCAAATAATGGTCAGAAAAAGGGATCAAGAGTTGTATAACACACTCAAGAATTCAATTTAATGAATTCTTCTTCAACCAGCAAGGCTATGGTTGGTGATAAGGAACAGGGCCACAGAAGGGTAGATCAGAGTTTCAGACTTTAAAAAAGTCAAGGTTAAGGTATAAGGATCAATGGATAATCAAAAGATATATCCGGATAAGTGATCAATTTCACAAAGGAAGAAGCTCTTGGATCAGAAGCTCATAATTCTTATTAGTGGGAAGAATTGATGATGGAAAAAAGCAGGGGAGATCCCCTCCTTTTATAGGCTAGAGAGCCCTGTAACTATTTACAATTGGATAACACAAATGAAAGCAGAACAAGCTTGTGGAGGCCCGTTTCCCTTCTGCCAATCTTCCAGACTGGGGTGAGAGATTCTCACCCCAGCCTGTTGCTTGCAAACGTCCATGCGGATGTTTGCACACCTAGTAACAATGCAACACCCCCTCCCATCCAAATCTGGAGTGGGGTGAGAAATAAATAAATTGTACAATAAAACAAAATAACAAAGCAGTGATGGTGGTGATGATTAGGATGCCATGATGGATGAATTGATGATGAGAGGGAAGGCAATGATTTGCGCATGGCCAAGCGATGGGGAGGGTCATGATGAGCAACGCGATGAGGATGAGGATGAGCCATTTGATGAGAATAAGGAGGAGCAACACAATGAGGATGAGGATGAGCGACGGGATGAGGATGAGGATGAGCGACGCGCTGAGGATGAGGATGAGTGACCCGCTGAGGATGAGGATGAGCAACACGCAAGTATGAGGATGAGCAACGCGCAAGGATGAGGAGGAGCGACGCGATGAGGACAAGGAGGAGCAACGCGTTGAGGACAAGGATGAGTGATGCAATGAGGATGAGGATGAGCAATGCAATGAGGATGAGGAGGAGAGACGCAATGAGGACAATTAGGGTTTGAGTGAAAAATCCAAATTTTTTCTAAGTTCAATTTTTTTTTTTTGTTTTAAATTTTTGAATTCTTTTCCCAAGGTGTCCCAAATGGTTCACCACAGCGCTTTTCCCAGTAGCGGAGGGACTTTGTGCGGGTTGCCTTCAGCCTTCCAGCCGCTTTCTCCAACATCTTGTCCCGTTGCAGGAGCTGCTTGGCACAAGCCCTGACTAGGTCCGTAGCCATCCTAAACTTCCACCAATCAATACCCAGAAAGTTTTCCAGATTGATGTCAATTGGAAGCACTGGTTGCTGCCCAAATAGCAGCTTGTACGGCAAATAACCCCTTGATATCTTCACCAAAATCAGATCTGCAAAGAGGACTACCGGAAGGGTTTCCTGCCACTGCTTGCCATCCTCCTTGCAAATTTTCACCATTGCCTCTTTGATCAGCTGGTGACCGCGCTTAATCATCCCCGCGCCTTACGGAACTTTGCTCTGCAACTTTGCACCAAATCTTCCAACCATCCCCAGAACTCTGCTCCCCCATTGACCGTTACTAAGCAAAGTGATCCATAACGCCAAAACCAGTCTTCCTCCAGAAACTGCCCAAATTTCTCCTCCAAGAGCTTTACTAGCCCCCACGCTTCCACACATCCCAAAAGATTTTCATGGGAAACAAGGAGATACGGAAACTTACCTGCCTTGATGTTCACAACATCCAGAGAAACTGGCCCAAACAAGGCGTCCTCCCCAGTGGGAATACCTACTTTGCAAGGCAGTGTCATTCTTTTCTTCTGACACGCTCTGCACAACCATACCCACTCCTGCACCGCGCGTACTACACCCCGCAACCAGAACCTTGCCATCACCCGCTTCTGTGTTTCAACCTTGCCGTAATGGCCAAGATTGTCATGCATACTTCCCAGGATTACCTCCTGATCCTCCCTTGAGGTGCTGACCACAAGCATTACTGGCATGCTCTGCCACCACAGCTGTCCTTCCTGCAGGTAGAAATTTCCCACTCTCCGCCAAATACATCTAACAATCTTGGCTGGCGTATCATCCAAAAACCAAAGATCCCTCAAATACAAACTGAGGACCACGTACCTCCTGGACTGCTGGAGCGGAAGTCAAACACCTACTTCCACCACTCCTACCTTAACCGTTGGAGCCTCCACATCCAGTGGTTCCGCGCCTTTGTACGTATCATTGCGTGGGTACCAAGACAGCGCATCTGGAATAGTACAAGCCTTCCCTGGAACATGTACCACTGTGAAAAAAAAACAACTGAAGGAATGCAACCCACCTGGTCATAGGCACGTTTGGAAGCATTGGAGAATTGATCATTGTGCCAGAGCCTCTACATCTACCAGTAGAATGAAGTGAATTCCCCATGGAAAATGCTGCAACTTCTGCACAATCTTAGTTACCCCGCAAAGCTCCAGCTTTGGCTGCAAATAACAGCTCTCTGTTGGCGTAAACTTAATGGACTTGTAAAGAACTGGACAATCTTTCCCCTCATCTTCCTGTGTCAGAACCGCCCGCGCACCAAGCTTTCTTGAATCCAAGGCCAACTTAATTCCCCCGGTGTTGTAATCCAATTCCTTCAGTACCATATCACATCTGAAAATCTCCTTGAGTTTTCCAAAGGTGTTGTCACATTTTGAACCCCACGCTTTTCCGTGCCCTTACGCGTCAATGCCTGCAACAGACTAGCAAAATCTGAAAACTTCTCAATGAAAATCCATACATAGCTACACAATCCCAAGAACTGGAGAATGTGTGATACATTCCTTGGTGTTGGCCACTCAAGGACTTTGTTGCGCTTCTTTTCCGCAATCCATCTTCTGTCGGAAGCCACCACATGCCCTAGAACCTCCAGCGCAGGTACGCAGACCGCTAACTTTTTCCCCAACACCATGAGCCCCGCTTCCTCAATCCAAAACAAGATCTGTTTTAGCGTTTGCACAAATTCCCAGACAGATCAACTGATTCCCAGAGCCTTGATAAGCATTTCCCCTCTGTAGTCCGTCTTTGGGCCTTTGATTCCCGCGTCATCAATGAAAATCTGCACCCCCTCTGAAAGATTGTCCTTCAGAATCCAAGTCATCTGCGCTTGGTAAACCGCAACCAAGTTAGTTGCGTCTTGCAGCAGCGGCGTCAGTTGGATCCTTCCCAATCCAGTTTCAAAGGAGATCATTGGCTGCAAACTCCAATCCAGTTTATGCTGATTGTACCCGCCCATAACATTCACCAACCCGTAGCATGCACACCCAGCCATAGATTCCAAAAACTCTTCCACGCGTGGAGGTTGTCCTGCGTCTTGGATTTTAAACAAATTAAGCCACTGCAAATCATGAAAAATCCGTAATGACTTCCCATCCTGCTTAACCACCGCAAATATTGGACTCAATTAACTTGATGTCAATTGCTTGTAAAGGCCTGTCCCTACACCCTTGCGCACCAGCTCCAAAAAGGGCCCCCAAACCGCCTGCAGAATCAGAATTGGCTTGATCTTCCAAGAATCATGCAGAACCATTGGAATCACATAAGGGTCTCCTATCTTGCTCTTCAACAGTCCCCACTCTTCAGGTCCAAAAGAAAGCACTCTTTCCCAGAGGACAAGTACCAACGTCAGCAAATCCCATTCCTCTGCACTTACCCAACCCAGCAGTTGAAAGTTAAGGACCACAACTTGCTCATCAGTAACCCGCTCCGATCGCATCACCCATCCTCACACCTTCAGTGGAGATTACCAAGAATCCCAAGACCAAAGGATTCGTTGCAGTGGTCCGTTCAGATCCTGCGGCATTGCTTTGTTCAAGGGATAGACCTTCTGCAAAACCGGCTTATACTTCCCAAAATTTCACTGCGCCATCCGCATGCATCCGTTGCCATAAGTCCTAGTCAATACCAAACCGCAGCTGTTGCCTTTTCTCACAAGTGTGGCACAATGATAGTGTTTTTGAAAAGTACCTCCCCGCAATGCATACTGAGGAAGGGGACTTACTTCCAGCAACCACGCATCCCCCCCTTCTTACCTACTTCCCACATGCTCCTTGCTAGTCAACCTCCCGCAAGAAGCCGTAGCTTTCCCCATGCATTAACCTTGCCCAACTAGTTGAAATCCACCTTGGGCCTACCCTTGCAACCCAACTCCGCACTGGGGTCCTCCTCTTCTTCTCTTGCTGAATCCCGCGTCCACTTCCCCAACCCTTGATTGCAGATTTTGGTTTCAAATTGCCTGCTGGACAAATCTTCCACCGGCAAAGCTTCCTTCCCCGCCTCTGAATCAAACACCATTTGCGCTTGGAACCCAAACATGAATGGTTGTCCTAAAATAGCCTCTGTGCAATCAACCAATAGGAAAGAAAGTGGTTTATGGCCCTTGAAACCTCAACCTCTTCCTCCTCCACAACCCCATCCACCCAACATGCCCCCCCATGAAGAGTGCAAAGTCCCATTGTGTATTTCCACCAAACCAATCCCAATTCATCAACCAATCTAGACGGAAGGAGGTTCACCATGGAACCGCTATCCACCAGTGCCCATACCTTCCTCCCAGAAATCTTCATTGGAATGTAAGTCAGAAGAGTTGAAACCAATTTCATCTCTGCTAGCTTGCACTCCGCGTCATCCCAAGCCAAGTTCACCTGCTGCACCTTTGGAGGAATCCTATTGTGTCCGCAATCCTTCAGCACTTGAACCATCTCATCCACTACCACCAGAAACACCGCCACAAACTCCTTCAAGTTCAAGGTAATATTTTTTTTGTTCCCCATCACTCTGTGCACAATCTCCACCTTGTTCTTCTTCCCTACTGGATTCACTGGCAGCCTGTCCGTTTCTGGAATGCATGCAACTGGCTTAGGAGCTACCGGCGGTACCCTCTCTTTAGCGTCCACATCCATCCTTTCCACCACCGCCAGCACCTCCGTCGCTAGTACTCTCACTTCCGCTTCCACGCACGGTGGTTTTCATAGACCAGGACCAGTGTTGATCCCAAGCAAAGCTTGGGCAGTTACCCCCAACTCCTGACCTTGTGTGGGCACTTTCTCCATGATGGTGTGGTGACCAATCCGGGAAACCACGGAAAAAAAAAAAAAAAAAAAAAGGAAATTTTTTTTTACACTCTTTATCCATCAATAAATCAAAAAAAAAAAAAAAAAAAAATATTTTTTTTTTTTGGTTGTACCCCTATGGGTACCTTCATTTCCCCCCATCTCTCAACTTCTCCCTGTCCTAGCGGTCTAGGACAGGCCTCTTGCCTGTCTCTCCGCTTCAATCCCCCCCTCCTATGTTCAACTCCTACTTGTTGCGCTCGCCGCCCTGACTTTTGGCGACACAAGCAATTGTTGAACCACCTTTGACGATCCCTTCAATCCTTCCAGATCCTCTCATCCAACCGACGCCGTCGCTTGTTGCGACGGTCGTCAACTATCATTTGATTGATCTCATCATACCCACCATCTCAACCTACCAGAGCATCATCATCACCCACTCCGTCATCATCAGCTCCAGAGGATCCCACTTGATCCACTCATCAACCATGCCATCAAACAACCTCAAACCCAACTCAACCCACCACCCACCGACTCATCCGATCTATCACTCCTACCATCCACTCATCCCTCCAATCCAACGACGACGACGACAACAACGAACATCAACTCAAACTCACTCACGCCCTCCTCGCCCATCATCTGATCCAACCGACGACCGCGAGCGACCGCTTGCGGCCGTCGGAACCTTCACCCCACTGTCGCTGCCGATTGGGCGACGACAGCCGTTGTTGACACCCGCGACCGCTGTCGCGGGTGTCCATCTGGTTGCCCGCGGTCATTCTTGACGCAGGCAACATTTCTTTTTTTTTTCCTCTCATGTCATCTTTTTTTTATTTTTTCATTTTCCCGCACCTATTTGTAGTATCTCTTGTACATAGTATACAGGGCCTCATGCCTATAAAAGGAGGGGCTCTCCCCTGCCTTTTGGCCCAGCATCCCATCAGACCATCATCATCTCATCTCATCTGTTTCCCCCATCATCATAATCAACTTATCCGTGGGCATCCTTCCCCACTTATCTGAGCAACTTATCCGGGTATATCCATGATTGCCCCTTGATCCTTTGAGCCTCTGTACTCAAACTCTGTCCCTTGTGACCTTGATCCTTATCACCAACCAATAGCCTTGCTGGTTGAAGAAGAATTCCTGTCTGAATTCTTGGGTGTGTTATACCACTCTGATCCCTTTTTCCGACCATACTGGTCTTGATCTCTCCTTGATCATCTTTCTGGAGCCAATCACGTTTGATTGAAGAGGTTTTATTAAGCTTAAAACCTGGAGTGTTATACCTTCCTTCTTCTTTAAGGTTGAATTTTGCCACGCTATTCTTGAGTCCCTTGAGAAGTGTTGGGATATTCTTGCTCAAATTCGTTATTGATTTGCTTCTAGAGCTTCATAAACAAATTTCTTTTGTTTTGTTCAGCCTCCCACAGTTATCTGGTACCCTTCAAGCGCATGATTGCGGAGAGTTGGGAAGGTTCATTGAGAACCTGGAGGTTGGTTTGGATTGAGTTGATCTTTCCTAATCAGCTGCTGACGACCAGAGTTATTAGCTTGTGGGCGTTGTTACTTACAACTGCCTTGTTCTATTGAACTCTGAACAAACCTTGACTTATTTGTTCAAGTCTTTACCTGCACCATCTTGCCTCAGATAGTGTTGTTTCCATCGCTACCGACAACTCTTATCCTCTTCCCTTACTTTGATTTCTCATCCATAAGGTTCTGGAACTTGATTCCGGTTACATTTAAATATTATTTTAACTCCTAGGAGGGCAGCCTAAACAGCACCTTTCCCCTCCACAGAACTGCCACGGCTTAGCACCGATTGGAGTCTTACATTTGGTCCCCCGAGCCGGGATCAAACCAGCAACCTTGGGATTTACAGTCCCAAGACATTTAAAATCAACCTCGAAATCCAATCTTTTTTTTCCTATTTTTTTCTCTTCTCAAATCTGATCTGTGGAGGCAACTTATCCTAGAAGTAAGTCCTCCCAATTTGTGCACCGCTTGGGCAAGATACTTGTTGTTTTTGGCGAAACCCTACTCTTGCCACACTCGTGAGCCACTTTGGAAATCTGCTCTTTGGATCCCCTAGGAACTCTGTTATTCAATATGGCATCTTCCGCTACTCCAACCACCTCTGTCCAACCTAAGATGGTAAAGATCAAACCTCAGAACAAGAACTTAGGCTTCAACGGTACAAATGTCGAGCAATTCTTGGACTCCTAAAAAATGGCTCCTGAAGTGGATGGAGCTAGTGAATTTGATATGGCTTATCAGTTGCAATTCTTTATCTCCTCTGAGAAGTTATGGAGGTAATAGAGTCTTTTGAGGGATTTGAATCCCATAACTGGACGCTTCTCAGGAAGGCTATGTTGGCATACTGGGGTAAAATAGATGTGGTTAGGTTTACTCTGCAGGATTTGGATTCTCTGGTTTCTCAGTGGATCTCCAATGGTGGTATTTCTTCAGCCTCTGACTATCAGATTTTTAGGAAGTCTTGGGATCCCATTCAAAACTATCTTATCCAAAACAATCACATTGACAAAGTGGACAAAATTTGAGCAAAGTTCTTCCAATATTTTTTGTTGGCTGTGCAGGAAAGGATTAAAGAAGAACTGGTCAAATCTGGATCCATGATTACCACCAGGGATAATCGATTCAAGCTCCCTGTTTTTCTCACCCTTAGGAGTACTGTGGATAAAGTCATGAAAGGTCAAACTGCTCTTACCTTTCAAAAGCCTAGAACTACTGAACCGGTCCATGCTCCTTCTTTTAAAGAGTCAAACAATATTATGATTAAAATGGAGGCAGATTGTAGGCCTAAAGCAGATCCTAATTCCAATCAAGAACCTACTACTATAGATGAAATCACCAAGTTACTTAGAGCCTTTGAGAACAAAATAGATCAAAAGATTTCTTCGCTAGCTACTCCTAAAACTCCTTCTTCTGTCCCCAAATCAACTCTGGTCTGTTACTACTGTCATAGGGAAGGCCATGGAACCGGACAATGCCAAGAACTTCAGAAGGACCTAAAGGAAAAGTTGGTAGAGCAGAGGGGGAACAATTACTTCCTCCCTAATGGTGCTCTAATCCCTTTTGACTTGTCTCGTCCTATCCAACATGTGGTGGCCTCTTACCAGCCATCACCTCCTGTGAAAGCATCTCTTGTTTCCTTTGAATTTCGATCATCCTGTGGTACCCTCCAACCTTGGTATCCTCCAGCTATTTCTTCCTCTGGTCTTGCTGGGACTACTTATCAATCTGATCCAGCCAGGAAACAACATGAGGAACCTAAACCTCATAAGGCTCCTTCCTTGCTAACTTCAATCCTTCAAAAACCCATTAAACGTCGATCATCACTTGAGCCTCCTTCCTCTGATGTAGAAGACATGGAGGTGGAAAAGGAACTACTCATGGAAAGGTTCCCAGATCCCCCTGATCCTTCTCCCTCACCTCAACCTTCTAATCCTATCTTAGATTCTGCGTCACCTGAACTTCCTCCCTCCACCCAGCCCAAAGTTTGATTTGAAAGGGGCATCTCCAAGGATCACCCCAATGCTGTGGAGGGAGTATTAAAGAAAATTTCTGATCTCAAAATTCCTGATCTATCTGTGGCTGAACTCCTATCGATCTCTCCATCTGTTGCTGAAGGAATGAAGAAATGGGTCTCTCGTCGACGTGTGGAAATTGTCCCTGAAGAACTCAAAGTCTCCTCTGGCACTTTAATGGAGGACTCTGGTGGAACCAGTCCTTCTTTAGACTCCAACCTTTATTCCTGTCCCTTTGGCTTCCTTCCTTGTTATCTTGGTGACTCAGCTAAAACTGTTTCTCCTCTTGTGGATTCTGGATCTCAGCTTAACTTAATCTTGGATGCTATGGCCTGCAAGCTCAAACTTAGTCCTAGGGTCAGCTTCAACTCTGCAGTGTATGGGATAGGAAATCAAGCTTGTGAACTGGTTGGTATTTCTGAAGATGTACCGGTCAGGATTGGTCGAAATATTGTTGGAACCTGCCACTTTTGGATCACTCGTTTGGACAGTCCTATGATCTTGGGACGACCCTTCTTAATGGACTTTGGTGCAACCCTGATGTTTTCTGATCAAGTTGGGGAGAGAATTCTTCTCCCTGATGCTGATGGCAGGAAAATTGAAGTTCTTCTTTGCTCTTTGGATTCTGGTTGTTGGGAAAGAGATTTTCCTGGTCATTCTCCCAAATCATCTTTTAAGGGGAAGCAGAAGGATAACTCTAGTTCCTCTCATTTTTTAGGGGAATAGTTGATCCTACTAATAGTTGTAGTTCTTTTCAGCCTCAGACTGCAACTCAAGGGTGAACTCCCATTCCTCAGGATTATTTTTCATTCCTTTCATCATTCTCTTCTGAGCTCAAGAATATTAAAAAACAAAAACATATCAAAATAGAAAAATCCAAAAATATTTCTTCTCCATCTCCTTCTCTCTCTGGATCTGTTGTGTCTTCTTTTCCTTCTACTTTTGAGTCTGATCAAACTTCTCTCAGTTCCGGTTTGAATCTCTGCAATGATTCTAAACTAGATCCTAATTGCAATTCCGTTTTTGGTGATTTTGGTATGAAGGAATATGGGCTTCAGTGGAGGCAATTTGGGGTACAAGTAAGTCCTCCCAATTGTGCACTGCCAGGGCAATCTTTTACCGTCATTTTCAAAACCCTACCTTGTGCCACACATGTGAGCAACGTATTATCTCCTGGTTCTCCTTTTATGGAAAAGGCACCCTTCAAGGATATTGCAGAACATCGGACTTGGAAGATGTTGGAACTTGGACTCAGCTTTTGTAATCAAGTCTCTCTGGTCAACTCTTGGAGGAAACAAGAACTTCTCTCTTTTTCCACTAAGTATAAACCAGTTGCTAAGAAGATCCAACCAGTCAACCAGCCTATGGCTCTCAACCTCAATCCTCCCCTTATGCGTCCTCCTCTATCTTGCGATCCTTACTGTGGTCTTCCTCAATCTCTTACTGGTCCCTTTGTTCCTAATGGACGGGTCACTGAAGAACGTCTGAAGGTGGTCAACTTTGGTCCAGATGGATGGCTTCTTCCTGATGAGTTAAATTTAATCAAAAATGTCTTATCTCTAAGGGAAAAATCTATTGCTTTCTGTGAAGAAGAGAGAGATCTCTTGCGGGAATCCTATGGCCTCCCTTATATCATCCCTGTAGTTGAACATGATCCTTTGCAAAAGAAAAAGATCCCTATCCCTGCTGCTAAAGTTGACGAATTCATCAAGTTGGTCCGGGAACGAGTTCAAACTGGCCTGTATGAACAGTCAACTTCTAGTTACTCCAGCCCCGTCTTCTGTGTCCTGAAGAGTAATGGTAAACTTGGAATAGTTCATGATCTTCAACCTCTTAATAAAGTTACTATTAAAGACTCTGGTATCCCTCCTGCTCCTGAAGAATTTGTTGAATCCTTTGCGGGGAGAGATTGCTATGGTCTAGGGGATATTATGGGTGGCTATGACGAACAATCCTTACATCCTATTTCTCGTCCTCTCACTACTTTCGATACTCCTCTTGTTCAATTTCAACTTACTTGATTGCCTCAAGGAGCCACCAACTTGGTTGCAGTCTATCAGGCTCAGATGATGTGGATCCTCCAGGATGAAATCCCTGATCATGCTGGTATCTTTATTGACAATGGAGGAATTAAAGGTCCAGTATCTGACTATGATAATGAGCTCTTACCTTGGCATTCAGGAATTCGTTGTTTTATCTGGGAATATGCTACTACCTTGGAGAGGATTCTGTTTCGAATCGAGGAATCTGGCCTTACTGTCTCTGGATCCAAACTGGCTGCTTGTGTCCCTGCTCTGGAAATTGTTGGTCATGTGGTCTGCAAGGAAGGAAGAAGGATGGCACCAGCCAAATTCAACAAGATCATCTCTTGGCCTACCCCAATCAATCCAACTGAAGTTAGGGGCTTTCTAGGTGTTGTCACTTATGTTAGAATCTTTATCCCATCTTTATCCAAAATCTGTGCACCCTTGCGTCTTCTAACCAGAAAAGATGCTGAATGGATTTGGACCCAAGATTGTGAATGTGCTTTCCAGCTACTCAAAAGGATAGTTGGTAAAGACAAAGTTTTGAAAAAGATCTCTTATGGACCTGCAGCTGGCAAGATCAAGCTGGCTGTCAATTCTAGTTATCGATCTGTTGGGGCCGTCCTTACTCAGGAAGATGAAAATGGTTGGGACCGTCCTGCTCTTTATGAATCTTTGTTGTTTTCAGATGTAGAATCTAGATACTCCCAGCCCAAACTGGAACTCTGTGGTGTGGCTCGAATGATGAAGAAACTTCAAACCGTTCTCTGGGGCCAAAATTTCGAATTGCAAGTTGATGCTTGATCCATCATTGAAATGATCAACGCTCCCGTTCTTCCCAATGCTCCTATGACTCGTTGGGTGGCCTTTATCCAGCTTTTCTCTTTTGATATTGTTCACAGGCCGGGGAAATCTTTCACCATGCCTGACGGTTTATCTCGACGACCTCTTGGGGACAACAAATCTGATGTTGGAACCGATTTCAATGAAGAGGAACCTTTAATCCAACCTATTTTCTCTTTTTATTCTCAAAATTATTCTGGCTTTCAACAAGGCTTCTGGCTTAAATTAGAGCAGTACCTTTCAACTCTTCAAAAACCTCCTGATCTCTCTGCTAAGGAATTTCGATCTCTTAAACAAAAGTCTTCTAATTTTTTTGTTCAAGGCTCTAGACTTATGAAGAGAGGCAATCCTTGTGCTCTTATTGTTGTTACTATTCCCTCTAAACAAGATTCTATCCTTGAAAGTCTCCATGAAGGCCTTGGTCATTGTGGGGAAACCAAAACTTATCAACAACTATCCGAACAATTCTGGTGGCCATCTTTGAAGAAATCCGTCTCCCAATGGTGCAAGAGTTGTGAAGTTTGTCAAAAACGTGATCTTAGGCGCCCAGCTGAAATTTGTTATCCTACTGGGGAGTCCACTGTCTTTGGAAGGATTGCTATGGATGTGGTTCATATTAAGGCAGGTGGTGCTAAGTACCTCATTGTGGCTAGAGATGATTTTTCCGGATTGGTTGAAGCAAAATTTCTTAAGAACCTTAGCTCTGAATCAGTGGCAGCTTTCCTCTACGAGACCTGGACAATGTGTTATGGCCTGGCTCGATCTTACTCTACTGATGGTGGCTCTGAATTTGGGGGCAAGCTTGCTGAAATGATCCGATCCCTTCCTGGACAACATAGAGTTACTACTCCTTATTATCCTGAAGGCCAAGGCATGGTGAAACGAGGCCATGCCCCTTTGAAGGCTGCACTTGTTAAACTGGCTGGTGAAAGTGGCAAGAATTGTCGCAAATTCCTTCCTCTTGTTCTCTTCTCTGATCAAATCTTGTTGAGAAATCACTTCTCACGACTCTCCTCTCTCTGACTGCCGCGCACCCTGAAGATGAGTGTGAACACTCCATTTCTAAGATTGTCATCTCTCAACTCGAGTCTCCCAGCTTCAGATCTTGGAAGGAAGGGAGGTTCGAGGTTCATCCATCTGAATAACCTCTGACAACAGCTACTCGAAATCGATCTCCTTCTCCTTCTGATCTTCCTTCTTTTACTCCTTCCTCATTCTATTATTCTTTTCTTCCTTTTCCTATTTCTTTCTATCGTTCCTGTTCTTTTCTCTTAAATCTCATCTCGCCTCGACTCTCGATCCACCATCTCAGCTACCTCAATTAAACAGCCCATGTGTTCTTGTCTGGTAAGAGACCTATCCGCAAGATCTATCACAACTAACAACTCTAAACTCTGACCTCTTTACGTTTCAGTCGTCTACTCATTTCCTCTAGCCTCATCCTTTCCTCTGTTGCTCATGCTGTCCTGTTCCTGATCATAGTCCTAGCGTTGGTACTCCTTTCATCTTCTTCATTATTCATTTTTCCTATTTTGAATCAGTTGGTCTAATTATTTCTAAAACCCATGCCTCCAGCCCGCTGGTTCTTTTTTTTTAAGAAATCAAATAGTGAAATCAACACGGTTAAAAGCCGAAAGACTCAAGCTAATCGAAAATGAACGAACCAGCTGGGGCCAACGACTATTTTCACCAAGTTGCCCTCAAGGCCTCAGTCGATGCCATTCCTCCTCTCAACGAAGACAACTATTCCATCTGGCGGGACAAGATGTTAATGCTATTCGATCTCAAGGAAATTAAGGACGTCATAACTAGGAACTCCGGCCAACTTACGATAAAACAAGATCGAGAAATCCGAGCAATCATCCTTTCTAAACTAGACAGCGTCACTCATGCCAATGTGGTCAACTCGGCAAACATCTCATCGTCTAAGCTGCTCTGGGCTGAGATCACTCGTCGATTTGCTTCATCCGAAACTGCAAACAGAGCACGAGTTTTCAATCAATTTTTACATGCTCCCTTCAACGAACACGCGATAGAAAACTTCATCACCGAGATCAGAAAGGCACTTACCAGGATGGCAGACGTGGGCATAGAATTACCCAAAGATATAATTGCCTACCTCATACTATTCAAGTTTCCCCCGATTCTGGAAAACCTCAAGCAACAAATCATGCATGTAGAGAAGCTGATAACGGTAGAAGTGGTCTTCAACCATCTTACTCAATATAATAATGAGCGAAAGGCTCAATTGAAGATAGGCAAATCAGTTCCGGATATTACCCTAGTTACTACCAAAGGCAGAACAGAGAGAGACGATAAAAAGGCCCGAATTCGATGCAGAGAAGGCTACCACGATCCAAATGCTCCACATCCAGAGACGTCCTGCTTTCATCTCCACCCCCAAATTGCCCCTGGATGGTGGGTCGAACAGCAGAATGAATGGAAAAATAGAACCAAAAAGAACCCAACCATCAACTATCATTCCCTACTTACCCTCTGGATCAACTCCAATAATACCCCGAATCTCTTATTGGACTCCGGCGCAAATATTCATATCTTCAACGACCTGAAATTCTTCACTTCCATCAATCTTCAAGACGATCCAGAAGAAATCAAGACTGGAAAGCTAGAAGCTAACCTTAAAATTCGAGGTACTGGTACAGTCCGACTGGAATGGAACGATTCGGTCGTAACCTTAGATGAGTGTATGTATGTCCCAGACATAGTGGTTAACTTAATTAGCCCCGGTCTTCTAGCAAAGAAGGGATGCAATCTTTCTCAAGAACGAGATCAATTTACGGTCTCTCGAGGCAACAAGCTAGTCCTAAAAGGATTGATTCGCGACAATCTCTTCGTAATTGAGAAACCTCGAGTCGCGGGTAACAATCTCTCAGTTAATCTCACAAATCAATCCACAAGCTCAACTACTGTCGAATCTCAATCTCTATCCGACTTTCACAAAATGTACGGTCATGCTGCAATCTCCACCCTCAAGCCTCTACTCAAGGGTCACTTTTCTAAAGAAGAATTGGATAGCTTTCAGTGTGAGAGTTGCGTAAAAAGCAAAATAACTAAATCTCCCTTCTCAGCAACTTCAACGCCTTCGTCGAAACCGCTTGAAAGAATACACCTCAACCTGATTGGACAAATTACCCCTCAATCCAAGGCGGGCCACCGGTACATTCTAACTCTCGTAGATAACTTCTCTGGCTATCTTGCGGCATTTCCCCTCCTATCTAAAGATGAAACCCCGAACGTCATAATCAATATCCTGGAAACAGAATATAAACGGCTTAATTACTATCCGACAGAAATTTTCTCGGATAAAGGCACGGAATTCACCAACAAAACTTTGAAAGACTTTGCCAAATCTAAACACATCAAACTACTCACGTCAGAACCGCATCATTCCCAACACAATGGCCGGTCGGAACGAGCCAATCGAACTATCGTCGAATCCGCGCGAGCAACCTTCTCTTCTTCCAGACTGCCAAAGAACTATTGGCACATAATAATCCGGAGCTGCTGCTTCATGTTGAATCAAATCCCGAGGGAAGGTAATGATCGATCCCCCTGGGAACTCATGTTCAATAAGAGTCTTCCTCCTAACTACTTGAAATCCGTAGGATCACCGGTAATCTACTTAGGAAATCATCTACAAAGAGGAAGGAAATTCAACGAAAAAGGATTAGAAGGAATTTTAGTTGGGTTCAATCCAATCTTTCATTCTTATCTCGTATTAAGCTTATCAGGTGCTGTCATTGAAACCAAACATGTCCAGTTCCTCAAGAATACGATCTCTCAATTTCCTCTTCTGGAGTCTCCCGGACTTGATCTTTTTTCTCAAGCTAGCTCGGAATCTGACGACTCCAACTTCTCTTCTGCTCAAAAGCAATACACTATTCGCAACTCACCTGAAGACGTCTCCGACTCAGAATCAGATCGCGAGGAGAATGAAGGCACAGACTTCTCAGATTCATCACCCCCAAGTCCACCTTGCCACTCTACTCCAGCCGAACCTCCTGAAACATCCGCATATCAAAGACCTAGGCGCGAAATCAAAAAACCTCAGCGATATGGCTTCCACCATTACTATGAACCCCCCTCCTACAAGGCGGCGCGTAAGTGCCCCGAGTGGCCCAAATGGAAGGAAGCCACAGAAACTGAACTAGAAGGCATAGAACTACAAGATGTTTGGGAGGAATATTATGGGAATCCCGACAACATTCTAAACACGACCTGGGTCTTCAAAGTGAAGGAGAACTGCCATGGCGAACCTGTCAAATACAAGGCCCGGCTGTGTGTTCAAGGCTTCGATCAAGTATTGGGAGTCGATTACAACGAAACTTGGGCGCCAACTGGAAAAATCGCATCCCTACGACTCGCCTTGGTATACGCCTTGAAAAACAAAATGAAACTCACCCAATTCGACGTCAAGGGGGCATTTCTTCATGCTCCTCTGGAGGAGACCGTCATTATAAGAACGCCAGATGGATCAAGTAGAAGATCTCCCTATTTAAAGTTAAAGAAATCACTATACGGGCTCAAACAGTCTCCCAAGAATTGGTATGAAACCCTTACGCTATGGATCAAGTCTCAAGGGTACAAAGAATCAACCAGCGATCCCTGTCTTTACCTTAACAACCAAACGAAGGAAATTCTATACTTTCACGTGGACGACTTAATCCATGCAGGCAATTCTGACTCCTTCGAATCAAACTTTCTTAAGAGATTCCAAAACTCGTCCTCCCATCCACCAAACACAATACTCGGAATGCTCATGGAGATTGAAGATGATCGAATTCTCCTGAGCCAACCTAATCATATCCAACGGGGACTAGAAGAGCTTGGCCTGTCATCCTGCAAAGAAACGTTATCTCCGCTAACACAGAATTTCCATCTTGAACCGGCCTCCGACAACGACCATGAAGAATTTCGTCAACTAAACATTAATTACAGATCTGCGACCGGACTTCTCAATCACCTATCACAATACACTCGTCCAGACATTTCCTTCTCCGTATCTAGTCTGTCTAGGTTCAACGCCAAGCCCGGTATGAGTCACTGGCGGGAGGTCCGGAAAGTATGGAAATATCTCAAGACAACCAAAAATCTCAAACTCACCATCAAATACGATCCTCAACAAGAAGTCCTCTCAAGCTTTAGCGATGCCACCTGGGGGGATGATCCAGTTTTCCGAAAATCTCAAACCGGATATGTCGTCTTCCACTATGGAAGCCCGGTCGTTTGGAACTCAACAAGACAACGAAACATCACCTATTCCTCTACCGAATCCGAACTGAATGCACTGCTCGATTGTTATCTCGAGACGAAATGGATCAGACACCTCATCAATGAGATCTACCACGACTGCAAGTTCAAACCAACATTGTATATAGACAACAAAGGTTTAGACGATAAGATAAAAAAATTCGGCTCTCACTCCAAGTCACGACATATAGATATAAAAACAAAAGGTCTTCGCGATGATTTCACAAATAACGAATTCAAACTAGAACTCATTCCCAGTCCTTCCATGGTCGCCGATTCACTCTCGAAGGCATCTTCTATCAGTTCTCTTAAGCTATTACAAAAAACAATATTCACCACCTGAGACTTTACGGATAACCCACTTACCAGCCACGGGGAGTGTTGAGAAATCACTTCTCACGACTCTCCTCTCTCTGACTGCCGCGCACCCTGAAGATGAGTGTGAACACTCCATTTCTAAGATTGTCATCTCTCAACTCGAGTCTCCCAGCTTCAGATCTTGGAAGGAAGGGAGGTTCGAGGTTCATCCATCTGAATAACCTCTGACAACAGCTACTCGAAATCGATCTCCTTCTCCTTCTGATCTTCCTTCTTTTACTCCTTCCTCATTCTATTATTCTTTTCTTCCTTTTCCTATTTCTTTCTATCGTTCCTGTTCTTTTCTCTTAAATCTCATCTCGCCTCGACTCTCGATCCACCATCTCAGCTACCTCAATTAAACAGCCCATGTGTTCTTGTCTGGTAAGAGACCTATCCGCAAGATCTATCACAACTAACAACTCTAAACTCTGACCTCTTTACGTTTCAGTCGTCTACTCATTTCCTCTAGCCTCATCCTTTCCTCTGTTGCTCATGCTGTCCTGTTCCTGATCATAGTCCTAGCGTTGGTACTCCTTTCATCTTCTTCATTATTCATTTTTCCTATTTTGAATCAGTTGGTCTAATTATTTCTAAAACCCATGCCTCCAGCCCGCTGGTTCTTTTTTTTTAAGAAATCAAATAGTGAAATCAACAAATCTCAACCAAAAGGACTACTGGCTACTCACCTTATGAAATCATCTTTGGTCAAAGAGCAGTCCTTCCTTTGGATCTGGAAATGGAATCTTTCTTGGGTATCTCTTGGGAAGAGGTGTCCTCAACTACTGATCTGTTAGTTGCTAGATCCAAGCAACTGGAGCGAAGTGAAGACGTTTGTGATGAAGCTTATCAAAAGATGATGGAGTCCATAGCAAAATCCGTCCAGTATTGGGAGGACAAGCACTCTAATTGAATCAGGGAGCCCTTGAACCCTGGTGACCTAGTTTTAGCTTATAATTGATCTTTGGAGACCCAGTTGGGCAAGCTTTTCTTTAATCGTTGGAATGGCCCTTATCGAGTGGTTCATCAAGTTAGAGGTGGATCTTATGTTTTGGAGGAGCTAGATGGTACTCGGTTGGTCAGAAGGTTCTCTGCTGATCAAGTCAAGAAGTTTCATTGTCGTGGAGGCAACTTATCTCAGAAGTAAGTCCTCCCAATTGTGCACCACCAGGGTCATTTGCTGCGTTTTTGTTGTTAAACTCTACTGTATGCCACATATGTGAGCACCTGGGACGCCCTCTTTGGTCTGTTCCTGCCGCTTCTAGGGCTCATTTGGAAGAATCAAGATATTTTCCTCAACCCTTCAATTGCTTTCAAGATCAAGAAATGGCCAATCTTTGCTTCTATTCCTTTGTTCCCTGCCTCTTTTTAATCCCTTCAAATTTTAGATGCAGACTAGGGACAGTCTGTAAGTTGGGGAGAGATGTGGTGACCAATCTGGGACACCACGGAAAAAAAAAAAAAGGAAATTTTTTTTACACTCTTCATCCATCAATAAATCAAAAAAAAAAAAAAAAAAAAAAAAAAAAATTGGTTGTACCCCTATGGGTACCTTCATTTCCCCCCATCTCTCAACTTCTCCCTGTCCTAGCGGTCTAGGACAGGCCTCTTGCCTGTCTCTCCGCTTCGATCCCCCCCTCCTATGTTCAACTCCTACTTGTTGCGCTTGCGGCCTTGACTTTTGGCAACGCGAGCGATTGTCAAACCACCTTTGACAATCCCTTCGATCCTTCCCGATCCTCTCATCCAACCGAAGCCGTCGCTTGTTGCGACGGTCGTCAAATATCATTCAATCGATCTCATCATACCCACCATCTCAACCTACCAGAGCATCATCATCACCCACTCCGTCATCATCAGCTCCAGAGGATCCCACTTGATCCACTCATCAACCATGCCATCAAACGACCTCAAACCCAACTCAACCCACCACCCACCGACTCATCCGATCTATCACTCCTACCATCCACTCATCCCTCCAATCCAATGACAACGACGACAACGAGGACCATCAACTCAAACTCACTCACGCCCTCCTCGCCCATCATCTGATCCAACCAACGACCGCAAGCGACCGCTTGCGGCCATCGGAACCTTCACCCCACTGTTGCCGCCAATTGGGAGACGACAGCCGTTGTCAACACCCGCGACCGCTGTCGCGGGTGTCCATCTGGTTGCCTGCGTTCATTCTTGACGCGGGCGACATTTCTTTTTTTTTTTTTTTCCTCTCATGTCATCTTTTTTTTATGTTTTCATTTTCCCGCACCTATTTGTAGTATCTCTTGTACATAGTATACAGGGCCTCATGTCTATAAAAGGAGGGGCTCTCTCCTGCCTTTTGGCCCAGCATCCCATCATACCATCATCATCTCATCTCATCTGTTTCCCCCATCATCATAATCAACTTATCCGTGGGCATCCTTCCCCACTTATCTGAGCAACTTATCCGGGTATATCCATGATTGCCCCTTGATCCTTTGAGCCTCTGTACTCAAACTCTGTCCCTTGTGACCTTGATCCTTATCACCAACCAATAGCCTTGCTGGTTGAAGAAGAATTCCTGTCTGAATTCTTGGGTGTGTTATACCACTCTGATCCCTTTTTCCGGCCATACTGGTCTTGATCTCACCTTGATCATCTTTCTGGAGCCAATCACGTTTGATTGAAGAGGTTTTATTAAGCTTAAAACCTGGAGTGTTATACCTCCCTTCTTCTTTAAGGTTGAATTTTGCCACGCTATTCTTGAGTCCCTTGAGAAGTGTTGGGATATTCTTGCTTGAATTTGTTATTGATTTGCTTCTAGAGCTTCATCAACAAATTGCTCTTGTTTTGTTCAGCCTCCCACAGTTATCTGGTACCCTTCAAGCGCTTGATTGCGGAGAGTTGGGCAGGTTCATTGAGAACCTGGAGGTTGGTTGTGATTGAGTTGATCTTTCCTAATCAGCTGCTGACGACCAGAGTTATTAGCTTGTGGGCGTTGTTACTTACAACTGCCTTGTTCTATTGAACTCTGAACAAACCTTGACTTATTTGTTCAAGTCTTTACCTGCACCATCTTGCCTCAGATAGTGTTGTTTCCATTGCTACCGAAAACTCTTATCCTCTTCCCTTACTTTGATTTCTCATCCATAAGGTTCTGGAACTTGATTCCGGTTACATTTAAATATTATTGTAACTCCTAGGAGGGCAGCCTAAACAGCACCTTTCCCCTCCACAGAACTGCCACGGCTTAGCACCTTTTGGAGTCTTACAACGGTCAGATTCCCAGGTTCAGTGGAGATTCACTTGCCCATTGGGAAAATGAATCCCATTCCCACAGGTCTAACCAATCCCTCCTTGAGGTCCCTTGTCATTTCATTTCACCTCTAACACCAATGCCCCTTTTCCCTGCAGTAATTGCATAACCGCGCAGCAGGCAGATTCAACGGCAGAAGTTGTCCCCCAATGTGAGGAGGCAGATTGAATGGTGCTGAAGAAATTTGACTCAGGAAGATCCATAAATCCTTCATCAATTCCGTCATCTTGCTAATCTGCGGGCTTTTTGTTGGTGGTGTTGCCAGAGCGCATTCCGTTTTCAAGGGGCCTACAACCGGAGCATGCATTGGTGCTGCGGGAGGGTTAGAAGCGGACTTCTTTGACCCCATTGGGAACAACCTTTCTGTGTCCTCCATCAGTTCCTCCAGGTTCAACTTGCTCTCCACCGCCCAATTGATGATCAGGATGTCTGGGAGAAGCGCAATACTCCCATCCAACAACCTCTTTACCAAGTTGTTGTTGTACAAGTGCGGCTGCACCCGTGCGCAGAGTTGGGGACTGAGTCCAGCCAAAACCGCCCTCTTCATTGCCCCGTTCTACCCTGCTATCACCTTGTTCTTTGCCAGGTAGCGGTAGCTCCAGTCAAACATTGCTACATACTCCCCCAATTGCGCCCTCTTCTGGACTCCACCATTTGCGCTTGCTTCTGCCATGGCTTTCTCAAAGTTGCTTTCCCAAAACCAAGGTTTGCACCTTCCCCCCCCAGCCAAGATTTCTGCCTTCATTTTTGGGCAATTGAGTTTCTTGTATCCTTCAATATCTTCCACATCCCAAAGCTTCTCTTTGTCCGTAATGAAAAGTTCAACAAGACCAGCCTTATCCAAACCCATCAAGCCTTCTGTGTTGAAGATTCCTTTGTATCAAGCAAGGAATTACTCAACTTCCCCAGTGTTGAACCAAATGTGTGGATATTCCCGCGGCCTGATGCAAACGTGCTGTTGATTGGCGCCGTTGTCAAAGCAAGGGACACCCTATCCCGCCCCTGATGAAGGTTGCTTTTGAGAAGCCGGAGGAGGAGGAGGAAGAGGAGTAGGGGTAACATCAGACAACCCTAAAACAGTCAATGGGTGGTACTGGGGCATTTCACTTGTTAGTTTCAAGAGAAAAGGAACAAAAGGTTACTTCCCGGCCAGACCCCCAGATGTGGAATTCAGAAGAGAACTTCTCCTTCAATGGTTCCCAAGTTTGGAAGTTAATGATCCCTTGTGTCTGTAAACCCTGAGTGCAACTGTTCACCCTATGACTGAGGGATAGAGAGATCAGTCTAAAGAGTCCTTCCAACTTCCTGATGATGATGATCTGATGATCCCCCTCCTACATCCAGGTTGAGGGTGCGGTTCAAGTAGCCTTCCCCTCAACTCTAATCTAGGTACAACCGCAACCAAACAAGAATAATGAAATACAACCCCTAAGTACAGAACCCTAGACCAATTCTATTTTCAGCCTGCTACTTAGCACAGAGCAACCTGACAAAGCAACAACAATAATAATATTAACAAAATTAAAAGGAACAAAGATAAATGAATAAAATTATTATAAAATGAAGGAGTAGGAAATCCATAAATATTATGGCAGAAATGGATTCCCCACCCAAAATAAGGTAGGGTTACTCACTGACCCCACCCTTGAATTCTTACTCCTTATATTTTTTAATTAATTTAATACGAAATGGTAAATGACCACGGCACCAGTATGGCACCTTTTAGCCATTTTAATATTTCACATGATATGTCATGTATAGGTTTCACACCTAAATTTCAGTCGAAATCCAGGTGTTGTGTGTAGTTTAGGAGTTACACGGGAAATTGTGTTTTGTCACAATTCCCGCACGCAGCCCCGCGTCCCTACAGCATTGGACTCCCGCGTACGCCAACTCCCGCACGCAGCCCCGCGTCCCTACAGCGCTGAACTCCCGCGCAACTGAATTCCCGCGCAGGTAATCTTGTGACCTAGTCAAGCGCGCAGCGGTACAGTCCCCCGCGCGCATCTGAGCAGCGGATCAGTCCCCGCGCGCATTTGAATGGACTGATCCCCGCGCCTCCTATGACATCCAGGTACCGCTCAGAGAAGCTACAATATAGTAGGATCTACACTACATATGTAAAGCTACCACATGAGCATAGATTATGGTTTAAATACCTTAAAAATCAATTAAAATTAGTTAGTAACTAATTTTTAGTATTTTTTATTAATTAAATAAAGATCCAGACTCACCACGAAATAAGTTGATCAGAACCTTCAAAGACCACGAAACTACATAAGGAGTGGTCGTAAAAATTATTAAAAATTACATACAGGATCAGCAGAGGATGGAGAATCAATAAACATCCACGTCTGCTCACTTTGGACCAGTACTTACTGTACAAATTGAGGATCAGTGCAGGATCAGCAAAATGACTAATCTATTGATTAACAGATCATGCAGCTAAAAAGGAGCTGTTCCTTGACAGATCTAAAGCCAGCAGGCTAACAGCACCTTGAGGACGTACCAATCTTGCCCTGATTGCCCCCCTAGCCTCAGCCCATGGCTAGTACTCCTTCTAGAGGTCCTCAAGCACCCAAAAAGAATATTTAAACAGGCTCTTTTTTCCCTCCTGTTTCCAGGAAGTTAATCAGTTATCAGGAATTATTTATTATCAATCAGACACGGTGTCATTGTTAATCAAGTGCTTATATGAAGATAAGCAAGTGATTTATGACTTAGTCTGTAGTAGTATTATTTACCTTTATTAACCAATCAACCATTGAAGTTTAGTCGAGCTATCTACCCCATCTGCTCTGAAACCCTTCCAATTATTCCAGGATTTTCGTGGTCAAGTGCTCAGAGTGAGTGTTTCCCTTCCTGTCTAGGCCACTTGTGCTGTTAAGCCCGGCCATTAGTGGAATAAGTCCTTTCTAAGGCACCCATATTTATTCCAAGGTTCTTAAACTGCCTAAGGAGGCCCCTTGAAGAGAGGTTGCTAGTCTGTAAAGATCCCCAGTAGTATAATACTGTGGCCCCTCTTTTTATATTATATTTAAAATATTTATAACCAAACCAAATAAACCTTGCACTTGCTCTTACCATACCATTATTGGAGCTTTAAAGTGTTTATTCTTTGGAATATTGTTGCTCCAAGTTCTTTTATCACTCTCTGTAGCTAAAGGACTGCAAGGTTCCTGGTATCAGAGAGCTGACATCTATCCTTCCAACCCCATCCCATGATCCATATCCCATACCCCATATGCCATCTGTATTGCCCGCCAGCCATTAATTTCAGCCTCTTGAATTCCAAGACCCTTCCTTTCCTTTAGCTACCAGAGGTGATAGAATAAATAATAATTATATTATTTAATAAATGCAGAAAAAATCCTTAAAATATTTGAATAAAGCTATTTTAAGGTTAATTGGTTTGGTTTTATGGTTTAATATTATAAATCAATATTAATAAATTGATTATTAAATTGATTATTAAATTGATTATTAAATAAATTAATAGAGGGGCCACAATAATATTGGGGATCTTTAACACCTCTCCTCAGGGAATTCACTTTGAAAACACGTAGACCTGGTTACTTTGGAACCTTTAATTTATATTCTTAAAGGATATATTGCCCAAAGATAATATGTATATAAAATACACAGTGGGGTGGCAGGGCTTTTTAACCAAGCTGCCACAACAGAAAAAGGATAATAAGACTCACTGGTATATTATTTAATCCTTTGGGTACCTTTTTGGGACGTTGTAAGACTCCAAACGGTGCTAAGCGGTGGCAGTTCTGTGGAGGGGAAAGGTGCTGTTTAGGCTGCCCTCCTAGGAGTTACAATAATATTTAAATGTAACTGGAATCAAGGTCCAGAACCTTATGGATGAGGAATCAAAGTAAGGGAAGAGGATAAGAGTTGTCGGTAGCGATGGAAACAACACTATCTGAGGCAAGATGGTGCAGGTAAAGACTTGAAAAAATAAGTCAAGGTTTGTTCAGAGTTCAATAGAACAAG
This sequence comes from Puccinia polysora, assembly GCA_025617555.3. Lineage (NCBI taxonomy): Eukaryota > Fungi > Basidiomycota > Pucciniomycetes > Pucciniales > Pucciniaceae > Puccinia > Puccinia polysora. The sequence continues at coordinate 7,016,937 of CM062618.1, read as the reverse complement.
GCAGTTGTAAGTAACAACGCCCACAAGCTAATAACTCTGGTTGTCAGCAGCTGATTAGGAAAGATCAACTCAATCCCAACCAACCTCCAGGTTCTCAATGAACCTGCCCAACTCTCCGCAATCAAGCGCTTGAAGGGTACCAGATAACTGTGGGAGGCTGAACAAAACAAAAGCAATTTGTTTATGAAGCTCTAGAAGCAAATCAATAACGAATTTGAGCAAGAATATCCCAACACTTCTCAAGGGACTCAAGAATAGCGTGGCGAAATTCAACCTTAAAGAAGAAGGGAGGTATAACACTCCAGGTTTTAAGCTTAATAAAACCTCTTCAATCAAACGTGATTGGCTCCAGAAAGATGATCAAGGAGAGATCAAGACCAGTATGGTTGGAAAAAGGGATCAGAGTGGTATAACACACCCAAGAATTCAGACAGACAGGAATTCTTCTTCAACCAGCAAAGCTATTGGTGGGTGATAAGGATCAAGGCCACAAGGGACAGAGTTTGAGTATGGAGGCTCAAAGGATCAGGGGGGCAATCATGGATATACCCAGATAATTTGCTCAGATAAGTGGGAAGGATGCCCACAGATAAGTTGATTACTGATGATGAGGGATATGATGATGGGATTGCTTGGATGCTGGGCCAAAAGGCAGGGGAGAGCCCCTCCTTTTATAGACATGAGGCCCTGTATACTATGTACAAGAGAGATTTACAAATAGAGCAGAAAAAAAAGATTTTTTTTTTCTTTTTTAAACAAACAAACACTCAGAAAAAAAAGAAGAGTTTAATCAAGACCCTGGCCCGTGTCAATGGTGGGCATGTGCAGGAGTGTAGCTATTCAGGGGCCCGCGGACAGGCTGATGGGCCCGGGAGACAGCTGAGACCCCCGCAAGCAACAGACAAGCTGGGCGGGAGACCAGCCAGCTGGAGGTTGTGAGTAGGAGGATCCAATCCAACCAGTCGGTAGGAGAGTGAGGGAGCCCGCATACGTTGGCTAGGTACGGGTAGAGGGAGGGGATGATGATTGGGTGATGAGCAAGCCGGTGAGGTGGTGTAGAGGAGGGTTGTTGGGGTGAGTCTGATGGGAACGTTGTGGGTGCTGAGTGGTTGATTGGGAGCGTCGTTGTCGAGTTGGGTGGTCGGTTGAGGGTCTGATGGGTGTTGGAGGAGATTTTATTGATGATCGAGTCAAACTGGATGGTTAGGAAGTTGGTGGTGATGGTCTTGATGGGAGTACCACCAGCCCTTGAGATCAATCCCACCATCCCAATTTCCCCTCCTACCAACGTGAACGAGATCACAAATCAAGAGGAGTTGGTGCATACATCTCATTGAGTGTAACTTGTAGAGTCTACCGATCCGATTTGAGATCGTAGCAGGGTTGAGTTGGAGAGGTTGAGAGTCAATTGGAAGTGGATGAGGAGGAGAAGGGATCGTCAAAAGTGGTTTGACGATTGCTCGCGTCGCCAAAAGTCAGGGCCGCAAGCGCGACAAGTGGGAGTTGAACATAGGAAGAGAGGATCGAAACGGAGAGACAGTCAAGAGGCCTGTCCTAGACCGCCAGGACAGGGAGAAGTTGAGAGATGGGGGGCAATGAAGGTCCCCATAGGGGTACAACCAAAAATTTTTTTTTTTTTTTCCGTGGTGTCCTGGATTGGTCACCACAACTTGCACTGATGGTTTAAACCCTTTACTGGGGTTAAAAGGTTGTTCAGCAGTTTAAACTGATAAAAATTGTTGGGGATGGATATTATTGATCAGACTAAATCCATAAATCACTTACTTATCTCTTATAAGTATTTGATTACCTTGGCACGGTTTCTGGATTTAAATATAACTTGGTCTCTGGGTATCAATATCCTCAAAAGAGCTCCTTATTTATAGCTCTTCAAGTCCCAATATTTTCCTTCTGAGGGATACAGGGGCTCAAAGGGATGGACACTAAGGCTATAGAATTATTCTACTTTCTAATTTATTTTTTTGATGTGTGAATAACACTAATCTGTCCATATTATTTAATAAATTATCCTTTGTGCATGTTCCCATTATTTGAATAACTTATTTAATAGAAATTCCTATGGGTAATCTGATGTCAAGTGGGTCCTCATTATGTTTTAACTGATTGGAGTAAAATCATGATATTCATTTTACTCCTCATTTTTGAAATTCAGTTTATTTACTAAAAATAATTACTTAAAAATATAAGTCATGAGAATTTATGTGATATTTTTATATCATTAGCTTTCTTAGTATGTCACAAAAAATCCAATGCCTTGAAGTCCTCACAGTTGTATATTAAATTATTTTAATATATTTTTACAAATAGTAGTTCTCTTATTTTTGACATTTTTGGTATTTTTAATTATATTTAATAAAAAAATGCGTATAAGGTCATTTAGTTATTTTTATATATTTTTATGTATTTTTAGATTATCTACTATCCACAGGAACATTTATTACATATGTAGAATGTTCCCATGTAGGTTGTAGCATATTTAAGTGGTACCTGAGCTTCTCAGGCCGCCTGTCACTCTGTCAGCCTGTAGTCCTGTGGCTGCGCACTTGTCAGAGGCCCAGGGATGCATACACGGCTTTTCAGGGTGGCATTGCTGCTTCTCAGCCTTGCGCAGGTGTATTGATTGCCACGGCTGCGTGCGGGAATTGTGACAGAACACATTTATGTGTGTAACTCCAAAATATACACAACACCTCAATTCTGAATGAATTTTAGGTTTGAAACCTAACTGTGAAAATGCGTGTGAGATATTTAATTGGCCAAAAAGTCCCATAGTGGTGCCGTGGTATTTTGGTCTTTTCTTTCTCTAATTACTAAAAATATAAGGAGTTGGATTCCAAGGGTGGGGTCAGTGAGTGACCCTACCTAATTTTGGGTGGAAAATCCATTTTTCTAATGATATTTATGGATTTCCTACTCCTTCTTTAGTCAATTTTAATATTCTTTTATTTTTGTTATTTTTGTTACTTTTGCAGCTTTCTCTGCAGTAGTAGCAAGCTGACAATTACCTCCACCCTTTTTGTCCTTCTCATGACAAAGCCCTTGCACAGCGCCCACATTGGAGCCCCCTGCACATTTCTGCATCCGCCCAATGCGCCATTCCAGATATCTGAGGTACATCCGCGCAATCCAATTGGCCCATCTTGTGACACATTATCCTTCCAATCCAGTCCAATCCGCCCCTCTTCTCCAGATTCTGAGCCCAATTCAACTGCTTCTGAGCCCGCAGCATGGCTTCCTGCAGCAATGCAGCACCCATTTCTGAGCCGGCTGCCACTGCTGAGCATGCAGCCCATTCCAACTCGCATCCATAAAAGACCACCACACTGGCTAGAGCATTCCCTCACCAAATCAGGCTTCCCCTTCTTTCCTAGAACCCCCCCCCCCAGCTTGGCAGCTGTCCCCAGCGGTTTTAAACCTTCTGCTCCGCCGGGAGAGAGAGAGATGCACGGCCTCATCCAATCCCAGGTGGGTTGTGTCCACCGGCCGTTTTCCCAAACTTCCTTCCAGGCACCCCTTCCATTGCCAAAGCCCTTGCAACCCCAAATTCCTTCTCACCAGTTATTAAGTTGAAGCCCAGTCCCTTCCCATTCCTCACCTGAAGCCCTGCTGGGCGTGTCTGTGGCACTAATTCCAAAATCTCTGATAGCCGTGATGGCAACGGGCCTGCCTTTTGCCCATCCATTCAGCACTCCCTGAGCTCCAAGTCCTTCCATTTCTCCACCGCTCTTATCCTCTCCCCAAAACCCATGGGCCTCCAGTTGCAATCCTTCAACACCTGGCTCGTTCCCTATGCCACCGCTCCTATCCTCTTTGCAAGACCCATCTGCCATTCATTTGTTCCAAAGCTCGCACAATATCTGTTCCCATCTTCTTCTCCACAAGACTTGCCTACCACCCATCAACTCCCAAATCACTTGCAATATCTGCTTCCCGCTCCCTTTTCCTTGCTTGCTTCATAGAAAAGAGCTGATCTAACTCTGCCAAGACCCGCTTTCCAAACATGTATCCTGTCTCCACTGGGGAAACCAATCCTGCGTTTGAATCCATTTTCTGGTTCTTGTGTCCCAACTGCCAATAGCCGCTATTGTCACCATAAATGCACAACTGGGGCGCGTGCGGGCTAGGGAGCTGAAGACCCTTCAAATAGATCTTGAGGTACTTTGCCAACTCTGCAAGTTCACTAACCCAAGGATGGTTTCCAGTGGTGGGGCCAGTGCACATGCTGCCTTTTAATCCAATTCTGCTTGCAACCAGACCCCGCCGCGCGCACCTGCCTTGTAATCCAATTTTCCTTGCAACTGGACCCTGCTGTGCGCGCCTGCCTTGTAATCCAATTCTGCTAGCAACCGGACCCTGCCATGCGGACCTACCTCTTCCCTGGATTGTTTAAAATTGCCTTCCCAAAAACAAGGATTGTGCTTCCCCCATCTTTCCAACATGTCCCCCTTCATTTGTGGCCAATCCAGATTCTGGTAGCCTTCCATCTCTTCTACGTCCCAAAGCTCTTGCGCCTCCATGATGAACAGGAACACATGGCGTGCCTTGTTTGGATCAAATGTGCCTTTGGAGTCTGCAATCACTTCATATCATGAGATGAATTGCTCCACATCTGTGTTGTTGAATCAAATGTGAGGGTAATCCTTTGGGTTGATGAGGAGATGGTGAGAGAAGGAAGAATAGGGAGAAGCAACTGCTGGTAGCATTTTGAGTACCTCTGAGAGACTTGAGACAAAAGAAGATTTCCTGGCCAGACCCCCAGATGTGGAAATCCCCTAGTTATCCTCAAGTTCTGGAATCAGCAGTCCTAGCGTCTGTAAGGATAAGGATTCTCCAGTAAAAAGAGAGAGAGATAGAGATAGAGAGATGAATTTCCTTTCCTTTCTGTATCCTTCACCATATCCTTCCATCCATCCATCCATCAATCCCTCAATCCCTTTCCATATCCCAAGATCTGATGATATGATAAGATAAGATCCTCCCCATACAACCTGGAATTGAGCATGAGGTATTTAAGTCCTCCCTCTCAAACCTAACATAAATACAAGCGCAAACAGAAAGCCTAGCAAAGAACCCTAACCCTTTCCCATACCACAACCACCCTCAAGCCTGCCTAGCGTTACACACACCCGGTTTTTCCTTCTCAAGATGCAGCCCTCCACTGTGCCCTACTTGGAGCCCCCTGTGTTGTCTGTATCCGCCCGGTGTGCTGCGTGATTTCCTGCCCTGCAGGTTTGCCAGCTCCTACAGCCTTTCCCATACTGCAACCACCTTCAAGCTCACCTACCGTTACACACACCTGGTTTTTCCTTCTCATGACGCGGCCCTCTGCGGCGCCCTACTCAGAGCCTCCCACATTATCTGTATCTGTCTGGCATGCTGCGTGATTCCCTGCTCCTGGGGTTTGCCTGTGCCACTCTATCCTCCCAAACTAGCCACCCGCGTTAGGGTTCCTAATCCAAGGCTATATAACAACACCCCAATGGGTGCGGTTGGGTTCCAACAATGGTCCAGCGGGTGAATGCGGCAGAGGAGGTAGGGGAGCACAAGTTGTGCTGGTCCAAGTTGGTGTTGGTGCCGCTTTCTTATGTCTCAATGAAAATTGTGGGCAGGAAGGTGTGGGCAATGGTGGACAGCGGGTCAATGGTTTACCTTCCTCCGTCAAAGTTGGTGGATGAGTTGGGGCTGGTTTGGAGGAAGTGTGCTATGGGATTGCGGGCGATGAATGGAGGGGAATTTCAGGTAAATAGGGTAGTGGAGGAGGATGAGGTTGAGGTTGCAAAGGTCTGGAAGCCGCTGTAGTTCCTCTTGGTCAAGTGCGGTGAAGTAATCCTAGGACAACCATTTATGTTCAGAATCTGGGCGCAGATGGTGTTCAATGCAGAGGAATGGATGGAAGCGCTGACGCTAGAGGACGCATCCAGGGCCAGGTTCAATACCATGATCTGCAACCCTGGGAAGGGAAAGTGGGTGCAGTTGGCCGCGGCTTGCAAGGAGAGTTAATCCAATGGGGGAGATGACCATGAGGGTCACCCTGCGGAGGATTTTCCCTATTCAACCGTGGGTGCCGCACAGAACAGGCTCCGGTTTTGTGTGGACAGTTGACTAGGAAGGAGCAGGAGGGGGGAAAGCGCACGGAGGGCGCGGTTTACAGAATTAAGTTCTCTTCCTCAGTATGGGCGGCTGGAAGGTACTGTGTTTTGAAAACCCTACCATAGTGCCACACTTGTGAGCAATGGCAAGAGCCATGGTTTTATTGTTGGCAGGATTCACAACAAGGATAGAGGGTGTGTGCAGATGGTCAGGTGTAACGTGGGGGGGTACAAGCCAGTTGCACAGAAGTTCCGGCCCTGGAACAAGCTGATGCGGCAGGGATTGAACAGGCCTCTTCAACTAATCTCCTGGTCTTGGGATCCCTGGTTAAGTCCTCTGAAGAAGTGTGGGTGGTTAATGCGGTTGGCACAGATCATGGATGAACTGATTGAGTCTGATTAATTTTGGACCAACAGGGTAGTTGAGCGCAGAGGAGAAGGATTTGTTGGCATTGGTGTTGGTTCTTTGCAAGAAGGCACTTGCCTTTGGACCTGACGGGCAAGTATTGTTGAATGGAGAGGTTGGCAATCCCTATGTAATTCCCATGGTGCCGCACAAGCCCTGAAAAATCAAGCTAATTCCAATTCCTTGAACCGTTTGGGAACCCTTTTTGGAATTGGTCTTGGAGCGCGTGAGGACGGGGTTGTATGAGCAGTCCACATTGAGCTACTCTAGCCCAATATTTGCAGTGGTCAAGCAGGACAGAAAGTTGCTTAGGATTGTTCATGACCTACAGTGGCTCAATTCTTTCACCATCTGGGACGCAGGACTGCCCCCGCGCGTGGACAAGTTCCTGGAATAAATGGCTGGGTGCATGTGTTACAGATTGGTCAATGTGATGGGCGGTTACAATCAGAGCAAGATCCATCCCAACTCGCAGCCACTAACCGCCTTTGAGACGGGATTGGGAAGGATTCGCTAGCGCTGTTGCCGCAAGGCGCAACTAACTTGGTTGCGGTCTATCAGGGCCAGATGACTTTGATTTTGCAAGACAACCTTCCACAAGGCGTCCTGATTTTCATTGAAAATGCGGGCATGAAGGGTTCAAAGATGGATTACAGAGGCGTGGTGCTGGAGGAGGCTCCACAGATCTGTTGCTTCATCTGGGAGTACGTGGAGACCCTGGAGCAGATCCTTTTCTGGATCAAGTGTTAGAATTATGGCCAGCAATTAGCTTAGGAAAATGAGCGGTATTTAAAGCAAAATAAATGCTGGACACCTGGTGTCAATAATTGCTGATGGGCTCTTAAAATGGGGCAATATGTTGGATGATATCAGTGATGAATTCAATTGGATGATGAATGAATGATGGAAAACAGCAGGGAGAAGAGCTCCTTAAGCACAAAAGATTGGCCTCTTGTGAGCCCATGATACAACAAGCCAAAAGGCAAATTTTCCGCCCCAAAATAGCTCTACAGGCTCTACTGGCCTTGTTACTTGGTTTGGGCTAAATCAGCCTGCATGGCATCAGTCCCTGTACCCTTAGAACTAGCCTATTCCGGTCACTTCTGGTGTTTCCACCATTATTGGGCTGAACCAGCCCCTTTACTGTTCAATCCCCTGGCCGGTTGTCTGTTACAACCGGCCCTGTTACCTCACATGCTGGCTGGTTTCCTCATGCAACCAGCCCCTGGCCATAAAAATGGCCAGGTGGGACCCAGGACACACCTGGGTCTGGTCTCAGACTCACCTGGGGGGGGTGACCAGCGGACATGCCGTCCCCCCCCCTCTTTCTCACAAATCCCTGGAGGGGGTGGTCAAATCCCCCTACAAAGAGCCCTGGAGGTTGATACCCCCAGGGCGTTTTCATAGGTAAGTGGGCTGGGGGGGTGGTCAAATCCCCTCCAGTACGTTGCTCCTCCCCCTTGGTAAAGGGGGGGGGAGCACCCCTTGGACCCATTTTGCTTTGATGGTGGAGGGGTGATCAAATCCCCCCCCACCGCCAGTTGCCTCACTGCAACCAGCCCAGCCATCCTCATGGGTGAGGGGGTGATGAAATCCCCCTCACCCTGACTGGTTGCCCTCCTGCGGCTGGTTGCTGGCTGGTTCAGCCCAGCCAGCCTTCTCCTTCCATCTTGCAATGGTGAGCAAGGGGAGGGAGTGCTCCCGCGGCGCTGACTGCTGGTCGCAACCTGCCGGGCCCGCACGGGATCCCTTGGCCGCCGCAACTGCCCCTTGCGGGCCTTTGGGGCCTGCATGGGCCAAATTGAGGGAGACAAGCAGCCCCAAGCAGGCCGCAAAACGGGCAACAGCCTCAAATGGGCTGCAACACGGCCAGTGGCCCCATTGGGCCGCCCCAAGCCCAAAACAGGAGTTTAACATACTTTGGCGGGCCACCCCATCTGGCCAAGTATGTTAAAAGTAAACCTTGGGCCCAATTATGCCCATACAAGCCCATCTGGCTGTATTTGCCGATATACCCCTCCGGGCCCAATAGGGCCCATGTACCAATAGGCCTGTTTCACGTGTTTTGAGGACAGTTTCCCCAAATCTGTGATATCCACACAGGCCCGTATGATCCATGTGTGTTTCCAATGGGCTGCAGAGGCCCACATGTACATCCCATTTGGATTACACTTATACGTAGCACACATGCAAGTGAATATGTATTTTAACATCAAGGAGGCAGGGCTCACGGTGTCAGGGAGTAAATTGGCAGTCTGCGTTCTGGTGTTGGAGGTACTAGTGAATGTGGTGGCTTTTGACAGTAGGAGAATTGTGGAAAAGAAGCAGAACAAGTTCCTTGAGTGTCCAACCCTGCAGAAGCCATTGCACATTGCTCAATCTCTGGGGCTATGTAGCTACATCTGCATGTTCATCAAGAGGTTTGCAGAGGTTGCAAGCCTGCTACAGGCACTGATGGGGAAAGGCGCAACATGGGAATGGATGGTCGGGTGTGATGTGGCTTTTTTAAAACTCAAGGAAATTGTGGGACACAATATAGTCCTCTGGGACCTTGACTAAAGTGCGGGGGGATCCACTTGGCGTTTGACTTGAGTGAGTTTGGTGCAGGAGGTTTTCTTACGCAGGAGGAGGATGGTAAGGATAGGCTGGTTCTCTAAAATTCCGTTAACTTTACTGCGACAGAGAGTTGTTATTTTCAGCCAAAGTTGGAACTATGCGGAGTCACTAAGATTGTGTGACAGCTCCAAAATCTGGTTTGGGGTGTGAACTTTGAGCTATTGGTAGACATGGAGGCCTTGGCGCGGATGATCAACTCTCTGAAGCTGCCAAACGCCCCTATGCATGACTAGGTGGGTGGCATTCCTTCATGTCTTCTCTTTTAGTGTAGTACATAGTCTTGGGAAGGTGTTCACAATGCCCAACGCGCTGTTGCAGTATCCGCGGGAGGATCCGTCTGAAGGGGTGGAACCCCTGGAAATGGAATCTCTGGTCATCCATGTAAGTATGGTGGAAGGGGAGGTTGGCCTCCCGCTGCAGCAGTCCGGGTGTTAAGCAACCTTGTGCTCCTTTTTGCAGGGTCTCCAGTTCCCCAAAGTTACGACAGGAGAGGTAATCCACTGGGCAAAGCGGCGGGCAACAAACTTCTACTTCCTGGAAGGGCAGTTGTGGAGGCTGAGTGGCCCCGTGCCTCTGGTGGTTGCAACATCAAGGAAGGACCAGGAAGTGATCCTGAGTTTTCTCCACAAAAACCTTGGTCACCAGGGGAAGATTAAAATGTGGAAAAGGGTGAAGGCAAGGTTCTGGTGGCCAGGGGTGGTGCGTGCAGTGCGGGAGTGGGTGAAGTTGTGCAAAGCCTGTCAGCAGCCAAGTTTGAGGCTGCCCAGGGAGTTGGGTCACCCTATGGGGGAGGATGCATTTTTTGGGCGGGTCTCCCTCAAAATAGTCCACATAAAGGAGGGGAATTTTGCATACCTGCTTGTTGCGCAGGACAATATATTGGGTTGGGTTGAGGCTTTTCCTCTGGTAAAGTTTTTGGCAGAGAGGGTTGCTCAGTTTTTGGAGGAACATTAGTTTGCGTGGTATGGTTTGCTTTTCCTGGTCACCATTGACGGGGGCGCGGAGTTCCGGGGCCGTTTGATGATGCTGGTTTGGAGTTGCAGAGAAAAGTTTGGAGGGGTAACCCACTATCCAGAGGGCTCCAAGATGATTGAGTGTGGCCATCAGCCTATCAAGGATGTGTTGGGAAAGATGTGCGGGGAGGATGAAAAGCGGTGGCAAGAGACCCTTCCAGTGGTTCTCTTTGCGTACAGAATCTTTGTCAAGCGCTTGATGGGCTACTTGCCTTACAAACTCCTCTACGGGCAACGCCCGGTGCTTCCAGTGGACATTGAGTTGGAAAATTTCCTGGGTGTGAATTGGTGGAAGGTGAAGACCTCTACAGAGCTTGTGGAGGCATGCGCCAAACAGCTTCTCATATGGGACAAGATGCTGGCAAAGGCCACAGAAAGGGTGCGGAAGACTAGGACAGTGTTTTTCTGCTATTGCCATGAGCGCTTTTCCCATTGCCTCCAGGACCTGTTGCAGAAGGGGGACTTGGTCTTGTTATACAACCAGAGCTTGGAGTCCCAGTGGGGGAAACTATTTGCCAAATTTTGGAAAGGTCCCTTCTGCATGGCATCCAAGTTTGAGGGCAGGAGCTATCATCTTGAGGAGTTGGATGGCTTTGCACATAAAAAGCTTCTATGGGCGTGGGTACACTTCTTTCAACAAGATGGCAGGGGACGGTGGCAAAGTTTCAGGATTGATTGATGGATTGGGTTCTTTGTTCAATGAGGAGTCCACGTGCAATGCGCCGCTATGGAGGAGCAGGAGACTAAAAACCGCTGGGGATGCTAGTAGGGTGAAAGCCTGATTTGGTAAGGGGGTGTTCTAGCTGGTTCACAGCCAGAATAACTAAACACCCCAGAATGTTTGTTTTCTTATTTCTGGTTTTTGCAATTGGGCTTTGGATTGGTACTGGCTATGGTTTATACTTGTTGCAGGAATGCGTGCGCAGCGCAATTCCAGGTACGTATATGCAAGGAAAAGTCCCGCAACAAAAAGGGGAATACAAGGCAGGACGGGGAACAGAGCACTGCAAAAAAAAATCTTTCTTTCTTTCTTTCTTTTTCCTTTGGTCTGGGATGTTTTCCTCTTTATCTGTTTCTTTTTTTTAGGACTGGTGTAATGGTCATGGATGGGGATGCGGTTTGAATGCGCGCTGTACAATCTTGATTTGGTAAGAAGGTGCTCTAGCCAGTTCACAGGTGGGACAACTAGGCACCCCAGAACATTTGTTTCCTATTGCTTCTCTCTCTTCCTCTGGTTGTGCACGCGCACTGGTGGCCTGGTGTTTGTTTTTTTTGTAGTGGGTGTGTGGGGAACTGTGTGGAAGTTTGTCTGGTGCGGTCCAGGTACCCTTTGGAACTCTTGGTTACTTACAAAGGCAAAGCGTGTTGGCAGGACTTGTGGTTGCACAATTGCAATTGGGGCAGATTAGGACTCAGGTTTCTCTCACTCACTCACTCAGGGCATGGGGATGTTCTCACAGGATTTAAATTAGAAGGGAAGCGAAGGCAAGAGAAATGTATTTCTCTAGAATTAGGAAAAGTTTCAATACAACAAGAGTGAAGAAAAGTGGGAAAAAATGAGGGGGCAAGGCGCCTAAGCCATCCTCATCATTCCCTCCATTTCTGCCTGCAAAAATGCCAATAGGACCCAGAGGGACGCCAGGAGCTTGCGTCTGGATTCCGTGGATTGAGCCCTGGGGGCTGCAAGGAAGTCCTGTAGCATTGCGGTCTACTGTTCAGCAAAGATCTTGAAGCCGGCTGCTGGGAGGGCCATCACAACGGGGATCTCCAGAATTTTGGGAAGGCTTGAAAGAAGTGAAACCAGTGGCAAGGATGGGGTCTCTGTATGGCCATTTGGGGGGGCTTGGTCCAACTGAAGGCAAAGAAGGCATCACAATTGGAGATGGTGGCAGAGGAGTGTCCTGGGGGGTTGTAGGCCTCTTTTCTGGGTCCGTTGAACGCCTTGGGTTGGGAGCCGGTGCCAGAGTTGGGGCGGGACAGGGGGTTGATGGTGGGGCTGTAGGATGTGCCGGAGGGGGAGCCGTGCGCTGTTGGTGCATCTTGTTGATGCAAGGGTCCCTTGCGCCTTGGTTAACTCCAACACGGTTTGCCCAGTATTAAAGAGCAGCCCAGTAAGCTGCAAAGGTCCAATAGTCCTCTCTCTGGGGAGGTCCCCCGCGCCAAAGGGGCAAGGTGAAGTTGCAAGCCTCACTTGGAGATGGGTGGCAAATAGGTGAACCCGGCGGATTCCACAAGCCCTCTAAGATTGTATCCCCATCCAAGACCACAAACGGGTCAGGGAAAGCCCTTTTGCACAGCTTTGGGCAAGAGCCGTATTGGGGGGGAGGCTGAGACATTCCCGCGCTGAGCAATCAGAAACAGTGGCCATGGCAACAGGCAGTGCAAGTGCAATGGCCAGGGATGAGCCAGGAGGCAAACCTGTTCTGGGCACAGAAGTTGCAGGGTATCATGGCCACAAGCAAGAAGGGTAGTTAGTGGTGTAGGTGGAAGGGCACAAAGGGGGGTGGTTGGTATGGGTAGGCACAAAGATGGTTGAGGTAGAAATGTGAAGACCTCTGGGGACAGAACTCAACTTGGGGGGGATGTGGTGTTGTATTTATAACCTTGGATCAGGGACTGCGTCACGGGCTGTGCATTCAGCAGTTGGGTAGGTTGGGCTCAGAATTTGAGGTGCTCCCGGTCTCAGCAGTGTCTGCTGCTTGCTCAGCAGTAGGAATTTCAGGGCTCAGCACTGGATGCTAGTTGGGCTTGCGACCCACTTGGACAACGCGGACCATGTGATGGAGCCAACCCAACCAAGTTTGTGGGCAGCTAGTACGGGAAGCAGGAGTGGGGAAATAGCCGGGTTATACGCACCAGGGAGGTCTGTGCAAGCATAGATGCTGACCAATGTGTGGATCAAAGGATTTTCAGATGCGCTGTGGTGGTTATTTATTGAAACGCAGGCAAGTAGGCTCACCACTAAAAATTTGACTTGGAGCGGCTCTGCTATGGTTGGAAGTCCACAGTACAATAGCATTGGAGAAGCGCGTTGGCAGAGTCTATTCCAGATTACATTAGCTGAGGGCTTGGCATTGGTGCAGCACTTGCTTTTTGCAGACACAATGACAAGAATGGGCCAGATTTTTTGCCTTTTTTGGACATTGCTTGGTCAAACATAACTTTCCCTTGGCGGCTGTGGATTTACTAATGCGGAAGCAAGTGATCAAAGCTAAGTAGTATGGACTAGGCCAATTATGGGATATGCACTGAGATTTTGGAGTGCTTTGGGTTGATGAACGCTAAATTTGAGGAGTCCCCATTCAGGTTGTTGGGGATCCATAGTTATGCCGCATGCAGGATCAGGAGTGATCCGCTAGCCAAGATTGACAAGGATTGGTTGTTAGTTATGCATTGGCATGACTCAACTGTTAGGGGTAATTGGCAACAGGATTGTTGAATCTACTGCAGATCATTGGATCGGAATATTAGTGAGGAGGATCAGTGCCAATTTCACGGAGGTGGTAGGAAAAGGAGTCTTTCTTTAGAAGTTTATGTTCCTTTTTTATTTGTTGTATATATAAGGAAGCTTTTATTTTGGTGTATGGGGGACTGGATTATTGGAGCAGAGGGGAGGATTTTTTATCATTGGAGTTTACCATTATTGGAAATTTTTGCAGAAAATTATAGCTGGATTCTTTTTCTTCTGCTACTTTGGAGTTTAATAACCAGTGAGAGTTTTTGGAGGTCATATTTAGGGAAATAGTTCAACTGTGGAGCTTGTTGGGGAGTCCAACTTGTTTATTTACTTTTATTTCATTGCAATTTAGCTTTAGCCGTTTCCAGCTTGGGTGCAGAAGTGGAGTTCAATTAGGAATTGCGGAGGTACAGGAGTGTGACTCAAGGGCTAGTGGTCTTTCTGGAACTTGGAGCAGGATTGTTGTGGAGAATTTTATATTGTTGGGGGGATTCACCAAACACACAATCTCTTTCCACAAATTGGGGGTCTGGCCAGGAAAGTCCTTTCTCTGCTATAATACCTGGTACTGTCTGCGGACATATACATTCTTTTAGTATTATTCTTTCTTTTATATACAAGATTCAGGGGACATGGCAATAATTCAAGAGGAGTGGGAGAAATCTAAGGAAGGAAGATGGCGCAGCAGAGCTCACCACCAGCACAATGTTGCTTGTAGAGGAGATTGCAATGCTCCGGGGCTGGGATCCCAACCAAACGTTGGAGGATGGCCAGTATTTGTTCATCCAATTTGCGGTGGTACCAGTTGATTTTGGTTCCTCAATTCTTTGGTTGCCTCATTTGTTGTTGCTTTTGATGGCCGCATGGTACGGAGAAAAAAGGCAGAATTGGGTTGACCTAGAAGGGCGGAAGTTGGAGGTCTGGGAGAAGAGCCAAAGAGATGGGGTCTGGATTGGAGACAAGAAATGCAGAGATCTTTGGACCAGAAATGGAGGAAACAGTGACTGAACATGAGGCCTGGGAGCTGTGTGAAGAAATGGAGGGGTCAAAAAAAACTAACGGTGTTGTGGTGTCATTATATAGCCTTGGATTGGGAACTGCGTCACGGCCTGCGCTCTCAGCATTTGTTGGGTCACGCTCAGAAGTTAGGGAGAGCGCCTTCTCAGCAGTGGTTGCTGCGTGCTCAGTAGCAGTTGCTAAAAGGCTCAGCGGTAGGCGCATCAGGACCAGCACACGGCTGCGGGTTGGGCTTGACTGAAGGGGGACGGGCCGCGGCCCATTTGGATATCTGACTTAGGAAGGGAGCCGGGCCAATCATGTTCTTGGGCGGCTAGTTTGGGGAGGGAAGAGCGGGGCTATGTGTGTGGATGGCTGAGCGCAAGCGCAAGCCTGCCACAGCACTGGGAAATTCACAATGGTGTGTTGGATGGACACTGGCAGGGGCGGTGAACTTTGAGTAGCACATGGCGGAGGGCTGCACCACGGGAGGACAAACAGGATGAGTTTCAAGGCAGGTGGGCTGAAGGGATAGGGTATGGGTTAGGGTATGGGTTAGGTTTCTGGGTCTAGGGTTTCTTCTTCAAATTGTTGTCAGGTTGTTCTTGTGCTTGTACCTAAGTTAGGGCTGAGGGGAGGGGATGTAAAAGGTCTCTCCCCTCAGCACAGGGCGGAGGGGGGAGGGGGGACCGTCTGCTAATCCCAGGGGGGGAAAAGAAAGAAAAGGAGCATCCTCAAATCTTACAGATGCTAGAACCATTGACTGCGCAATCAGGTACCACTTTGTGAGGGACAACCACAAAAGTTACTACATCTGGGGGTCTGGCCAGGAACCTTTGATTTGTTCTCAGTCTCTTGAAGACAATGCAGGATGCTGCCAACAACCGCTCTGGGATCCAATGTTCCCCCTTCCTATCCTCTGCTCTCAACTCCTGTTTCTGCTACTCAACCCCCCCCCCCTGCTGCCATCTGCCCAAGCTCCTAGAGCTAGCGGTTTTGCTCCTCCCTTGGAAGGGTTCTTGGACATGGGGGTGGAGTTACCTTTCCGTGTGTGGCTAAGACCAAGGGACTTTCCTCATCTTTGGTTCAGTACCTTGGATGTGGAACAGTTCCTTTCCAGGTTTGAAGGCATTGTGGATTTGGAAGGCGCAACGGGCGCGGACAAGGTTTGGACTATTGTGCTCTTCATTACCAAGGAGGAGAAGCTGAGGGAAGTGGAGGAAATGGTTGGTTACAAGAGTCAGGATTGGGGGAAGTTGAAAAGCAAGATGTTGGCAAGGTGGGGAAAGCACAAACCCTGGTTCCAAGAAAGTGATTTCAAACAAGCCACAGAGGAAGCAAGCAATTGTGGGGGGGTGCAAACACACAAAGGACTGGTGGAATATATTTCAAAGTTCAAGCGTATCTATGGCTACTCGGAAAAGAACAAGGTTGCTGCGGGTCAGACGGGTGCTATGAAGCGGGCGTTTTTGGGGGTTCTTGCGCCCCAGCTCCGTTCCAGGGTGCAGCAGTACCTGTATGACCACGGCCTGGTTAAGAGGTGGCTGGATGGGAGTGTTGAAATTCTTCCCAATCTCTTGGTTATCCGCCAGGCCGTGGAGAGCAAATAAATTGGGAAGAGCTCATTGCAGACATGGAAGAACGTACCTGACTTCCTCCAAGAAATCAGTCATGATCTTGGCGCCGGCTCCTAATCAAACCTCAACCGCGTGGCGGCCAAAGCCCTCTCATGCCAGACCTTCCCAAAAAGCTCCGGGACCGCCGGTCAATGAGATAACAGAGATTCTGCAGGACCTAAGGGTTTTCCTCAACCAAACATTGGCTCCTGCGGCTCTGAGGGCCACTATGTCTCCAGTGGCTTTTGCTCAACTATGGGCAACACCGCCTCACATGGTAGAAGGGTTCCAGCCTCCCAGCGGACCCTCAGGGTTGGTTGGGGTGGGCACTTGTATGTATTGCGGGGAAAAGGGGCACTGGAGGTTGATTTGTGAAGGCCTCACTCGAGACATGAACAAGGGGCTGGTTTTCACATCTGCAATGACGTACATATTCCCGTTGGGCGAGTTGGTGGATTTGATCAAGGACCAGCCGCCGCCAATGGTGCAAGTGCGGGAGCAAGCAAAGGCTCAGGCCGAGACGGTCCGGGTTTTGCTTGGAATCATCACTGCGCCTGGGACCTGGGTAGTGCCAAGGGTGGAGGCCAAAGTCAGAGCATTGGCAACAAAAAAACAAATTGCAATGGACGTTGACGAGCAACCAACGGCCTCAAAGCCAACCGCGCGCGTACCGGCAACGGACAAACCGTCTGCTAATCCCGTGGACATTTTCCAAAGGGTAATGGGGAACAACTCACCAATACCCCTAACCCTACAAGAGTTAGCAGCGGTGCCCCCGGCGGTCGTCAATGAGATGGTCCAGGCCTTGAAAGAATGCGGTTGTAACCGGTTACCAACAATGATTCAGCAGGTGAACATGGCGGAGGAGGAGATGGATAGCAAGCCATGCCGGTCAAAGTTGGTATTGGTCCTGCTTGTTTATGTTGCAATGTCTATTGCGGGACGGAAGGCGGGGGCAATGGTGAACAGCGGGTCAATGGTCAACTTGCTTCCATCCAGGTTGGTGGACAAGCTCCGCTTGGTGTGGAGGAAGTGCGCAATGGGACTCCGGGCGTTAAATGGTGGCAAATGCCGCATGGACGGGGTAGTGGAGGCGGAGGAGGTTGAAGTTGCAAAGGTGTGTAAGCCCCTATTGTTTCTCTCAGGAGAATGCAGTGACATGATATTGGGTTGACCGTTCATGTTTGGGTTCCAAGCTCAAATGGCCTTCAACGCCAAGGAAGGAATGGAGGCTCTGAAGGTTGAGGATTCACTCGGCACGCGGTTTGAGTCAAAAATCTGCAATCACGGGAAAGGGAGATGGGTGGGGGGGCCAGTGGCTGGCAACAACAAGTATTCCAAGGTGGGGGCTGACCGTAAGGGTTACCCCGTGGAGGATTTTTCCTAGTTGGCCGCAGTTACCGCGCAGAGCAAGCTCCGGCTCAGTGTGGGCGGCCAACGGGTAAGGAGCAAGTGGAGGAGGGCGCGTGTAGGGCACAGGCGCCAGAAGTAAGTTCCATCCCTCAGTGTGCATTGCCGGAAGGTTCTACGCTTCAAAAACCCCATCATTGTGCCACAGTTGTGAGCAAAGGCAAAAGTCCTGGTTTGGTTATTACTAGGACTCACAACAGCAACGGCCGGGTCTGGATGGCGCGGTGCAATGCGGGCAAGTACAAACCGGTGGCACAGAAAGTTTGGCCATGGAACAAGCCAATGCCTCAGGGGCTCAATGGACCCTTACAACCAATTGTGTGGTCCCAAGACCTGCGGGAGACGCCCCTTAGGAAGAACAGATGGGTAAGGCGGTTGAAGCAAATCACAGATGAGTGGGTGGACTCCCTTAAATTTGGACCGGCAAGATGGTTGAGTACGGAGGAAAGAGATCTGTTGGTATTGGTGCTGGTGTTAAGGGAGAAGGCCCTTGCCTTTGGACCGGACAAGTGAGGGTTGTTGAAGGGCAAGATTGGGGACCCTTATGTGATTCCCACTGTCCCTCAAAAACCGTGGCCAATCAAGCCAATTCCAATTGCTTGTAACCTTTGGGAAGCTTTTCTGGAGCTGGTATGGGAGCGCGTGAGGATGGGGCTTTACAAGCAGTCCACGTCAAGTTATTCAAGTCCTATTTTTGCGGTTGTCAAGCAGGACAGGAAGTTTCTGAGGATTGTTTATGATCTTCAGAGGCTCAACTTGTTCACTATTTGCAACGCAGGGCTTCCTCTGCGCGTAGAAGAATTCCTGGACTTGATGGCCAGGTGCGCTTGTTACGGTCTGGTGGATGTGATGGGAGGATACAATCAGCAAGAACTCCACCCCAACTCGCGGCCGCTTACGGGGTTTGAAACTGGGATAGGGAGGATGCAACTGAAGCGTCTACCGCAAGGCGCGACCAACTCAGTGGCAGTTTATGAAGCTCAAATGACTTGGATACTGCACAACAATCTTCCAGAGGGCGTGCAAATCTTCATCAACAATGCTGGCATCAAAGACCCCAGAACAGACTACAAAGGTGCGGTTCTGATGGACGCCCCCACAATCCATTGATTTGTTTGGGAATAAGCGGTGACTCTGGAACGGATCCTGTTTTGGATTGAAGAGTTGGTCCTTACTGTGTCTGGAAAGAAGTTAGTGGTCTGCGTTCTGGCGCTCAAGGTGCTGGGACATGTTGTAGCCTTTGACGGTAGGTGGATAGTGGAGAGGAAACAGAACAAGTTTCTCAAATGGCCAACTCCCTGGACAGTGTTGCATATTCTTCAGTTTCTGGGGTTGCGCAGCTACATCCGTATGTTCATCAATCGGTTTGCAGAAGTAGCAAGCCCTATGCGGGCGCTAACGCGGAAGGGTGCAGAGTGTGATGTTGCGTTTGCAAAGCTCAAGGAGATTGTGGGGTGCAACATTCTCCTTTTGGATCTTGATTAAGACGCCAGGGGAATACGCTTGGCGGTCAACTCTAGAAAATTTGGTGCCGGGGGGGTCCTGACACAGGAGGAGGATGGGAAAGATAGGCCAGTGCTCTACAAGTTGGTCACCTTTACCCTGACCAAGAGCGGCTATTCTCAGCCAAGGCTGGAGTTTTGCGGCGTCACCAAGATTGTGCGGAGGCTGCAGCACCTTTTGTGGGGCATGCATTTTGAGCTCTTGGTGGATGCAGAGGCTTTGGCGCAAATGATCAACTCACCGACGTTGCCAAATGCGCCCATGACCAGGTGGGTGGTTCTTCTTCAGTTATTTTCCTTTAGTGTGGTGCGCGTTCCAGGGAAGGTGTTCATGATGCCAGACGCGCTATTGCCGTACCCACTGGGGGACCCATACAAAGGTGCGGGACCTCTGGATGTGGAAGCCCTCGTTGTTTGGGTGGGAGTGGTGGAGGCAGAGGTTTTTCTTCTGTTGCATCAGTCAGGGTGTTATGCGGTCTTGTGCTCTTATTTGCAGGATCTCCGGTTTCCCAAGGGCACGGCAGGCGCTGTTGTCCGGTGAGTGAGGCCACACGTTTTTAAATTCTACCTACAGGACGGCCAGTTGTGGCGGCAAAGCGTTTCCGTTCTTCTTGTTGTTGCAACTTCTAGGGCCAACCAAGAAGTGATCCTGAGGGGTCTGCACAACAACCTTGGTCACCGGGGCAAGGTCAAGACACATAGGAGGGTAAAGGCAAGGTTTTGGTGGCCTGGGATTGTACGCACGGTACGTACGTGATTGGGTGAAATTGTGCAGGGCCTGTCAGCGGCAAAGCTTGAGTTTGCCCAAGGAAGTTGGTCACCCCATGGGCAAAGATGTGCTTTTTGGGCGCATTTTTCTGGATGTTGTCCAAGTCAAGGCGGGAAATTTGTTTTACGTGCTGGTTGCGCGCAACAATCTGTCAGGATGGGTGGAAGCGCAGCCTCTGGCAAAGTTATTGGTAGAAAAGGTTGCTCAGTTCCTGGAGGAAGACTGGTTTGTGCGCTATGGATTGCTTTTCTTGGTTAAAGTTGACGGGGGCGCAGAATTTTGGGGCCGCCTGATGACGCTGGTGCAGAGCTGTGGGGAAAATTTTGGGCGCGTGACAGAGTACTACCTGGAGGGTGTAGGAATGATCAAACGGGGACATCAGCCCATCAAGGATGCTCTGGTGAAGATGTGCGGTGAGGATGGCAAGAAGTGGAGGAGGCGCTCCCCGGAGGTTCTTTTTGCCTATTGGATCTCTTTGAAGCGTTCAACGGGTTACTTGCCTGACAAGCTGTTCTACGGGCAGCGGCCCATGCTTCCGGAGGACATTGAGTTGAGCACATTCTTGGGCCTGGACTGGTGGAAGGTCAAGACACCCACGGATCTAATCAAGGCGCGGGCCAAACAGCTTCTTAGGCATGAAGGGACCTTGGCAAAGGCAGCAGAACGGTTGAAGAAGACCTGGAAAGCGTCCATCCACTATTGGGAAAAGCGCTGTTCCCATTGGCTCTGGGACCCGCTGCAGAAGGGGGACTTGGTCCTGCTGTATAATTGGAGTCTGGAGTCCCAGTGGGTTTGCCTTTTCTCCAACTGGTGGAACGGTCCAAATTGCATGGCTTCTAAGTTCTTGGGGGGCAGTTATCAGCTTCAGGAATTGGACGGGACGCCGCTTAAGCAGAAAGCCGCGGCCTTGCACGTGAAGCATTTCTTTGCATGTGGTTCCACTTTGTTCAATGAAACAGCAGGTGATAGCACGGGGTCCTGGGGCAAGGAGGACCCAGGGTTAGTTGACAAAGCGGACTGTTTGAACAACAAGGAACCGGCGCGCAATGCGCAGACCTGAAGGAGTAGAAGGTTGCAGACTGCTGGGGGGGACGCTAGGTTAAAGCTTGATTTGGTGAGGGGGTCTTCTAGCCGGTTCACAGCCGCGATAACTAGACACCCCAGAATGTTTGTTTTCTTATTCCTTGGTTTGGACTCAGCTTTGGATTGGTACTGGCTATGGAACACTTGTTGCAGGAATGCGGGCGCAGCATGATGCCAGGTCTGTTTACGCGAGGACAAGCCCCGCGCACAGGAGGCGGGACAAGGAGCTCTGCACAAAAATATATATATATATATATATATGTAGTAATAATAGAGTATTTCTTTCTTTGCTTTTGGTCTGGGCTGTTTTCCTTGTTTATCTTTTTCTCTCTCTACGGTTGGGTGCGATAGGTTGCGGGTGGTTATATGGTTGGAGTGGTCGCGGGACAAGCCTGATTTGGTAAGTGGGTGCTCTAGCCGGTTCACAGCCGGGACAACTAGGCACCCCAGAATGTTTGTTTTCCATTGCTTCTCTCTATCCCTCCGGTTGTGCGCGCACACTGTTAGCGCGGTGTTTGTTTTTTTTGTAGCATGGGTACAGGGAACTGTGTGGCAGTTTGCCTGGGGCAGTCTAGGTACCTTTTGGAACAACCGGTTACTTACAGGGAAAAGCGCGCAGGCAGGACTCATGGTTGCGCGGTTGCGTGTGAAGAAGATTGGGTCCCAGATCTCTCTTTTTTTCTCTCTCTCTCAAGGCTCTCAAAAGCCCAAAGGCTACTAAGGATGGCACGGCAAAAGTGTATGGTTCTTTGCAAACAGGCGCAAAGATGGATACAAGGTGAGATGGAACAAAGGAAAAAGGAAAGGGGGAGATCCGTCTACAACGGGGGAGTCCTCATCACCTCCTCTGCGTCTGCGCAAGCCGCCGCCGCTAGCTCTTGGAAGTTTGCTAGAAGTTTGCGTCGCACGTTGGTAGTGAGAGCGTGGGGAACCACTAGGAACTGTTGCAGTAGGCCGCCCGCCTCGTTCACCATTGCGTCAAACCTCTCTAGCGGAAGCGCTGGGATGACGGGAATGTCTGGGATTTTGGGGGTAGCCATGCAAGGGGGTTCCGGAGTTGGAGCAGGACTTGATCTGAACAAACAAGGAGGCAATGAGGGGGCTCCTGGGGAATTGTGCAGGGGGCTCGGCTCAGCTGGGGGCAACAATGGGACCAGGATTGGGGATGGCGTAGGAGGGACCTTGGGGGTTGTAGGCCTCTTTTCCAAGACTGGTGGTGGCCTTGCGTTGGGATTTGCAACGGGAGGGGGAGCCAGAGGAGGAGCCGGAGGTGGGGCCGCGCTCTGCCTGAGCAATTCCTTGACGCCTGGGTCCCTTGATCTCTGATTGACTCAGGATTGGTTGGCCCAGTGGAAGGCGGCGGCTTGGTAGGCAGCAAAGGACAAGTAATCCTCCTTGCACGGAAGCCCGGCGCAATGGAAAGGCAAAGCAGAGTTGCAACCCTCACTTGGTGGAGGACGGCAAAGTGGGGAACCTGGCGGAGTCCACAAGTCCTCCAAGATTGTATCATTGTCCAAGACTACAAATGGGTCTGGGCAAGCTTGGGGCATACCCTTGCTGAGCAAGCAGCAACAATGGCCATGACGGCAGGTGGTACAGGCGTGGCGGCCAGGGATTAGCAAGCACGACAAACTGTTTTGGACACAGAACTCGCAGGGTACCATGGTGGCAATTGGAGAGGGTGGTGTGGAGTGGAAGATAGGGCGCATAGAGTGGGGTTGGTAGGAGGGAAGGGCGCAAAGACAATTGAGGTAGTGATGGGAAGACCTCTGGGGACAGAACTCAAGTTGGGGGGATGTGGTGTCATTATATAGCCTTGGATTGGGAACTGCATTGCGGCCTGCATGCTCAGCATTTGGTGGGTCAGCCACAGCAGTTGGGGAGCGCACGTTCTCAGCAGTGGCTGCTGCGGGCTCAGTAGCAGTTGCTGCAAGGCTCAGAAGTAGGGGCAGCAGGACCAGCATGCAGCTGCAGGTTGGGCCTGACTAAGGGGGGACGGGCCGCAACCCATTTGGATATCTGACTTAGGAATGGAGCCAGGCCAATCATGTTCTCAGGCGGCTAGTTTGGGGAGGGAAGAGCGGGGCAATTGTGGGGCTATGTGTGTGGACGGCTGCGCGCAAGCGCAAACCGGCCACAGGACTGGGAAATTCACAATGGTGCGTTGGGCGGACACTGGAAGGCACAGTGAACTTTGAGTAGCGCGTGGAAGAGGGCCGGGCCACGGGAGGACAAACCGGATGAGTGTAACGGCAGGCAGGCTGAGGGGATAGGGTATGGGTTAGGGTATGGGTTAGGTTTCTGGGTCTAGGGTTTCTTCTTCAAATTGTTGTCAGGTTGTTCTTGTGCTTGTACCTAGGTTAGGGCTGAGGGGAGGGGATGTAAAAGGCCTCTCCCCTCAGCACAGGGTGGAGGGGGGAGGGGTGACCGTCCACTAATCCCGGGGGGGAAAAAGAAAGAAAAGGAGCATCCTCAGATCTTACAGAGGCTAGAACCATTGACTCTGCAATCAGGGACTACTTTGTGAGGGACAACCACAAAAGTTACCACAGTGTACGGGCGGTGTGGAAACTTTAGGGAGCAACCCCCCCAAAGTCGTCCTCGAGTTCCGGAAGTTATTGATCAAAGCGTCTGTAAGGAGATTGGATGCAGCCGTTCAAGAGAAAAGGAGAGAAGAGGAGAGGGATTCTGTTTTCCTAAATCCGCTCCCCGCCTCCTGATGATACAATGATACGATAATCCGATGATACAATGATACAATAATCCAATGATACGATGATACGATAATCCGATGAATGATGAGATCCCCCCTACAACCCGGAGTCGAGGGGAAGGGTATTTGAGCCCTCCCCCTCAACCCTAACCTAAGTACAAGCACAAAGACAGACTGGCAACCATGAAGAAGGAACCCTAGACCCAGAACCCTGACCCATCCACCAACCCATACCCTATCCGTGTCCTATTCCGCTTGCTTGCCTGCCATTACACGCATCCGGTTTGTCCCCGCGGCGCGGCCCTCCGCCGCGCGCTTCTCGAAGTTCACCGCAATTGCCCGTATCCGCCCGACGCGCCGTCGTGAATTTCCCGTCCCGTGGACGGCCCGCGCTTGCGCGCGGCTGTCCACGGGTATAGCCCCGCGATTGCTCCTTCCTTTCCTTCCCTAACTAACCACCCGAGAACCTGATCGGCCCGGCTCCATCCCTGGGTTGGACATCCAAGCGGGTTGCGGCCCGCCTCCCTTAGTCAGGCCCGGCCCGCAGTCGCGTGCTCAATCCCGCCGCGTCCACTGCTGAGCCCGCAGCGGCCGCTGCTGAGAACGCGCGCACCCCAACTGCTGAGCCCCGACCTACCAGATGCTGAGCGCGCAGGCCGCGACGCAGTTCCCGATCCGAGGCTATATATTGACACCACATCCCCCCCCAACTTGAGTTCTGTCCCCAGAGATCCTCCCCATTGTCACCTCTGCCGTCCTTCGCGCCCTACCCCCTCTACCAACTCTAAACTCCGCTCCGCATCCCTATCCCTCCACTCCATCGTCATCATGGTCCGCTGCGACTTCTGCGCCCGAAACGGGCTTGAATGCTCTATTGGGTCCGGCCGCCGCGCCTGCTCCGCGTGCCGCCGCAGACACCGCCGCTGCTTGCTTAGCGAGGGTATACCCCGTGGCCCCAACCAATCCGGCTCTTGTCCTCGACCGCGCAAACGGGCTTGTCCGGACCCGTTTGTGGTTTCGGATGACGACGCTATCTCGGAGGACTCGTGGACTCCACCCGGATCACCTCCCCGCCGTCCTCGTCTGAACTCCGACCGCGACTCCTCTTCTCCGCTTCACCGCGCGGGACCACCGCGTAAGGATGACTATCCGGACTTCGCGGCTTATCGGAGGGCATTGCGATTTTGGGCGGATCGCGTCCGGGTTACGCAAGGCGCGAGGGACCCACGAATCGACGAAATCCTTAGGCGACGCGCTACTCCGGCCCCGGCTCCTCCTCCACCCCCTGCTCCGGCTCCTCCAACTCCACGAGGCCCTACTCCTCCGCCCGCTGCTCCGACTCCTCCGACTCCACGAGGCCCTACTCCTCCGCCCGCGTCGCCGGTGGTCATCTCGTCATCGCCTCCTACCGGACTGGACCCTCCCGTTGGATCCCCTGAGCGCCCGTCCGCACCAGCCCCTCCTCCCACCGACTCTCCCAAGATCCCGGAGATTCCGGTCGTGATGGCGCTCCCGGCAGCCAGCTTTGAAGTTTTCGCGGAAAGGTCGACTACGATGCTCCGCCAATACCTTGCGACTCCCGGAGCCCAATCCTTGGAATCCCGGCGTGAACTCTTGGCGTCATTCCGGGCTCTACTGGCATCGTCGAGGGCGGAAATGGAGGAAATGATGAAGATGGCTTAAGCGCCTCGGCCTCGTCCCCTCTTCCCCTTTTCTTTTTCCCTTTCCTCTTTTATCCGCTTTTTTTGTTGTACCGCGTTCCCTATTCATTGAGAGAAATACACGTCTCAAACGCGAATTTGTTTTACCGAGAAAAAGCCGCGCCGCGCGCATTGTGAAGGCGAGAATGAGAGCCGGGTCCGCGCCTGAGTGAGAACTAGGCCGCGAGGTTGAGAAAATCCGCGCCGCGCCCAAAAAATGAGAAAATAAGAAAAAAAAGTGACGAGTGAGAAATGATAGAAAAGGTGAAAGATTTCTTTTTTTTTTTTTTTTTTTTTTTTTTTTTTTTTTTTTTATATATATACCATTGCCGCGCCCGCGCCCTATCCCCCAGTTCCCCCCCCAAACTTAGCTGCTGTCCCCAGCTGATGGCTTCAGCCAATGCCATGAGGGTCGCGTCCGTCGCCCGATCTCCCTGCATTCCTCCAAACCATGCCGTCGGTGCCTGATCCGTCCGATTCTCTGCCCCGGCACGCTTCCCTTTCCCGTTCGGCGTCCGTCTCCTCCGCCGTCGAAAGGGTCTTGCCTCGGTTACGATTGCCCAACACATGACCTGCTCCCACCACCGCTTGTCCCCCACCTCCCATCAGATTTATCCGTCGTTCACCAACTGTTGAACCGCGCGGAGTATCCTCTTCTCGCTTTGTCCTCGCTCGCTTCCTGTCGTTAGACTGAACCGGTCCCGCCGATACCCGCTTCCCCAACACGCACCCCGTCTCTGCCGGCCTTGGATCGATTGGGTTTGCCGTCCGACTCTTGTGTCTTGTCTGCCCACCATCACCGTTGCTTCCACGCGCGCCTGTCCTTTCCGTTGCTGCCACTACCCTTTCCAAATGCGCGCTCTCCGCCGTCAAAGAGGTCTGGCTTGGGTCGCGATTCTCCAACGTGTGGTCCATCTCTTCCGCCGCCGCGTGTACCTTCTTTGCAAGATCCGTCTGCCGCTTGCCAATTCCCAGTCCGCACGGAGCATCAATTTCCCGTTCCGTTGTCCTCGCCCGCTTCCTGTCAGTAGGCCGCACCGGTTCCATCGAATCCCGCTTCCCCAACACGTTCTTAGCCCCCCCTGGGGAAACCAATTCCGCGTTTGAATCCGCTGTCCGGTCCCTTTGTCCCACCCGCCAACGGTTGTTGTCCTCCCCATTTGCGTACACGCGGGACGCAGAAGTGCTGGGGGTCTGAATACTCTCCAGATAGGCCTCGAGGCCCCTTGCCACCTCCATAAGTTTGCTAGCCCAAGAGATGGTTGCCGGTGGTGGGGCCATAACATACTCTGCCCTGTAGTACTCCAGTTCCGCGTGGTCCACCTCTGCTTGCATCTGGGTCCCGTCGCGCGCGCCTGCCTGATAACCCCATTCCGCGGATGATTTGAGATCGTCCTTCCGAAAGCAAGAACCGCGCCTCCCCCATCTTGCCAGCATGTCCTCCTTCAGTTCCGGCCAATCCAGTTTCAGGTATCCTCCCATCTCCTCCACTTCCCGACGCGCTTCTGCGTCCTCGATGAACAGGACGACATGGCGCACCTTCTCAAAATCCAAAACGCCTTCAGAGTCCGCGATTGTTTCATAACGTGAGATGAATCGCTCCACCTCCGCAATGTTGAGTCTAATATGCGGGTAAATCCATGGAGTAGCGCGGAAGCCGTTGGAGGAGGAAGGAAGAGAAGCGGCTGTTGGTAGCATCCGTGAGTACCTTCAAGAGACTTTGACGAAAGATTGTTCCCGGCCAGACCCCCAGATGTGGAAACTTTAGGGAGCAACCCCCCCGAAGTCGTCCTCGAGTTCCGGAAGTTATTGATCAAAGCGTCTGTAAGGAGATTGGATGCAGCCGTTCAAGAGAAAAGGAGAGAAGAGGAGAGGGATTCTGTTTTCCTAAATCCGCTCCCCACCTCCTGATGATACAATGATACGATAATCCGATGATACGATGATACAATAATCCGATGATACAATGATACGATAATCCGATGAATGATGAGATCCCCCCTACAACCCGGAGTCGAGGGGAAGGGTATTTGAGCCCTCCCCCTCAACCCTAACCTAAGTACAAGCACAAAGACAGACTGGCAACCATGAAGAAGGAACCCTAGACCCAGAACCCTGACCCATCCACCAACCCATACCCTATCCGTGTCCTATTCCGCTTGCTTGCCTGCCATTACACGCATCCGGTTTGTCCCCGCGGCGCGGCCCTCCGCCGCGCGCTTCTCGAAGTTCACCGCGATTGCCCGTATCCGCCCGACGCGCCGTCGTGAATTTCCCGTCCCGTGGCCGGCCCGCGCTTGCGCGCGGCTGTCCACGGGTATAGCCCTGCAATCGCTCCGTCCTTTCCTTCCCTAACTAACCGCCCGAGAACCTGATCGGCCCGGCTCCATCCCTGGGTTGGACATCCAAGCGGGTCGCGGCCCGCCTCCCTTAGTCAGGCCCGGCCCGCAGTCGCGTGCTCGATCCCGCCGCGTCCACTGCTGAGCCCGCAGCGGCCGCTGCTGAGAACGCGCGCACCCCAACTGCTGAGCCCCGACCTACCAGATGCTGAGTGCGCAGGCCGCGATGCAGTTCCCGATCCGAGGCTATATATTGACACCACAGCGGAAAATTGGAGATAATTGTGATGACCAAGCGCAGGGACTCAACCTCTGCAGGAGGTTTTATGGTCGGAGGAGACGCGGTTGGAGTGGAGGATGCCAGAGGAGTAGGGATGGGTGACAGTAGAGCAAGGATGGGGGGGAGGGTGAGTCCCCAAGGATCCAGCGGTTGGAGTGACAAACAAACACCTGCGGTGGCCTAGACAGCAGGTGTTGCAGGCTTGGAAACTGGCATTTTGGGTGCACGTCCTCCGCATTTTTGCGCAGTACTCACAGGTTTCCATGGCAGAGGATTTTCTTTCTTTTGGAGTTTGGAGGGTGTTTAGGAGTTGGGGGTTGAAGGGTTTGGCGGACATTCTGGTGTTGTGGAGTGTGGGAATCCTGGGGACAGAATTCAAGTTGTGGGGGATGTGGTGGTTATTTATAGACACAGAGGCAAGTAGGCTCACCACTGGAAATTTGACTTGGAGTGGCTCAGCTGTGGTTGGAAGTCTGCAGTACAATAGGCTTGGAGAAGTGCCTTGGAGGACTGTCTTTTCTGGAGTACATTAGCTGAGGGATTGGGATTGGTGCGGTGCGCGCTTTTTGCAGGCACAATGACAAGAATGGGCCGGAGGTTTTGCCTTTTGCAGACATTGCCAGGTCGAACATAACTTTCCCTCCGCCGCGGTGGGTTTACTAATGCAGAAGCAAGTGATTGAAGCTAAGTAGTATGGATTAGGCCAATTATGGGATATGCACTAAGATTGTGGAGCGCTGTGGGGCAATGAATGCTAAAGCTGAGGAGGCAGCATGCGGATTGTTGGGGATTTGTAGTTAT
The DNA here is from genome assembly GCA_025617555.3 of Puccinia polysora. Lineage (NCBI taxonomy): Eukaryota > Fungi > Basidiomycota > Pucciniomycetes > Pucciniales > Pucciniaceae > Puccinia > Puccinia polysora. The sequence goes on along the minus strand of CM062618.1, from coordinate 6,988,126 downwards.
GCCACATGCGTGATTGGGAGTGATCCGCTAGGGAAGATCAACAAGGATCTGTTGTTAGTTATGCATTGGCGCGACTCAACTGTTAGGGGTAATTGGCAACAGGATTGTTGAATCTACTGCAGATCATTGGATTGGACTATTAGTGAGGAGGATCAGTGTGGATCACACGGAGGTGGTGGGAAAAGGAGTCTTTCTTTAGCAGTTTATGTTCCTTTGTTATTTGTTTTATATATAAGGAAGCTTTTATTTTGTTGTATGGGGGACATGGATTATTGGAGGGGAGGGGAGGAGTTTACCATTATTGGAGATTTTTGCAGTGAATTATAGCTGGATTCTTTTTCTTCTGTTACTTTGGAGTGTAATTACCAGCAAGAGTTCTCAGAGTTCATATCTAGGGAAATATTTCAAGTGCAGAGCTTGCCAGGGAGTCCAACTTGTTTATTTACTATTATTTCATTGCAAGTTAGCTTTAGTGGTTTTCAGCTTGGGTGTGGAAGTGGAGTTCAATTAGGAATTGCAGAGGTACAGAAGTGTGACTCAAGGCCTAGTGGGCTTTCTGGAACTTGGAGCAGGATTGTTGCGGGGAGTTTGCCAAAAACACAATCTCTTTCCACACTGCTGCTTTCTTCTTCTTGGCAAGACTTGCCTTCCACCCATTGGTTCCCAAATCGCCTGCAATATCCGCTGCTCTCTTCTTCTCTGCAAGAATTGCCTGCCACCCATTGGTTCCCAAATTGCGTGCAACGTGCCTTGGAGCAGCCAGCCATGGTTGCTCCTCCACATCCGCTTCCATCCCATCTCCTGCAGCTTCCCTTCCCTCCGCCGCCATTAGTTCTGCTTTTGGTCCCCTTGTCCTTGCTTGCTTTATAGCAACAGGCTGATCCAACTCTGCCAAGACCTGCTTTCCCAACACGTATCCTGTGTCTGCTGGGGAAACCAATCCCGGGTTTGAATCCATTGTCTGTTTCTTGCGTCCCAACCGCCAATAGCCGTTATTGTCACCATACATGCACACCCAGGGCATGGGTGCGCTAGGGAGCTGAAAACCCTCCGCCGCGCAAGGTGGAAAACCACACCAGTTCTGTGACTTGTGGCTCATATAGATCTTGAGGTCCCTTGCCAAATCTGCAAGTTTACTAACCCAAGGGATGGTTGCCGGTGGTGGGGCCAGAGCACATGCTGCCACATAATCCAATTCTGCTTGCAACCGGACCCTACCATGCACACCTGCCTCCGCTGCAGATTGTTTGAAATTGCCTTCCCAGAAACAAGGCTTGCGCTTCCCCCATCTTGCCAGCATGTCCCTCTTCAGTTTTGGCCAATCAAGGTTTTGGTAGCCTTCCATCTCTTCCACGTCCCAAAGCTCTTCCTTGTCCATGATGAACAGGACGACATGGTGCGCCTTGTTTGAATCCAATGCGCCTTTGGAGTCTGCAATCACTTCATATTGTGAGATGAATCGCTCCACATCCGCAGTGTTGAATTGAATGTGAGGGTCATCCTTTGGCTCAATGCAGTCCAGGCGGGAGCAGGAAGAAAAAGGAGAAGTGACTGCTTGTAGCATCCTGAGTACCTTTGAGTGACTTGAGACAAAAGTGTTTCCTGGCCAGACCCCCAGTTGTGGAAACAAGAGAGTGGTACTTCCCTGACCCAAGGCTATATAACAACACCACAGCGGATCACCAACACCAGGGTGTAAGGTTACCTGCTGCTGAAGATGGACTTAAACTCTGATGAGGAAAGGCCTCTTTGGATCAGCAGATTGACTAGTTTATATACATGAGGGTTTTGATCTACTAGCATACTACATAGATTATGTCTATAATCTGTGTTATGTGTCTGGTTGTGGGTATGGTTTTATCCAATTTGTAAAATGTGTATATAGATACCTTTACAAGTAGCATGTTTGAATCATGACCTCTTTGGGCTTTGGTACAACTTCATTGAAATTTCATGAGAACCATTAGCATCTATTCAAACAAATCAACTTTTGATCTTTTCTTTATTATTCTTGATTTTGATGGTTTTTTTATTTTTTTTTTATCCTGTTGGAATATTTTAGAAGATTCCAATTTGAGGATTGGGAACCGATCGGGTTCAATTCTTCTAGGAGGGATTAGGTCTCGATGGTAGCGCAAGATGATGATGGTTGTGATCTTCTCTTACTGCTCCGAGGATGACACTAGTTTCAGGATCGGGCCATCGAGTGCTAGGATCGTGTGGATGGACTAGGTCCAGACGAGAGTCATGAAACCTGGAAGGGATGTTTATTAATCAGAGTCTGTCGTTCCTCTTTTAATCGTGTTTTTGGGTCTGTCTGCAAGGAGAGGGTGGTTGCATACGGATTGACACCTCGGAGGCTCGGGATCAGCATGTAGGTATTTGTTTATTTGGTAACCTTGGGGTTCCCATGAACCCGTTAAGAGGTTTTGGATGAACATTCGTTGGGCTGCAGTTCACTGTTACATATAAAATCGATCCATCATCAATCAGTCTAGATAATCCCTCCGACGGGATCCCGGGTCGGGGGTGACACATGATTTCGTAATTCGACCGGATCGAAGAGGAAAAATGAGAAGGGCGCGCGCGAAAACTCCGATGAAGGGTGCGGTGCGAAAGAGGGAGGGAGGATGAGCTGTGTATGTACATGATCATGATGTATTTATTTCACGTCGAGTTTTGAATCCGAATCGGTCAGTTTTGCCGGTTCGAGTCTCATCGACAAAGTATATTATTTATTTGAAAATGGTACATGAGGATTTATGCCCAACCCAAGCAGCTGATCAGGTAGCTGGTTGCTATTCGTTGCTCCTAGTACATAGTCCTGAGTAATTGCCAAGTAAAATCTTTATTGGTTTACTTCCTCAACTCCCCATCTAATAACATCCTACTCCCACCTCACTCGACTACCATCTTAACATTTACATTCCAAACTCCCAGAGGTCATCCAGGAGAACTAACCTTCGAGAACTTGGCCCTCATCCGATGTCAACCCAACCCCTCCTTCAACGCCCTCCTGGAAAACGAATCGCACTACCGGTTAGAGTCGAACCAAAGTAAGCACATCCCATACCTACCATACTCCCTCACTCAACTTCAAACTCACAAACTTTGGTTCCTCCTCTCATCCCATATTCAGAGTTTTCTTCGCCAAGTTCAGTCATCCTTCATCCTTCTCCTTCGACCCTACCAGCGCTCACCTGCCATCCTGCGGTCTCAGCCAAAAAAACTGATCTCTGCATCTCTGCCCACCCGTAGTGAGCGAACGTTCTTGTCATGGCTAAACTTTACGGTCGTCTTGGGTGGTCTGGCCGTCGGTTTGCTCAACTTTGGTGACCGAGTCGGTCAAATCTCCGCTGGATTATTTACCTTGGTCGGTTCGTTAAGATCCCCCCAGATCCCTTCGAATGCCCTCTTACTCCTCATCACCTGCGATCATCGCCGTATTCGAGAGCATCTTACTGATTTGGACTATCCTCAACCTCTGAATCCCTACTTCAAACCCCATCAATATCTCTGCTCATCTCATCCCGACTGGCCTCAGCCATGGGAGTCATGGTTTATGGTTCGTATCGAAAGATCCCTCATGCCTTCCTCTGAACTCGGATCCTCATTCTTCACGATCCCTCCATCCTCCTCGTCTCAACCAGCGCTCGTCACCTTCCACTGGAGGGCAAATGCGATCAGGAAACGGGGCTCAGGAAATTATGACGATCGGATCGGTCAGTCGGCCTCGGATCGTCTCGTCTCTTGCTCTGTCGTTCAGGTGCGACCAATCAATCATACTGACTCTACCTTCCTTTTCGAACACCGGCAGGCCCGACCGGACTCTGCATCGCCCTCCTGAGTCAGTAGATCATCTCTTGTGTCTAACCTGCCTCTTAGACCCACAAAGTGCTTACTCAACCCTCCTCTGCACATCAAAGTTGCCGTGATTACTAATTTCATCCTGAGATTCACGGCTTGATCATCCCCCCGATCGGATTCCGTCTGCACATCGAAGCCTTGTCGTAGAGCGGATCACTGGATTCGGCCTTTAGCTTACAGCTCTACAGACGAAAGGCGGATTCGTGGTTTTCGGTCCTAATCAATCTCATCATCTTCCTTCCTAATCTACTGATCCATTCAATTTTCTACCCACCCATACATGTATATATCCAAATATATATATATATTCAAAGAACGAGATCAATCCATTGTTAGTCCCAACATGCAGCCTGCCTTTTTTTGGTCGTCATCTGTTCTTCATCTTAGTCATGTTTTTTTTTTTCCCATCCACCAAGTTTTTCGCTTTGAATCATTTGTGCATCCTATGCATTTAGATCAGTGTCAGCCCCACCTCAGCCGGTTGCCGTTTTCTCTCTCTTCTTCTTTGCACCATCGCCTTAACCTCGTCATGTAAAGTATTTAGTTTTGATCATTCTCTAGTTCTCCCAGAGCTCATCCCCCCCCCTCCCTTTTTTGTTTTTTGTTTTAATTCTACCCCACCATCTTCGCTTCCTCCCCCTCCCGTCTCTTTTCCTCTTGGGTGGGTGAAACCTAAGAACAAGAAATTGACCCAGTCTCTCAGGTTGATTCTTCGATACTATTTTTTTAAAAAAAATCGATCGTTCGATCGAGGCCTATCTGTACTAACCCTGTTACTACTCTTGGTGGTTCAATTAGATCTTTGACCCACAGATCTTGAGGGTGAGCTCCCCTGAAGCGCCCAGGCGTCGAACCCCCCCCCCCCCCCCCCCCCCGCCTGTCCGTCCCCTTGACGTGTATGCAAGTGTGTCGATTGTACAAAAGGGGAAAATGGTACAGGGATTACGAAGACTTTGTTATGGATGGATGCAGAGATGTAAGCGTGAGACTTGACGAACTCAAACCGACTCGAAAAGGACCCGTGCGAGACGACTGGGCCCGCGAGAGAGAGCGCGGAACGTGTGAGTGTGCTTTCGAGCACAGAAGCAGTGGTGTTGGTTGTAACCTAGAGGCCGGCTCGGGTCGATGGAGGATGCCTACCTACCTATTCATTGATTGACAGGTTCAAAAAAGACAAGTATCAGCTGCAGAAGAAGAAGAAAGAAAGAAAGAAAAGAAAGAAAGAATTCGAGCGTAAGGAGTAAGAGGAGAGCTGACCTCAGAGACGACGACGGGTTGAACCCCAAGAACGGTTTAATCATCTTACGTTCTAGATCTCAGATTTCAAAAAAAAAAACTGTAAAACTCTTAACTTCTCAGGCCCTACTTTCAAGAAATACATGAACTCGTGACCCACCTAAACCAAAAAAAAAAGAAAAAAAAAGGAGCAAGACTGCTCGACTCGGGCGCGGTGCTTGAAAGGTGCTGATGATGACGAACGCCAAGACCGAGAGAGTGAATCTTTTATGTATGTACAGTGGGTAGACGAACATGATGGGACTGGTTGACCTAAAACAGTTGATTTATTTTCAGGCATGTGTTCCAAGCTAAATATATCGTTCAAAAAAAAGGCATGCACTTAGATTTATTCATGGGATTATATATTTCAGCATCTGAAATTTAATTTTACAACAATTGAAATTTGAAAAAATATCAAATTATATATATATATTTTTTTTTAAAAAAAAAAAAAAAAATCTTAACAAGCCAAAAACACTCAAAAAAGAAAAACATGCTGGAGGGAGGGAAAAAGAAAAAAATCAAAAGAAAATCTGCGCCATTGATAATTTTTTCCTTCTTGAAGAGGGTGTGAGTGAGGACAAAAAGAGATGACTTTCATGAGAGAAACATGAATGTTGGGAGTTTCTAAAAATCATTCAAACCAACTTTGATCAATGTTGATTTTTTGATTGCCTTGGTAAGGTGGTGATGAAAATTTTGATAGAGGATGGTTGGAGGTCATGGAAACTGCTAAAAGATTGTTCATTGAAGCTCTTCATGCATCTGATGTCAGCTTGCTACTATGTACAGAGCAACCTGTCATAGCAACACAAAACTAGAAAAACAAATTGAACAAGAATACCTAAATTAACAAAAGAAGGAGTGAGAAATCCATAAATATTATTGAAGAAATGGATTCCTCACCCAAAATTAGGTAGGGTCACTCACTGACCCCACCCTTGAAATCCAAGTCCTTACATTTTTAAAATAATTAAAAAGAAAAGTACTAAAAATTACAAGACCAGTATGGCACCTTTTGGCCATTCTAACATTTCACACGTGTTGTCACGTATAAGGTTTGAACCTAAAAGTAACTCAGAATTGAGGTGTTGTGTATATTTTAGGAGTTACATGCGGAAATGTGTTATGTCACAATTCCCGCGCGCAGCCCGGCATCATTACATACCCCTAGGTACTTGTAGTAACAGTTTCCCATGTACTAGAGACCCACGCGCAGCTAATTATTCCACGCACGCAGCGGATCCTACCCCGCGCACTGTAGAAAGAATAAAGGTTATCCCCCTATAATTGTCCCAAGGTTCAGAAGTTAACGGTTCCCCGCGTTTGAAAGGAGATGGGGATGTCCGGAGTTGCACTTGAAATGAGAGATAGAAATAAGGAGATAAAAAGATAAAGAAAAGTAGAGAGAGAGTGAAATTGCCAATCCTTCAATCCTAAGAACTTTCCACCTGGATGTGTATCCGGTATGAGTTCCTTTAATCTCCTGGTGAGATGAGTGATCCAATCGAATGATGGGATGGTCTAATTCCCTTCCCCCCTCCCCCCCTAACCCGGAGTTGAGAGTGAGGATAAGTCCTCCCTCTCAACCCTAACCTAAGTACATGCGCAAACAACAGTATGACAACAAAACAGAAAACAATCCCAAGACAGAAACCCTAGCCTCCTCTCCCTACCTCCGTACCAAACTCCCCCCGGCGTCTGTACGCCTTTCCATCCATCCGGTTTGTCCTTCTCATGACGCGGTCCTTGCACCGCCCCCTACTTGGAGCCCCCCGCGCCTGTCCGTATCTGTTTATCTGGGCCCGTTGTGGGTGTCCAGTAAAATCCGGCATGATCCATGCGCTTGCACGCACGCTCCATCTGTTCCTTTACAGCCCGCGGATTGCTCCGCCCCTACGTATCCAAACCAGCGCGCCCGCAAACCTAGTCAAGCGCACTACCTTCCAAATCCAATCTCCAGGGTGGATCGCCGCCCACGCCGCATTTGATGCTGAGCCCAACCCGTCCACTAGGTGCGGAGCCAAAGAGCGGCTGCTGCTGAGCACTCCGCATACCGTAATGCTGAGCCCGCTGCCTCCAATGCTGAGCGCGCAGCCCCGAAGCAGTTCCCAATCCGTGTCTATAAATTGACACCACATCCTCCCCCAACTTGAGTTTTGTCCCCAGAAATCTTCCATTGCTTCACCATACCACCACCCCCGCTACTTCCACTCCCACCCCCACCACTCCCACTACCACCTTCCCCCGTCCTCCACCCGCTCCATTGCCACCATGCTCCCATGCAAGTTCTGCGCCCAGAACGGGCACGCGTTTTTGATCATCCCTGGTCAACGCCCCTGCGTTGCTTGCCGTCGCGGCCACCCTGGCTGCTTGCTTAGCAACAGCATGCCCCAAGCTCCTCCCCAGGCTGCGCAAGAGGGCTTTTCCGGACCTGTTCATGGTTTCGGACAACAACTTGATCTTGGAAGGCTTGTGGACACCCCCAGGTTCACCTCCATCCCGCCGCCCCCAAACTCCATCACCCCCCACCTTGCACGTGAGCCGCAACTTGGCATCAGCTCTCTGCCGGGCCGGACCTCCGCAACGGAGTGAATACAAAACCTTGGAGGAATGGCACGCAGCAACCCGCGCTTGGGCCGCCACTGTCGGTGTGAACCAAACGGTACCGGACCCAAGGCTTTTTGGAAGACCCGCGGCCACGCCAGCACCCTCTCCTCCTCCTCCACAACTGCTGACACCGCCTGCGCCACCAGCGGCCTCAAATGAGAGGCCTACAAACCCCAACGTCCCTCCGCCTCCATCACCAATTGTTGTCCCATCATTGCCTCCAGCTGGACCAAGCCCCCCTGTTGGTTCCCCGGAGGCCCCATCTTCACCGGCTGCTCCTCCCCCTAGCCCTCCCAAGATCCTGGAAACTCCAATCATAATGGCACTCCCGGCGGCCGGCTTTGAGGTTTTTGCGGAAAGGTTGACCACGATGCTTTGGGATTTCCTTGCAATCCCCGGCGCTCAATGCTTGGAATCCCGGCGCAAGCTCCTGGCGTCCTTCCAGGCCTTACTGGCGTCATCAAGGGCGGTGTGGAAAGAATAAAGGTTATCCCCCTATAATTGTCCCAAGGTTTGGAAGTTAACGGTTCCCTGCGTTTGAAAGGAGATGGGGATGCCCAGAGTTGCACTTGAAATGAGAGAAAGAAATAAGGAGATAAAAAAGATAAAGAAAAGTAGAGAGAGAGTGAAATTGCCAATCCTTAAATCCTAAGAACTTTCCCCATGGATGTGTATCCGGTATGAGTTCCTTTAATCTCCTGGTGAGATGAGTGATCCAATCCGATGATGTGACAGTCTGATTCTCTTTGTGCATTCCATGCCTCCTCCCCCAATCCGGAGATGAGAGTGAGGATAAGTCCTCCCTCTCAACCCTAACCTAAGTTCACGGGCAAATAACAGTATGACAACAAAACAGAAAACAATCCCAAGACAGAAACCCTAGCCTCCTCTCCCCACCTCCTCCGTACCAAACTCCCCCCGACGTCCGTACGCCGTTCCATCCATCTGGTTTGTCCTTCTCATGACACGGTCCTCGCACCGTGCCCTACTCGGAGCCCCCCGTGCCTGTCCGTATCTGTTTGTCCGCGCCCGTCGTGGGTGTCCGGTAATATCCGGCATGATTTACGCGCTCCATCCGTTCCTTTATAGCCCGCGGATTGCTCCGCCCCTACGTATCCAAACCTGGGCGCCCGCAAACCTAGTCAAGCGCACTACCTTCCCAATCCAATCTCCAGGGTGGATTGCCGCCCACGCCGCATTTGATGCTGAGCCTGACCCGTCCACTAGGTGCGGAGCCAAACAGAAGCAGCTGCTGCTGAGAACTCCGCATACCCTAATGCTGAGCGCGCAGCCGCGACACAGTTCCCAATCCGTGTCTATAAATTGACACCACATCCCCCTCCAACTTGAGTTCTGTCCCCAGAAGTCTTCCATTGCTTCACCATACCACTACCCCCACTACTTCCACTCCCACTACCACCTTCCCGTCTTCCTTCCGCTCCATTGCCATCCTGCTCCCATGCAAGTTCTGCGCCCGGAACAGGCACGCGTGTTTGATCATCCCCGGTCAACGCGCCTGCGTTGCTTGCCGTCGCGGCCACCGTTGCTGCTCGCTTAGCAACAGCATTCCCCAAGCTCCCCCCAATCCAGCTCTTGCCCCAGGCCGCGCAAGAGGGCTCGTCCGGACCCGTTTCTGGTTTGGGACAACAAGTCGATCTCGGAAGGCTTGTGGACACCCCCCGGTTCACCTCCATCCCGCCGCCCCCGAGCTCTGTCACCCACCACCTTGCATGTGAGCTGCAACTTGGCATCACCTCTCCGCCGGGCCGGACCTCCGCAACGGGGCAAATACAAAACCTCAGACAAATGGCGCGCGGCGACCCGCGCTTGGGCCGCCGCTGTTGGCATGAACCAAATGGTACCGGACCCAAGGCTTTTTGGAAGACCCGCGGCCGCGCCAGCACCCTCTTCTCCTCCTCCAAGACCGCTGACACTGCCCCCGCCACCAGCGGCCTTGGATGAGAGGCCTATGACCCCCAACGTCCCTCCGCCTCCATCACCCATCGTCGTCCCGTCATTGCCTCCAGCTGGATCAAGCCCCCCTGTTGGTTCCCCAGAGGCCCCATCTTCACCGGCCGCTCCTCCCCCCAGCCCTCCCAAGATCCCAGAAATTCCGATTGTAATGGCACTCCCGGCGGCCGGCTTTGAGGTTTTTGCAGAAAGGTCGACCACAATGCTTCGGGATTTCCTCGCAATCCCCGGAGCTCAATCCTTGGAATCCTGGCGCAAGCTCCTGGCGTCCTTCCAGTCCTTACTGGCGTCATTGAGGGCGGAAATGGAGGAAATGATGAAGATGGCTTAGGCGCATTGCCCCCCCTTTCCCTTCTTCCTTCCCTCTTTTCTTCTTTTTGATTGTACCGCGCTTCCTTTTCATTAAGAAAATACACGTATCCGCGCGAGGTCCTAACCTTCTGAGAAAAAGTGCGCAACCGCGCTTCAGGAGAATGAGCTTGAGATTGAGTCCACGTCGGCGCACTTTGCTTTGTGAGCAACCATAAGTGACTAGCTGTTCCAAAAGGGGCACCTGGACCGCCCCAGACAAACTGCCGCACAGTTCCCTGTACCCATCCTGTAACAACACAACAACCAAACACCAGCGCGCGCCACCGTAAGGGAAGAGAGAGAGAGAGAGTAAGAGAATGGACATTCTGGGGTGTCTAGTTGTCCCGGCTGTGAACTGGCTAGATCACCCCCTCACCAAATCAAGCTTAGTCCCATACCAACCACCCATCCTTGAGACATCCTGAGAGAAAAGAAAAAGAGAAAAAAAGAAACCAACAGAGAAGAAAAATAGAAAAGAACACTTTTTTTTTTTTTTGCGCAACACCCATAGACCGCCCGCAAATTGCTCTTTGTCCCGCTTCCCCCATCCGTGGGATTGCCCAAGCCTCCCAGTTATGCGGGGCTTGTCCTCGCGTTTACGGACCCGGCTTTGTGCCGCGCCCGCGTTTCCTGCAAAAACCCCAAGCCAGAAAAGACCCCACAATCCAGATAAGAAACAAACATAGAGAAACAAACATTCTGGGGTGTCTAGTTGTTCCAGCTGTGAACTGGCTAGAGCACCCCCTCACCAAATCAAAAATTATCCCCTACCTCCACCATCTCCCCCCTCAACTTGGCCACTGTCCCCAGCTGGTCGCAACCGCCTACTCCGTTGCAATGGCACGGTCTCTGCCTCTCCACCCGAAGACAAATCCCCGGATTTCCTTCCTACACCATTGCCGCGCTTCACACTCCCCTTGTCAGATCCTTCACCCCCTTCTGCTGTTTCTTCAAACAAGGTAGATCCTTGCGCAAAGAAGCGCTTGACATGCAAAGCTGCCACCTTCTGTTTCAGCGGAGTACCGTCTAATTCCTCCAACTGATAGCTGCCGCCCTCAAACTTGGACAACACGCGGAAAGGGCCGTTCCACCGGTTAGCAAACAACTTCCCCCACTGAGACTCCAGAATTTGGTTGTACAGGAGCACCAAATCCCCCTTCCGCAAGGGATCCCGGAGACGATGCGAGCAGCGCTTGTCCCAATAGCGCACCAATGCCGTCCAAGTCTTCTTCAGCCGGTCCGCGGCCTTTGCGAGCATCCCATCCCATCAAAGGAGCTGTTTGGCGCAAGCCTCAAGCAATTTGGCGGAAGTCTTCACCTTCCACCAGTCAACCCCCAGGAAAGTCTCCAAATCAATGACCACCAGAAGCACGGGGCGCTGCCCAAAAAGTAACTCATACGGCGAGTAGCCTGTTGACCGCTTCACCAAAATCCTGACTGCAAAAAGAACCATTGGAAGGGTCTCCTGCCAGCACTTCCCGTCTTCCCCGCACATGTTGACCAGGGTGTCCTTGATTGGTTGATGCCTGCGTTCGATCATGCCAGCCCCCTTGGGATAGTACTCCGTTACCCGTCCAAACTTGGCTCCGCAACTCTTCACCAACTCAACCAAATGGCCGCAGAACTCAGCCCCTCCGTCCAAAGTAACCATACAAAGCTCCCCGTACCGCGCGAACCAATCTTCCTCCAGAAATAGAGCAACTTTGTCCTCCAAGAGCTTGACCAACGGACGCTCCTCCGCCCAACCGGACAGGTTGTCCCGCACAACAAGCAGATAGGCGAACTTACCGGCCTTGATGTGGATGATCAAGCAAGACTCAACCAAAGAGGGCGTCTTCCCCTGTGGGGTTTCCAACTTCCTTAGGCAATGTGGCCCTCCGCCATTGACAGGCTTCGCAGGAGGCCAACCATTCCCGTACCGCACGCACTACCCCCGGCCACCAGAACCGCTCTTTCACCCGCCTCTGCATTTCAACCTCCCCTTGATGACCAAGGTTGTCGTGAAGGCTTTGGAGGATAGCTTCCTGATCTGCCCTTGCAGTGGTAACCACAAGAGGAACCGCAGTCTTCCGCCGCCAAAGCTGCCCCTCCTGTACGTAGAAGTTCCCTGCTCGCCGCTTTGCCCATTGCATGTGCTTGTCCGTAGTTCCATCGTGAAAACAAAGGTCCCACATGTAGTCACGAAGAATTGTGTACTGCCCAGTCTGCCGGAGCGGCAGCTGAACGCCCGCCTCCACAACCCCTACCTTGACAACCAGGGTCTCCACGTTGAGCAGTTCCGCGTCCTTGAACGGGTTTTCCCTTGGATACTGCAAAAATGCGTTGGGAATAGTGAACGCTTTCCCCAGAACGTGAACAACAGCAAAGGAGAAAAGTTGAAGAAACGCCACCCACCTGGTCATGGGAGCGTTGGGCAACGCCGGGCAATTGATCATCCGCGCCAGCGCCTCCTTTTCCACCAAAAGCTCAAAGTGAACCCCCCACAAAAGATACTGGCGCCGCCGCACGATCTTGGTGACCCCGCAAAACTCCAATTTTGGCTGAGAGTACCGGCTTTCTGCCGGAGTGAAGGTGACCAACTTATAAAGCACCGGCCTATCCTTGCCGTCGTCCTCTTGAGTGAGAACCCCCCCGCGCCAAATTTGCTGCAATCGACCGCTAGCCCAATTCATCCTGCATTGTAGTCAAGATTGCGGAGCACAATGTCACGTCCCACGATCTCCTTGAGCTTCCGGAACTCGCAATCGCACTCTTCTCCCCACTTCCACTCCGCACCTTTCCGCGTTAGTGATCAGAGCAGGCTTGCCACCTCCGCAAACCTCTCGATGAACATACGGACATAGCTACATAATCCCAAGAACTGAAGAACATGCAACACCGTCCGCGGGGTTGCCCATTCAAGGACTTTGTTCCGCTTTTTCTCTGCAATGCACCGGCCGTCGGAAGCAACAACATGGCCAAGGACTTTGAGTGCCGGAACACAAACCGCCAACTTCTTCCCCGACACCGTCAGGCCTGCCTCCTCAATGCAAAACAGGATGCGTTCCAACGTCTGCGGGTATTCCCACAAGAAACGTTGGACACCGGGAACTTCAACCAGCTCTGCTCCCCTGTAATTGGATTCTGGACTTTTGATGCCCGCGTTGTCAATGAAGATTTGGACTCCCTCCGGAAGATCATCTTTCAGGATCCAAGCCATTTGGGCCTGGTACACCACCAGGGAATTGGTCGCGCCCTGCCGTAGCCGAGTCAGCTGCATTCTTCCCAACCCAGTCTTGAATGCCGTTAGAGGCCGCAAGCAAGGATCCAACTTGCGCTGGTCGTATCACCCCATCACATCCACTAACCCATAACAAGCGCGACCCCGCCATTGACTCAAGGAACTCGTCAACGCGAGGGGGACGTCCTGCGTCCCGGATTGTAAAAGAGTTGAGCCGCTGTAGATCATGGACAATCCTCAACAACTTTCCGTCCTGCTTAACTACCGCAAAGATCGGACTAGAGTAACTAGACGTTGACTGTTTGTAGAGGCCGGTCTTCACCCGTTCCCGCACCAACTCCAGAAACTGCTACCTGACCGCCCGCGGTATTGGAATCGGCTTGATCTGCAACGGCTTGTGATTGAAAGTGGGGATGACATAGGGGTCGCAAATATTGTTTTTCAGGAGCCCCTGCTCTCCAGGTCTGAATGCAAGCGCTCTTTCCCAAAGAACCAGAACCAAAATCAGCAACTCGTGCTCCTCTGTACTCAACCATCCCTCCGGGCCGAAATTGAAAGCTGCAATCTGCTCCTCCATGATCCGCGCCAAACTAGTAACCCACCCCAAAGCCTTAATTGGCGTGACCCAAGGGTCCCGCAACCAAGGGATTGGTCAAAGCGGTCCGTTCAATTCCTGGGGCATTGGCTCATTCCTTGGTTGGACCTTACGGGACACCGGCTTGTACTTGCCAGAGTTGCACTGCATCATTGGCATGCATCCTTTGCTGTAGGTCCTGCACAGAATGGAACTGCGGCTTTTGCCTTCGCTCACAAATGTGGCACAATGATAGGGTTTTCAAAGCGTAGTACCCTTGGGCAATGCATACTGAGAAAAGGGACTTATTTCTGCAACGTGCGCGCCCTGCACTTTCCTTCCTCCTCCTCCCTGCTCCTCGTTAGTCGACCGCCCACGCAAAAACGGAGCTTGTTCCGTGCAGTCTCCTCCATTGACTAGAAAAAATCCTTCGAGGGTCTCCCGTTGCAGGCCAACTCCACGTCCGGTTCCTCCTCATAATCCAAAACTCTTCTTTGCTTCCCTTTCCTGTGATTGCAGATAGTTGTCTCAAACCTTCTGCCGGACAAATCCTTGACTGTCAACGCCTCCGTTCCCGCCTCTGGATTGAAAACCGTTTGTGCTCGGAACCCAAACATGAACGGCCTTCCCAAAATCACATCCCCACAATAAACCAAAAGAAAAGAAAGAGGCTTACGGACCCTTGCAACCTTGACCTCCTCCTCCTCAACTACCCCATACACACAACACTCCCCTCCATTAAGCGCGCGGAGACCCATCACCCATTTCTGCCAAACCAACCCCAAATCATCCACCATCTGCAATGGCAGAATGTTCACCATTGAACCGCTGTCCACCATAGCCCACAGCTTCCTCTCTGCTATGACCATTGGAACGTAAGCGAGCGGAGTCAAAACCAATATCAACTCACACTCCTTGGGCCCCTCCTCCTTCCACACCACATGAACCCACTGCAACATCTGAGGTACCCGTCCCTGACCGCAATCCTGCAATGCCTGAACCATCTTGTCTACCACCACCGGAGACAAAGCCGCCAGTTCCCGCAAGGTCAGCAGAACCGGAGTCTCGTTACCCATCACCCTTTGCATGATGTGCGCCGCTTTCTTCTTCCCTACAGGAGTTGCTGCCGGCGCCTTGATTCCAGGCGCGCGTGCGGCCGGTTTTGGAACGGTTGACGGGGGTCACTGCTTTGCATCCACCTCCATCTTATGGGAGACCGCCACCTTCTCTTCCGTTGCCACTACCCTTACCTCAGCTTCCACCCAAGGTGGTTGCCACAATCCGGGACCGGTAACAATGCCTAGTGATGTTTGTGCCGTTGTTCCTGCCTCCTGACCCCATGTGTGCACCTGCTGCATTGCGGTTGGCTGGCTCGGCTCCATCGGAATCTGTTTGCCCGTTGGAAACATGTACCCCATCCCCGCCGGTCAAACCAATCCTGCATGGAGATCCTTTGTAAGCTCCTCGCATGGCAATTGCCAATGACTGTTTGCCCCCCAGTACAAACACCCCCTCGGCACAAAGGTACCGGGGGGCGAAAACCCTTGCACCATGTGCGGTGGAGGCCCTCGCGGCTGCTGCTGGCCCATACGGCTCATGCAGATCTTCAAATCCTTCATAAGCTCCGTCAATTCACTTACCGGAGGGGCGGACAAGGGTTGAGGAACCAGAGCACGCGTGGCAGTAGGTGGAACCGGGGCTGGAAATTGCACTGGAGCCAAAACCTGGGGGACGGATTTCTTTGGTCCCTCTGGGAAGGACTTAGCAGTATCCTCAATAAGCTCTTCCAAGTTGAGCTCGCTCTCCACAGCCTGGAAAATGACAGCCAGCTCCGGAAGGAGTGCAATGCTCCCGTCCAATGACCGCTTTACCAAGTTGTGATTGTAAAGATGCCGCTGCACCCTTGCCCGGAGGTGAGCGCCTAAACCGCCCAGAAACGCGCGTTTCATGGCCCCCGTCTGTCCCGCGACCACCTTGTTCTTTGAAAAGTACCAATAGATCCAATTGAATGTCAAGGTGTACTCCGCCAGCTCCACCCGCGTTCTGACTCCTCCGTGCGTGCTCGCCTCCGAGGCCACGCGGTCAAAATGGCTTTCCCAGAATCGAGGTTTGCGCCTACCCCACCACGTTAGGATCTCTGCCTTCAGTTTTGGCCAATCTTGATTCTCTTAGCCTTCCATTTCCTCCACATCCCAGAGCTTCTCTTTGTCCATAATGAACAGGACGACAAGCCGGGCCTTATTGGCGTCCAACGCACCTTCTGCATCTGCAATACCTTTGTACCTCAAGATGAATCGCTCCAAATCCGCGGTGTTGAATTGGATGTGAGGGTAGTCGCGCGGCCTGATGCAAACCGGACAAGTGGGTTCATTGTCACTGGAGACCAATGGGGGAATGGCGTAGCTTGTCCTGGGTCGAGCGGAGGGAGGGGGAGGAGGAGGGATGGAAGACAAGAGTAGGTTGGAGTAGCGGACCAGGAGACAGAAGGAGAAGAAGAAGAAGAAGAAGGAGCAACTGTAGGAAGGTATGGATAGGACAACGCGCTCAGTTACCTTTGAAAGACAAGAAACAGAAGGTTATTTCCCCACCAGACCCCCAGATGTGGAAAGAATAAAGGTTATCCCCCTATAATTGTCCCAAGGTTTGGAAGTTAATGGTACCCTGCATTTGAAAGGAGATGGGGATGCCCAGAGTCGCACTTGAAATGAGAGATAGAAATAAGGAGATAAAAAAGATAAAGAAAAGTAGAGAGAGAGTGAAATCGCCAATCCTTCAATCCTAAGAACTTTCCCCCTGGATGTGTATCCAGTATGAGTTCCTTTAATCTCCTGGTGAGATGAGTGATCCAATCTGATGATGTGATGGTCTGATTCTCTTTGTGCATTCCATGCCTCCTACTTCAATCCGGAGATGAGAGTGAGGATAAGTCCTCCCTCTCAACCCTAACCTAAGTACACGCGCAAATAACAGTATGACAACAAAACAGAAAACAATCCCAAGACAGAAACCCTAGCCTCCTCTCCCCACCTCCTCCGTACCAAACTCCCCCCGACGTCCGTACGCCATTCTTTCCATCTGGTTTGTCCTTCTCATGATGCGGTCCTCGCACCGCGCCCTACTCGGAGCCCCCCGCGCCTGTCCGTATCCGTTTGTCTGCGCCCGTGGTGGGTGTCCGGTAATATCCAGCATGATTTGCGCGCTTGCACGCGCGCTCCATCCATTCGTTCATAGCCCGCGGATTGCTCCGCCCCTAGGTATCCAAACAGGCGTGCCCGCAAAGCTAGTCAAGCGCACTACCTTCCAAATCTGATCTCTGGGGCGGATTGCCGCCAACGCCGCATTTGATGCTGAGCCTGACCCGTCCACTAGGTGCGGAGCCAAACAGCGGCTGCTTCTGATCCAGCAGCTGCCGCTGCTGAGCACTCCGCATACCCCAATGCTGAGCCAGCTTGCCTCCAATGCTGAGCGCGCAGCCGCAACGCAGTTCCCAATCCGTGTCTATCAATTGACACCACAGCGGAAATGGAGGAAATGATGAAGATGGCTTAGGCACATCGCCCCCCCTTTCCCCTTCTTCCCTTTCTTTCCTTCTTTTCTTCTTTTTGGTTGTACCGCGCTTCCCTTTTGATTAACAAAATACACGTATCCGCGCAAGGTCCTAACCTTCTGAGAAAAAGTGTGCAACCGCGCTTGGTGAGAGTGAGCTTGAGATTGAGGTCTGCGTCCGCGCGCTTTGCTTTGTGAGCGACTGTAAGTGACCAACCGTTCCAAAAGAGGCACCTGGACGGCCCCAGACAAACTGCCACACAGTTCCCTGTACCCTTCCTGTAACAAACACAACAACCAAACACCAGCGCGCGCCACTGTAAGGGGAGAGAGAGAGAGAGAGAGAGTAAGAGAACGGACATTATGGGGTGTCTAGTTGTCCCAGCTGTGAAGTGGCTGGATAACCCCCTCACCAAATCAAGCGTATTCCCATACCAACCAACCATCCTCGAGATATCCTGAGAGGAAAGAAAAAGAGAAAAAGAAACCAACAGAGAAGAAAAATAGAAAAGAACACTTTTTTTTTTTTACAGAACGCCCGTAGACCGCCCGCAAATTTCTCTTTGTCCTGCTTCCCCCATCTGCGGGATTGTCCTTGCGTCCCGGTTCCGTGGGGCTTGTCCTCGCATTCACGGACCCGGCTTTGTGCCGCGCCTGCGTTTCCTGCAAAAACCCCAAGCCAGCAAAGACCCCACAATCCAGATAAGAGAGAAACATAGAGAAACAAACATTCTGGGGTGTCTAGTTGTTCTGGCAGTGAACCGGCTAGAGCACCCCCTCACCCAATCAAAAATTATCCCCTACCCCCACCACCTCCCCCCCAACTTGACCACTGTCCCCAGCTGGTCGCAAACGCCGCATTTGGTTCCTCCTCATACTCTGACACTCTCCTCCGCTTTCCCTGCCCATGATTGCAGATCGTTGTCTCAAACCTCCCGCCAGACAAATCCTCCACCGTCAAAGCCTCCGTTCCCGCCCCCCAATCAAAAACCATTTGTGCTTGGAACCCAAACATGAATGGCCTTCCCAAAATCACATCCCCACAATCAACCAAAAGAAAAGAAAGAGGCCTACGGACCCTTGCAAACTTGACCTCCTCCTCCTCAACTACTCCATCCACACAACACTCCCCTCCGCTAAGCGCGCGGAGAACCATCGCACATTTCCGCCAAACCAACCCCAAATAATCCACCATCCGCAATGGCAGCAGGTTCACCATTGAACCGCTGTCCACCATAGCCCACACCTTCCTCCCCGCTATGACCATTGGCACGTAAGCAAGCGGAGTCAAAACCAATTTCAACTCACACTCCTCGCAACCCTCCTCCTTCCGCGCCACATGAACCCGCTGCACTGTCTGAGGTACCTGGCTCTGACCGCAATCCCAAAACGCCTGAACCATCTTGTCTACCACCACCGGAGACACGGCCGCCAGTTCCCGCAAGGTCAGCGGGACCAGATTCTTGTTCCCCATCACCCTACACACAATGTCCGCCGCTTTCTTCTTCCCTACAGGATTTGCTGCCGATGTGGTGACCAATCCGGGACACCACGGTAATCAAAAAAAAAAAAAAAAAAAAATATTTTTTTTTTGGGTTGTACCCCTATGGGTACCTTCATTTCCCCCCATCTCTCAACTTCTCCCTGTCCTAGCGGTCTAGGACAGGCCTCTTGCCTGTCTCTCCGCTTCGATCCCCCCCCTCCTATGTTCAACTCCTACTTGTCGCGCTCGCGGCCCTGACTTTTGGCGACGCGAGCGATTGTCAAACCACCTTTGACAATCCCTTCAATCCTTCCCGATCCTACTCATCCTCGACCATCTCTTACTCTTCTGTACCATCTCCAATCTATCAATCCTAAGGCTCATCATCCTCACCACTTCCTCCTCAATATGGTCTCGCTCACTCTCAGATCTCCTTCGAGCCCTCATCCTCAAACCCTTGTCCAATCTAGGACTCATCCACTCCACCCATCCATCCCTCAATCTCGCTTCACCTGGTATGGTTGTCCTCCTGATGCTCATCACCGGTTTGACCATTGATTGCAACCTCAATCCTCTCAAACCATCCAAACTCAGTCGCATCAGGATTGGCTACTTATCCCTCTTGTCTCATCTTGTTGTCAACGGCTTTCAAATCACCAACCTACAACTCAATAAGAACGTCTACAGGAACCAAACGGCCATCTCTCTCTGGGCTACGCTCATCAGTTTATTCCTCAGTCTCATCACTCACGCCCTCCTCACCCATCATCTGATCCGACCAACGACCGCAAGCGACCGCTTGCGGCCGTCAGAACCTTCACCCCGCTGTCGCCGCCGATCGGGCAACGACAGCCGTTGTCAACACCCGCAACCCCTGTCGCGGGTGTCCATCTGGTTGCCCGCGGTCATTCTTGACGCGGGCAACATTTCTTTTTTTTCCCCTCATGTCATCTTTTTTTTATGTTTTCATTTTCCCGCACCTATTTGTAGTATCTCTTGTACATAGTATACAGGGCCTCATGTCTATAAAAGGAGGGTCTCTCCCCTGCCTTTTGGCTGAGGCATCCCATCATCCTATGAGACCATCATCATCTCATCTCATCTGTTTCCCCCATCATCATAATCAACTTATCCGTGGGCATCCTTCCCCACTTATCTGAGCAGCTTATCCGGGTATATCCATGATTGCCCCTTGGTCCTTTGAGCCTCTGTACTCAAACTCTGTCCCTTGTGACCTTGATCCTTATCACCAACCAATAGCCTTGCTGGTTGAAGAAGAATTCCTGTCTGTCTGAATTCTTGGGTGTGTTATACCACTCTGATCCCTTTTTCCGACCATACTGGTCTTGATCTCTCCTTGATCATCTTTCTGGAGCCAATAACGTTTGATTGAAGAGGTTTTATTAAGCTTAAAACCTGGAGTGTTATACCTCCCTTCTTCTTTAAGGTTGAATTTTGCCACGCTATTCTTGAGTCCCTTGAGAAGTGTTGGGATATTCTTGCTCAAATTCGTTATTTATTTGCCTCTAGAGCTTCATAAACAAATTGCTTTTGTTTTGTTCAGCCTCCCACAGTTATCTGGTACCCTTCAAGCACTTGATTGCGGAGAGTTGGGCAGGTTCATTGAGAACCTGGAGGTTGGTCGGGATTGAGTTGATCTTTCCTAATCAGCTGCTGACGACCAGAGTTATTAGCTTGTGGGCGTTGTTACTTACAACTGCCTTGTTCTATTGAACTCTGAACAAACCTTGACTTATTTGTTCAAGTCTTTACCTGCACCATCTTGCCTCAGATAGTGTTGTTTCCATTGCTACCGACCACTCTTATCCTCTTCCCTTACTTTGATTTCTCATCCATAAGGTTCTGGACCTTGATTGCGGTTAAATTTAAATATTATTGTAACTCCTAGGAGGGCAGCCTAAACAGCACCTTTCCCCTCCACAGAACTGCCACGGCTTAGCACCGTTTGGAGTCTTACACCAGCGCCTCAATTCCAGGCGCGCGAGCGGCCGGTTTCGGAACGGTTGACAGGGGTTTCTCCTTTGCATCCACCTCCATCTTATTGGAGACCGCCACCTTCTCTTCTGTTGCCACTACCCTTACCTCAGCTTCCACCCAAGGTGGTTGCCACAATCTGGGACCGGTAACAATGCCTAGTGACGCTTGCGCCGTTGTTCCCGCCTCCTGACCCCGTGTGCGCACCTGCTGCATTGCAGTTGGCTGGCTCGGCTCCATTGGAATCTGTTTGCCCGTTGGAAACATGTACCCCATCCCCGCCGGTCAAACCAATCCCGCGTGGAGATCCTTTGTAAGCTCCTTGCATGGCAATCGCCAATGACTGTTTGCCCCCCAGTACAAACACCCCCTTGGCACAAAGGTACCGGGCGGCCAAAACCCTTCCACCATGTGCGGTGGAAGCCCTCGCGGCTGCTGCTGGCCCGTATGGCTCATGCAGATCTTCAAATCATTCATCAGCTCCGTCAACTCACTTACTGCAGGGGCAGGCGCGGGTTGAGGAACCGGAACACACATTGAAGTAGGCGGAACCGGGGCCGGATATTGCGCCGGAGCCAAAACCTGGGGGATGGATTTCTTCAGTCCTGCTGGGAAGGACTTAGTGGTATCCTCAATAAGCTCTTCTAAGTTGAGCTTGCTCTCCACAGCCTGGCAAATGACAGCCAACCCTGGAAGGAGCGTGATGCTCCCGTCCAATGACGGCTTTACCAAGTTGTGATCATAAAGATGCCACTGCACCCTTGCCCAGAGTTGAGCGCCTAAACCGCCCAGAAACGCGCATTTCATGGCCCCCATCTGTCCTGCCACCACCTTGTTCCTTGACAAGTACCAATAGATCCAATTGAATGTTGAGGTGAAATCCGCCAGCTCCACCTGCGTTCTGACTCCTCTGTGCGGCTTGCCTTCGAGGCCACGCGGTCATAATCACTTTCCCGGAATTGAGGTTCCCGCCTACCCCACCGCGTTAGGATCTCCGCCTTCAGTTTTGGCCAATCTTGATTCTCGTAGCCTTCCATCTCCTCCACATCCCGGAGCTTCTCTTTGTCCATAATGAACAGGACAACAAGCCGGGCCTTATCGGCGTCCGACGCACCTTCTGCATCTGCAATACCTTTGTATCTCAAGGTGAATTGCTCCACATCCGCGGTGTTGAATTGGATGTGAGGGTAGTTGCGGGGCCTGATGCGAACCAGACGAGTGGGTTCATGGTCACTGGAGACCAATGGGGGAAAGGCATAGCTCGTCCTGGGTCCAGCGGAGGGCGGGGGAGGAGGAGGGATGGAAGACGCAAGTGGGGTCGGAGTAGCAGACCCGGATACAGAAGGAGAAGAAGAAGAAGAAGAGGAAGCGACTGTAGGGAGGTATAGATAGGACATTGCGCCCAGTTACCTTTGAAAGACAAAAAACAGAAGGTTAATTCCCGGCCAGACCCCCAGATGTGGAAAGAATAAAGGTTATCCCCCTATAATTGTCCCAAGGTTTGGAAGTTAATGGTACCCTGCGTTTGAAAGGAGATGGGGATGCCTGGGGTTGCACTTGAAATGAGAGATAGAAATAAGGAGATAAAAAGATAAACAAAAGTAGAGAGAGAGTGAAATCACCAATCCTTCAATCCTAAGAACTTTCCACCTGGATGCGTATCTGGTATGAGTTCCTTTAATCTCCTGGTGAGATGAGTGATCCAATCCAATGATGGGATGGTCTGATTCCCTTCCCCCCTCCCCCCCTCACCTGGAGTTGAGAGTGAGGATAAGTCCTTTCTCTCAACCCTAACCTAAGTACACGCGCAAACAACAGTATGACAACAAAACAGAAAACAATCCCAAGACAGAAACCCTAGCCTCCTCTCCCTACCTCCATACCAAACTCCCCCCGGCGTCCGTATGCCCTTCCATCCATCCGGTTTGTCCTTCTCATGACCCGGTCCTTGCACCACGCCCTACTTGGAGCCCCCCGCGCCTGTCCGTATCCATTTGTCCGCGCCCGTTGTGGGTGTCCGGTAATATCCGGCATGATCCGCGCGCTTGCATGCGCGCTCCATCCGTTTCTTTACAGCCTGCAGATTGCTCCGCCCCTACGTATCTGAACCGGCGCGCCCGCAAACCTATTTGAGCGCACTACCTTCCAAATCCAATCTCTGGGGCAGATCACTGCCCACACCACATTTGATGCTGAGCCCAACCCGTCCACTACGTGCGGAGCCAAACAGCGGCAGCTGCTGATCCAGCAGCTGCCACTGTTGAGCACTCCGCATACCCTAATGCTGAGCCCGCTGCCTCCAATGCTGAGCGCGCAGCCGCGACGCAGTTCCCAATCCGTGTCTATAAATTGACACCACAGCGCATCTGTACTGACTGATCCCCGCTTCTGGATCCATCGTGACTAATCTGACAACCAGGTACTGCTAAGAAGAGCTACAGCCTAATTAGGGTTGCCTGGCATATGTAACAATTTGACATATGCATTAGTAATAGTCTAAAAAGATCAAAACTTAAATAAAATTAATAAAAATTGAGTTTAGAAAATTTTTTAATAATAAATCAAAGATCAAGGATTACCACATAAATCATTGACTCTGATCTTTGAAGACCACAAAATACTACAAGGAGTGTTCATAAAAATTATTAAAAGTTATCTACGTGATCAGCAGATAAGGGACAATTAGTAAAAGTCCACATCTTTTCACTTTAAAGCAATACTAATAGTACAAATGAAGGATGAGTGAAGAATGATCAAATTCATGCCATAATAGATTAACAGATCCTGTGGCTAAAATAGTACAGAAATCCAGCAGATCTAAATTCAGCTGATTGAAAGCACCAAGTGAACGTGCTAATCTTGCCCTGAATGGATTTTCAGCCTCAGCCCATGAGCAGAAACCTCTTTACATGCCCTGAGAAGCTCAAAATCACCCCCAAAAGGTATTTATACAGACCTCTTTGAATCCATTATTCCATGATCAGTTTACCAGGAATTATTATTATCAATCAGACACCGTGTCATTGTTAGTCAAGTGATTATGAAGAATCTAAGCAAGTGATTTATGACCAAGTCTTTAGTATTATTATTTATTTCTTAGAACCAATCAACCCTTGTATTTTAGTCAAGCAATACACCCCATCTGCTCTGAAACCCTTCCTATTATTGCAGGATTTTTGTGGTAAAGTGCTCAGATTGAGTGTTTCCCTTCCTTTCTTGGCCATTGTGCTTTTATGCCCGGCCATTAGTGGAATAAGCCCCCTCTCAGGCACCCATCTCCATTCCAAGGTTCTTAAACTGCCTAAGGAGGCCCCTTGAAGAGAGGTTGCTTTTTCTGTAAAGACCCCCAGTAGTATAATACTGTGGCCCCTCTTTTATATACATATTGAAAACCCTTTTATTACCAAACCAATTAAACCTTGAAACTGCTCTTATTATGTTATTTATTTGAGCCTCTAAGCTTTTATTTTTGGAATAATAATAATTATTATTATTCCAGTATTTTTATCACTCTCTGTAGCTAAAGGACTCCAAGGTTCCTGGTATCAGAGAGATGACATCTGATCAGCATATTGTTCAATTCTCCTAATTTCTGTCAGCTTTAAGGTGCCTTGAGTTGCTTGAGATTATCTTAACCTGAGCTTAAAGTTGGGTTGGGCTTATTTAAATCACTCTGAAATTGATTCCAACAATTGAAATTATCCCATCCTCTGTTTGTTTGATCAACTTGATCTTCTGAAGCAACCCATTGGGAAAAGAGTGATATACATCAAAAAGAGAACCCATGGATCAGGATCAAAGATCAAGGATAAGATTCCAAAAGATTTAATGACTAGGTTTGTCTTTTTGAATTGATTGAGTATTCAGATGTTGATATCAAAGATTTGAGATGGTGGCCATGTCCCAATTGGTCAACTAGAGTGGGAACCAGAAGAGTGGATGATCAAGACCAGAAACAAGGCACCCCAGGCTTTGTCTACATTGTTTGAAGTAACCAGGTGTGGTTGCTTTGAAAAAAAGTCTCACAACTTTTGTCTGGCCACTGTACATAAAAAACTTGATTGGATAGTCAAGAAGACCTTCCAGTTGGTGTTCATCAAACCTTCTTTTGCAGATCAATGCTTGGATCAACAGCTATGGACATTGAAAAATCTGAGCCTAGGTTTGTATGTATGTAGGTATGAACATACCTTGAAAGACTCTCTACTTCAGTATTTAATACATGGGTAAATTTAATGGATCCTCCATAAAGACAAGGTTTTTATTGAGATGTTTTTTTTGAAGGCAAAACAAAAAAAAAGAAATCACTTTGATAAATTTGGTACAAAAAAAAATCTATGGATATATATTGTATGTATATTCATCAAGTCCAAAAGAAAAAAAAATATTGATCAGTAAATCTTTCAAGTAAACCAATCAATCTCAGTTTTTGCTTTTCTTGGTTGAAACATTCAAGTGCTTCCCACTGTGCTTGAAGCAAGATAAAAAATAATATTATTTTAATTCAAATAGTAATAATGAATGGATGGATGAGATGCAAGAGATTAGTCACAGAAAACCCAGTTTGAGAGTCCAAAGAAAGTGATTTTCATTAATGGGAAATCTGGGAATACTGATCAAAGAGATTGTGGCTATGATGTTTAAAAAAAAAGTGAACCCAAATGCCCCTATTATTGGTTAAAAATCATTGATAGGTTTGGGTTGGAAATAATGACTGACTGTAAATCTGAGTATGATTGAAGTTTGATCTCATTCTTTAAATCACATATAAATGAAAAAAATGCAATTACAGAGTGGACTGAGATCAGATTTTTGAATTTGAGATCTATGGTTTAAGGAGGGGTTTTTTTAAAAAAAAAAATAAAAAATAAAAAATAAAAAAAGTATGATAATTTTATTGTTTAAATTGTTTTTGAATCATAATAGATGACTTTATAAAAAAAATCCAAGATCATGAACTTGGACATAAGATTTTTAAACTCATATTGGCCAATTGAATGCCTCATAGTATAATATTTGGTTCCAGTTTGATTGATAAATGATATCCAAGTCACAGAATGAATAACCCAATTATATCATATTTTGATTTTAAATTTATAACAAGAGAGAGAGAGATCATCTAATCAAGTACATATTTAATACAGGGGTGAAATGGTACAAGCACTAAGATATTTGTCTCAAAATTTTTGAAAATTTTCTTGTTGTATATTTTACAAATTGAGATAGCAGTAAGTCCCAAAGAACTAACCTCTAGACTAAATTGATCAAAGGTTTGAAGGATGGGATGATTTTTAAATTTCAAGCCTTTAAGCATCAGCCTCAACCTTTCAAAGGGAAAAGCTGATTAAAATTCAATTTTCCCAAGGATCAAAAAAATAAAATAAAATTTTAAAATAAAAAAAAGGAGGCCAACAAAAAAACCCTCAGGAGTAAGATCAATTTTGACAAGTTCATGAAATCCATCTATGGAACCCATATATCCCTTGGAGCTTTAATCCTTCTGATTCTCTCATATCTTTCAGAACATCTGCAATTATGCTAAGTTGCAAAGATTAGAAGTATATTGCAAAAAAGATTGGATTATTGGTAGTGGATCACCAATCAATTCAACAAGATATACAACTTGAAGAGTTCTTAAATCAGAAGGATTAAGTATTCTTGCAGTATATTAGGGAGTATCAGCCTTAAGACCTTCAAAAGATTGAATGACTGATTTCAGGAATACCTTAAATTTACTATAAATAATTTTCTCAAAACAAATCATGTTCCAAAAATAAGCCATTTGAATTTGGGTTTTTGATTCAATTATTTAAACCCTGATAATCCCTATTATTCCATTCTGACTTGACTTATTTGATCATTGAGAAATTTTTTTTATTATTTCCCAATTGATTTGACCACTATTGTTTCTTTATATTTTAAGCAACTTTGATTCAATCTATCATAAATTTTTTTTGGTTCATTTACCTCAATTTACCTCATTTTTGCTTGGGCTTC
Organism: Puccinia polysora; assembly: GCA_025617555.3. Lineage (NCBI taxonomy): Eukaryota > Fungi > Basidiomycota > Pucciniomycetes > Pucciniales > Pucciniaceae > Puccinia > Puccinia polysora. Next base: position 6,961,234 of record CM062618.1, on the reverse strand, counting down.
AACAAATCTTTGAATTGACCTCAAATTTAATTTAATTAAATGCCTCCCAATTTTTTTTTAAAAAAAACTAATTTTTTTATATATATATTTTTGGTATTTCTTATTTGAAGCAGCTTAAATTAAAAATCTCTTAGATTTCTACTCTTTTTTTTGTGATAATTTCTTCTTTATCCATGATCCTGCTTTAGATTATTTTCAAATTGATTTTTTTTGAAAGATTGACCTTTTTTGACATTATCTGTTTTTTTTTAAATATCATTGAAGGTCATTTCAAGAAGCTTCAACTCAAATTATCATTATTTAAATATTAATGTTGTTATAATCTTAAACCTTTTTCTTAAAAGAAACTTGCCAGCTCCTGAAAATCAAAATTCATTTCAATTTCATGTATTTTGATTAATCTTCCACTAATTATTTTTTGATAGTTGAAGGTTTATTTACAGAATATAAGATAAAAGTTTGATGAGGATTCCATGGGTTGTTTTATCATTTAATTTTTCTGCTTGAAATCCACAGTAAACCTGCCTCAGATTGAATTTTCCCCCCCCTTAATTTCCATTGATTCTGAGTAATAATTTTTTGATTTGTTTTTTATGATCCTTGAGGCTTCATTGATGAAGGTTTTTTTTAAGCTTATTGATTTTTTCACAGTTTTTTTTCTCCCCTGAAGCTTCCTCAAATTAAAATTTTGTTGAATTTTTATTTTCTTTTGACAAATAATCAATTTTGATTTGGCTTTCAAGCCTCCTTAAGGCTTTGTTTGGCTCCCAAGTATAACTTTAACTGTAGGTTACAAGTTACAAATGCACCCATGGGAAGATTTTTAAATGTAACTTTGGATGAGTTCCTGGGGCCCCACAGACAAACATCCCGCCAATTTGTAACTGTATCCTTCAAGAATTGGTTGGAAAGGAGATGTTTACAGCTAGTTACAAGGTAAAAAAATTGTAACTTTCTGTTACCCTTTTTTGTGGGGGCAGTGTGGGAGTGTACTTCTGTGGAATTTACACTTGATTGGTTACAGTGCTTGCCAAACACCCAAAAATTTGTAACTGTAACTCTAACCGCCTGTAACTCCCTGTAACTTCAATTTGTCAGGTGGGGGGGAGTTACAGTTTCAGATACACCTGGCAGTCAAATGCCACCTAAAAAAACCTTTGGTTGGAAACTTGAGGAATTTTTCATTATTTTTTATCACTTTTTCTTTGAGCTTAAAGTTCCTCTGAAGCATGCTCAAACCAAAATTTAGTAATTTTGTATATTTTTTCATTTTGATTCACCTCTGAAGCTTCTTTGAATCATCTTCAATCTATATTTTTATTAATGATCTAGGAGTTTTCAAAAATCTTCCTGTGATTATTTATCCCCCTTTGAATTTTTCTGAAATTAGAATCAAAAATTTCTTATCAATTTTTTATTTAATTTCTATATTTATTATGATTGCTTCAAATCACCTTTAATTTAACTTTTAATTCAGCCTTTATTCATATAAAATTAATTTTTTATTTTTTCTAAATATTTAAAGGCTTCCTCTCCTCTTTAATGCTTTTAAAGAGGCATTTCAGAGCTACCTCAGCCCTCAAGAGCCATCAGACATGGTGTTTAACCACCTTCAAAATCAGGAAAGTGGTGTAAACTTTGCTCAATTCGAAAAAGTTCACACACAAAACTTTTGAATTTTCTTGAGTTTTTAAATACTTCCCAGGAGTAGAAAGCACTCCAAAGCATTTCATTCATGAAGAAATGATAAATTTGGGCCATTTAAACTTTTTCTTTCAATTTAAATTAAAGAATTCATTAATTTAGAAACCTTGAAAGCATAAATTTATCACTGGAAAATGTTTATCTACTTTTCATAATTTTATAATTGATTATAGATTATTGATTTTCATTATTCATTATTCATAATTGATTATCTGTGATTCATTATTCTTTCTATAAATATTTACTTATGATTCTTTATAGTTCACTTATTTTGATTGATTGGTTATTAATTTTAGGGGAACTTGCAGATAATTTTGATAATTTGGGAGGGCTTTAAAGCTGATTCAAAAATTCTGGGATTATTTCAATAAAATTTAAAGATTTTTAATTTTCTTCAAAGAATGAAAGATGGCTTCCAGGATTCTTAAAAGCATGCTGAAAGCTCTCTGGTATTCTTTCAAGCGGTCCATTAGGCCTCTGGGTTTCTTCAAATCATGAATAAAGCCCTCAGGGATTCCTTGATGAATAATACAAGTCATTTTTGACTATTTTCATCATTCCAGAAGCCACCTTGGATACTTTCAAGAATCCCTGAAATCCTCTTGAATGCTTCAAATAATGCTGTAAGGCCTCCAGAATTCTTTGGGGAATACTAGAGGTATTTAACCTGGATTCAAAAATAATTTCACAGTTGGAATCTCACAAAATCTGAGTTTCAATCTTTGGAAAAAAACTGTTTCAATAACAATAGATCATTCAAAAATTCTATCAATTGAATTAAGGTTTTCAAAATATTCCTTTTTTTGGGGGGGGGCGGTTAGGGGGGTGGGTAGGACACAGCCAAAGGCATGGATTTATTATATTTTTTATATAACTAGTTCCCTGTTTGAAAGAAAGTGTGGAATGAACTTTCCTTTTTTTTTGGGGAAGTTTTGAATTTAAAATTAAAATAGTTACCGATTCTGAATGCAGCACCATATCCTGGGCCTGAAAAAAACCAGATAAAACAGTGAGACATTCCCTTGATCAATTTTTTTGATATCTAAAAAACAAGTGAATTTCTATAGTCCTAGAATCTTGAATTTTTCTGAGGTATTCAAAAATTCATTACCAGAATTGGCTGAAATTTTATTTTAATCCTGATACTTTTTTCAAGAAGAAGCGTTCAATCAAATTTTCTTTGGTGTTTTGAAAAATTTTAATATTTATTTATTTTCCTCCTTTGAAATTGCACTTGGGAATGTCAACATAAACTCTTCATTTATTTTATAATTATTTTGTTTAATATTTTATTTAGGGAATTTTGTTTTTCATGCCCAAATCCTTAAATTCACACATTTTTGATGTCTCCACAACATCCTGCATCCATGTTCTGTTCCTTGAAATCACATTTTTTTTGACTTTTTTTCTTTTTTCAAATATAATGCAGAAGTTGCGTAGAGAGGTGTTTGAAACCTCCAAAAAATATTTTACAGATTTTTTGAAGGGGTTTAACCCCCTCAAAATTTTTTCCAAAGTTTTGAAAAACTTAAATTAAAAACTTGACCTGCTAATTGTTCACCTCATTTTTGAGATTTTTTTACTTGAATATTTTGAGTTTCTGAATTGGCAGAAAGCTATTTACGCCATTGGAGATTAAAAAATTGATTTTTTTAAAATTTTTGAAACTGGTTTTTTTCACTCATAAACTGGTACCAATTCAAAAGAAATGATATAAAATACATTTTTCAATAAATTTTGAGGGGGTGTATCTTCTATATTTTCAGAATTTGGAGCCTGAAGAGTTTTAAAAATAATGTTGGAGTATAATAGGAACAATTTCAGGAATATTTTGGACATATATATGAGCCCCAAATTCCAAACTTAGAATAAAATTGAACAAATTTGATATCATTGTGGGGAGAATCTTTAAAAAGTTTGATGAATAATTTTATATATTAATATTTTAGGTTCAATTTGAATCAGATAAATAACTTATCATAATAAAATTTAAACTAAAAATAAATTCACCTTAATCATTCTTTGGTATATTTTAAGTAATATTAATTATTAATTTATGATCATCAGCAATTATTTGGTATAGTTGATGCACCATTCTTTATTGATAATTGATCACCAACAATTAATTTTTGATCCATATTTATTATTTAATTTTGTTTTCTGTTTTTTTTTTCATTTCTAGATTGAGGAATAAATTATAAATAAAAAAATAAAAATAAAAATAAAATGATCAATATGAATAAAAAATTAATTTCTCATGATCAATAATTAATAATAGTGTGTATCAAAGTTAGAAAACCCGCCATTAGAAACCTGCCATTTTTCTTGGAAAATCCGCTATTTTTAATGGAGGGTTTTTGAAATACACACACCCCCTAACTGGTGTATTTCAAAATGGTGTGTTTCATAAAAATGGCAGGCTTCAAATATCAAACACACCATTATCATCCATCAACCATCCATTGCATGCAAAACACCCATCCACACCTCCAAATCAGCAAATCCATACATCTCTCACTTGGAATCTCTCCAACTTCAAAAAAATCATCCTTGCTCATCATCATCTCTAACCATCATCCTAACCCTTCAACCGCTGCTTCTCACCCTCAAGCCTTGGAAATCTCCTACCAAGCCAGAAAATTGATCTTTTCAGTCACCCACAAGTGGACACCAGTCACCCCCTACACTGTGCTCCTCCTCCTCCTCTCCCAGTCATTGGACTCCACCACTCACCCTCCTCCTCCTCACCCACTCATTGGACTCAACCACTCACCACCAACAACAAGCTCACCACACCCACCAACCCACCATCACTTTCTCCATCTCCAGGTCAGTCTCCTTATCTCAACTCCCTTTTTGATTTCCTTGTTAATACCCCCCCTTTCCTCTCCCATCTTTGTTTCCAGCCCACCCTGGTATGCCTGCCCCCCCGCTCTGAATCCACCCCCCCTTGTTTCACTTGTGCTAACCACTCTGCCCTTGCTTCCTCCCACCTTTTTGGCTTTCCAGACCCCCCTGCCTGCCGCACCCTCTCCATCCATGGCCACCTCCAAAGCAAACCCTCTCCCCATCCTCAACAACCCCCCCCCCCCCTTCAACCAACATTGCCCCCCCCTTTGACCAATGAACCCCTTCCCCCCCCTTTGACCAACCAATGGGCCAATCAACCAGCTCCCCCCCTTTGACCAATCAAAGGGCCAATTTACCAGTTCCCTCCTCCCTTTGATTAATCAGGGGGCAAAAAGACTGCCCCCCCTTTGACCAACCAACAGGCCAATCAACTGGCCCCCCCTTCAACAAATTGATGGGCCAATTGAAAGGCCCCCCCCTTTGATCAATCAGGGGGCCAATAGACCGGTCTCCTCCCCTTTGACCAACAAACAGGCCAATTGACTGGTCCCCACCCCCCTTTGACCAACCAACAGGCCAATCAACCGCCCCCACCCCTTTAACCAATTGACGGGCCAATTGAATGCCCCCCCTTCAACCAATTGACAGTGTCAGCTTGCTACTATTGCAGAGAAAGCTGCAAAAGTAAAAAAATAACATAAATAAATAGAATTTTTATAAAGGAGAAATAATATCAAAAATGTTATTTCAAATTCTGATTCTACATAAAATTAAGGTAGGGTCACTAACTGACACCTACCTAAAATTCATATGGCTTATATTTTTAAATAATTTATGAAGAGTTGGAAAGAGGCATGGCCTTGGGAATTTTGGCCATTTTAATATTTCACATGAAAACCCAGGTATAGGTTTCACAGTGAATTTTGTGTCAGAATACAAGAATTCTGTGATTTGGAGGAGTCGCAGGCGGAAATGTGATTTGTCACGATTCCTGCATGCAGCCGCAGCAACCAACACATCCGCGCGTGACTGAGTAGCAGCACTTCCACCCTTTCTGCATACCCTGAAAAGCGGTGTACACAGCCGCGGGCATGTTACAGGTACGCAGCCGTGGGACTACAGACTGACAGAGTGACAGACAGCTGGAGAAGCCTAGGTACCACGTAAAGGTGCTACAGCCTAGACAGGGACATACTACATATGTAATAAATGTCCCCGTGGATATGGGATATTCCAAAAATACATAAAATTATATAAAAATACTTAAATAAACTTTCTACCTATTTTTTATAAAATATAATGAAAATACCAAATATGTCAAAAATGAGATAACTACTATTTGTTAAATATCTTAAAATACCTTAAATATACAATTGTGAACAATTCAACAAATTGGTATGTCCGTGACATACTAATGAAACTGATTATGTTAAAATATTACATGTATTCCTATATCTTATATTTTTAATTAATTATTTAAAGGAAATCAACAGAATTTCGAAAATAAGGAGAAAAATCAATATTATGATTTTACTCCCATCAGCTAATACATAATGAGAACCCATCTGACATCAGATTACCCATAGGAATTTCTACAAAGAGAACTTATTAACATCATGGTAATATTTACTAAGTATAATTAATTAAATGATAATCATGTGGATAGATTAGTGTTATTTACACGTCAAAACATCAATCAAAAGGAAGAATAATTCCCATACCCTGTAGAATTGGATGTTACCTGTGCCACAGAACCAAGAACACGTAACAGGATACCACTGGTTACCCTGCTAGCCTTAGCATCCCTCCCTTTGAGCCCCTGTATCCCTCAGAAGGACAGAATTGGGACTCAAAAAAGCTATAAATACAGAGCTCCTTTGAGGATATTGATACCCAGAGACCCAGTTATATTTACATCCAGACACCGTGCCAAGGTAATAAAATACTTATAAGAGAAAATTAAGTGATTTATGGCTTTAGTCTTATTAATAATATCCATCCCACAACCCTTTTTATTAATTTAAACTGCTGAACAACCTTTTTAACCCCAGTAATAGGTTTAACCCATCAGTGCATGTCCCAACAGGTACCTATAGGATTCAATAATATAACAGTGAGTCTTATTATCCTTTTTCTACTGTAGCAGCTTGGTTACAAGGCCTTGCCACTCGAGCATATATTTTATATATACATTATCTTTGGGTAATATCTCCTTTAAGAATATAAATCAAAGGTTCCAAAGTAACCAGGTATACGTATTTTAAAAGTGAATTCCTTGAAGAGAGGTGTTAAAGATCCCCAATATTATTGTGGCCCCTCTATTAAAATTATTTAATATTGATTAATAACATTAAATCATAACCAAACCAGTTAACCTTGCAATAGCTTTATCAAAATATTTTACAGATTTTTGCTGCATTTATTGAGTAATATATTTATTATTTATTCCATCACCTCTGGTAGCCAAAGGATAGCAAGGGCTTTGGCATCCAGGAGGCTGAAAGATGGGCCAATTGACTTCCCGCCCCCTTGATCAATCAGGGGTCCAATCAAACAGCCCCCACCCCTTTGACTGCAACCGCCCCCCCCCTTCAACCAACCAATGGGCTGATTGACTGCCCCCCCCTTTGAACAATCAGGGGGCCAATTGACCACCCCCCCACCCTTTGACCAACCAATGGGCAAATCAACCAACCAAGGGGCTGACCAACCAGACCCCCCCCCTTCAACCAATTGATGGACCAAGTGTTGAGGATGATCATTGGGTTGGAAAGGTCATGATTAGCTGTGAGTAGAGACAGACCACACATTGCCTAGGGGGGGAGGGGGGGGGGAGGAATTGGAAGAGTGATAAGGAGAGTGAACAAAGTTGGTATTGATTCAACTGTGTGATGAGCAGAATGTGAACTGGGATTATCATTGTGGGTGAAGGGTTATTTTCAGATGAGGCTTAGAGTTTGGAAAGACACATTGGCCCATCCTGCAATGGCACAATTAGCTTAGTGGTTAAAGAATCACTCATCAATGTTGAGGTCATGGCTTCAAATGCCATAGTGTTAAAAATCTGGATTGTATAACTGCCACATCCCTCAAAATGTTATACAAAAATTTGTTTTCCTTATTGATCCTCAGCCCAATCAAAGTATACAGTTTGTAGGGAACAATATGGGAGGATATTATTTGAAAAACATAAAGAGATGTGGAATTGCCAATCCATTGCCAATTGATCTCTGATCAATCTCTCAATTGATCATGAATTTATTGAGCAATCAATTGTCAATTGATTACCAGATTGATTTGCAATCAATCAATCAATTTATTCCCATGAGCTATCAATTCAAGTGAATTTTATAAGATTAATTGAATCCCTTCTGAATCCTCACCCCAATTGTATTATGTGGATGGGAGGAGATGATTTGAAAAAAATACAGAGACAGTGCAAGAATGGGGCTTGTTAGCATTGGCTAAAGGGGCAATGTTTGGATTGATAGTTCTTGAATTGCTCCCCCTTCTTTTTGGATGAAAGATCCAGCCTTTCTTTTTTTTATTTTTCAGTATATTGGCCATCAGGAGATAACCATTAAACTTAGAGGATGGAGGTTGGCCAACTTGTGTTTCATTGTCAGATCCAAAGCAAGCGTCATAGTTAAAGGGAATTTTGAGCCAGTTTACCAGGATTATTTAATCAGCTCTCTTGAGCTGACTTGAGCCTTTGGAAGCTGATGGGGGAGGATTGTTGGATGTTGAGTTCCTGGAGTATTTTTGATTTGGTCCATTGGATTGTTTAGTGGACTTGTGGGGGGAGCTTTGCTGAGGGGCCATTTGAAAAGAGTAAGAGTGATGGAGGGATGAAGCAATGAAGTGATTAAGTGACATGTTGAAAGCAGGGATTAATTGATGAATCAATGAGAGTTAGGATGTGACAAAAGCAGGGATGAAGCAATGAAGTGATGAGAGGATGGATGTAATGAAAGGGATAATGTGTGAGAATGTGATGAGAGTGATGAAGCAATGAGGTGAGAAAGTGATGAGAGTGATGAATCAATGAGAGTGATGAAGTGATGAGGATAGCAATAAAGAGATGAAGAGCAATGAATCAAATTTTTTGGATAAGGTTGGAGGTAGAATTTTTTGGATGATGTCAGAGGTTGAAACCAGGGGTGATGATGTGGAATAATGTTTTGAGGTGGTGAAAGCCTTTAAATACTTTATTTGAAAAAACCCATTTATTTTCAGGTAACTCTGACACGTCTGATGTGAAATAATTGGTTTTTTTTGATTTTTAATGGCGGGTTTGAAATGGTGGATTTGGGTTGAAAACCGCCATTAAAAAATGGTGGGTTTGCCTAACTTTGATACACCCTATTTTATATTTTTGAATCTTTAGGAATTGTCATTATACATTATTTATGATTTATTATCATGTTTTATTTCTCATGCACCTAATTGTTCAAATCACCTGTGGTTGTGATATTGTAGGTAAATCATTGGCACATACTGATCAAAACCTCAAAATCAGGCTGGGTTTTTTTGACTCTTTAATTTAATGGATGTGATGAAAGAAATAATTTGTGAGAAATTTATGAGCGTGATGAAGCAATGATATTGATGAAGTGATGAGGTGAGAAAGTAATGAGGTGAGAAAGTTATGAGATTGATGAAGCAATGAAAGTGACAAAGTGATGAGGATAGCAATGAAGAGATGAAGATTGATGAATCAAATTTTTGGATGAGGCTGGAGGTAGAATTTTTGTGATGAGATTGGAGGTTGAAAGCAGGGGTGATGATGTTGAATGATGGGTTGGGGCGGTGAAAGCCTTTAAATAATTTATTTGAAAAAACCCATTTATTTTCAGGTAACTTTGACAATTCTGATGTGAAATAAGTGGGTTTTTTATTTATAATTGCTGGCTTGAAATGGCAGATTTGGTTTGAAACCCGCCATTAAAAAATGGTGGGTTTGCTTAACTTTGATAATCCCTAATGAATAGGTCAGATAAGATTTAGCAAACCTTCCATGAGAAACCCAGCATTTTCTTTTTACCAAAACCACCATTTTAATGGTAGGTTTCTGAAATACACATACCCCCTAACTGGTATATTTCAAAAGGCGTGTTCCATGGAAATGGTAGATTTCAAACACCAAATTTTCCATTTATGCATCATCATCCATCCACAATCCATTTCATGAAAAACACCCATCCACACCCCCACATCAGCAAATCTATACCAATCCCATCTCCATCACTTCACCCACATCTCATCTCCATTGCTTCACACACATCCCATTAACTAAAACACTACAACTACCTCACCAAATTCACCAAGTCACCATCCACCTCCACCTCACCAATTCCACCCACCAACCCACCAACCAATCACTCACCCTCAACCACCACCACCACCTCACATACTCACCAGCCCACCACCTCCTCCCCTCTCTGGTACCTCGGGTAAGCCCCCCCCCTCCTCCTCCTCCTTGCCCTTTCCCTTTCAATCAATTGCAAATCCATTTCTTTGATTCATATTACTGATTGGGTTATATTTTTCTTTTTTTATTCAATTTTCTATGTTTTTTTTTTGGGTTGATTGTTTGGTATGTATGTATGTGTGGGTGACTCATGTCATTTTTTTTTTGGTTTTGGTTTTCATTGTTTTTGTGAGGATCAACACAAGGGTTGTTATTTTTTTTTTCTTTTCATCCCATCATGTGTCAATGATGATCATCACATGGCTGACCTTTTTTTTTGGATTTGGATTTGGTTTTTTTTGGATTTGGTTTTTTTGGTTTTTTTTGTTGTTAGGATCATCAACCATTATATTTTTTTTCAATGTTTGTTGATCATCCACCTTGATTACAAGATGAATAATAATTTTTTATTTTTTTACATCTTTTTTTTTGTTTGTGTTTGATTATAGGTTTTCTGTAAATAATTTTCACTCTTTTTTTTGAATCTATCCAATGCAAAATCACTTTTCACCCCTTGTTATTTCCCCACTCATTCTTTTTCTGCAATTCCAATCCTTCTACCATGATCCTCAAAATTTTATAAAAGAAATTGAATCCCTCTTGATCCTCACCCCAATCAAAGCATGTGGATGGGAGGAGATTATTTGATAAAAATACAGAGACATGGAAAGAATAGGGATTTTTTGCAAAATAGGGCTCAAAAGAGAGATCTGCTTTTGAACATAAATAGTCAGTTGATGATCCCACCTTTGCTTTTCAAATTCAAGTTTTTTGGATTCAATTTTTTATTTGGCTGTTTTTTGGAGGGGAATATCAATGAGCTTGATTTTGAAAGAAAGGAAATTCTCAAGGCACTTACTTGAATCTTTCTTTTCCATGAAATCTTCAAATGACAAATAATTGGAAGTGTTTCTCCTATTTTGATCACTTTTTGGGTTGATTTTGATTGAATTGGTGGCATTTTTCTTTCCCTTTTAAGAGGAGGTTTGGTTTTGAATGTCATCAATATTTTTTGAAGGTTATTTTTGAGGCCCCATTGGCTTGAGCTTTTGGACATTCAGAAAAGGATGAGGCTGTTTTTTTACATTCCAGATCAGTCAGGATTAGCCAGAAAAGGAAAGAAATTGCTTCCTTACTTGAACAGATGTTGATTTTAATGGTAATACTGAAAAATCTTTCTCCCCATTGGAAAATTTGTTGAGTTTTTCCACGCCAGGAAGTGAAAAATCAAAATAAGTAGGTGAGGGATTCAAGGAAGGGTTTGAATGATTGATTTATTCTTATTTAGACATGATTGGAGCTGATTGAGTTGGAATATTCTCCTTGGCGCCAGATTGAGGAAACTCAAAGGTTTCATCAGGATCATCATTTCTAGGCTGAGCATTCACAGCCAAGTCATCAGAATCAATTTAATCAGATTTTTGGGCATCAAAATCAGCTCAAGGGGTGATGTTGGCCTTATTTACAAATATTTCATCCATTTTAAAATAAAAATTAAAAATCAAGTCTAAATCATCAACCACCGTTTATTACATTGGATTTATTGGAGTTGGTGATACCAAATCTGGTGGAGATTGATGTTGAGTGGGTATTTTTGTACTTGGATTGATAGCTCTTGAGTTTATCCCTCATCTGTTTTGATGAAAGATTCAGCCTACCTTTGTTTTATTCTTTAGTTTTTTTGGCCATCAGGATATAACCATTAACCTTTGAGGATGGAGGTTGGCCAACTTGTGTTTCATTGTCAGATCCCAAGAAAGTGTCATATTTGGAGGGAACTTTGAGCCAGTTTACCAAGATGATGTGATCAGCTCTCTTGAGCTGAATTGAGGTTTTGGAAGCTGATAGGGGGGATTGTTGGATGTTGAGTTCCTGGGGGATGTTTGCTTTGGTTGAGTGGAATTGGCGGGGAATTTTAACTGAGGGGCCATTTAAAAAGAGTAGGAGGGATGAAGGGATGAAGCAATAAAGTGATGAGGCAATGTGATGAAAGCAGGGATGAAGGGATTAATCAATGAAGAAATGAGAGTTAGAATGTGATGAAAGGGGGGATGAAGTGATGGAGGGATGAAGTAATCAAGCAATGAGAGGATTAATGTGATGAAAGCAATAAAGTGATGAGAGTGATGAAGCAAGGTGAAAGTGATGAAGCAAGTTGAGAGTGATGAATTGATGAGGGGATGAGAGTGATGAAGCAAAGAGGATAGAAAGAGATGAGAGTGATGAAGTTATGAGAGCAATCAAAATCAAATTTTTCCAATGAGGCTGGAGGTACAATTTTTCCAATGAGATTGGAGGTGAAACCAGGGGTGATTAGGTGGAATGACTTTTGGTTGAGGCGGTGAAAGCTTTTAAATACTTTATTTGCAAAAACCCATTTATTTTCAGGTAACTTTGACACGTCTGATGTGAAATAAGTTGTTTTTTTATTTTTAATGGAGGTTTTGAAATAGCAGATTTGGGTTGAAACCCATCATTAAAAAATGGTGGCTTTGGTTAACTTTGATACGCCCTATTTAAAATATGAAGGAGTAATATTTCAAGAGTGGGGTCAGTGAGTTAAACTACCTAATTTTGGGTGGGGAATCCATTTCTGAAATGATATTAATGGATTTCCCACTCCCTCTGGTTTAATCGATTTATTTTGTTATTTTTATATATTTTTTATTCTTTGAAAGTTTGCTCTGTATCAAGTAGCAAGCTGACATTCTGCCACTCCAAGATTTTCCTATATCTGAAAAAAATTGAGGTCAGTGTCTCTTTCTGGATCTGTAATTTCTCAGGTGTATAGGTCCATCTGGAATTTTGTTTTCAGGTAACCATTCATCTTTATCAGCTGATTCTCATTTGTATCTGAATAAATACAATCTGCCATTTTTGCCTTATATTCTTTCTTTATTTTCTTTAAGAATTTTGCTGATTTTCCCGTTGTCTTTTTCAGGAATATTTTCAATGGGTATCTCTGGTGTAGGGATTGTTTCTCCTTCCCTGGATTGGAAGTTTTTGATCAGACTTACTGTGAAGACAGGGTGTTTCCTGGATAATTCATTGCCCAGGATAACATCCACAGCATTCTTCCCATGAATTTTCTTGATGGTAAAGGGTCCAATAAATGCTGGTCTTAGTTTCCTGATTCCTGCTAAGTTGTTGAAGTTAGTTGTGGAAACTATCACTTGATCACCAATCTTGAAATCAGGTTCTTTTTGGGTCTTATCCCACCTCTGTTGGTTGTATTCAACAGCGTCTTGAAAGCAAAACTCAAAAATATTGAATTTAAAAATACCAAAAAAGAGGTGAAAAATTAGAAGTTGAAGCGTTTAATTTTAATTTTTCAAAACTTTGGAAACATTTTTGGGGGAAAAACTTTCAAAGAATCTGTAAAAAAATTTTGAACATTTTGAACACCCCTCTACATGACTTCTGAATTATATTTTCAAAAAGAAAAAAGTCAAAAAACATGTTGAATTCAAGGAAAAGAGCATAGATGCAGGATGTTGTGGAGATTCCAAAACTTTGTGGATTTAAGGATTGGGGAATGAAAAAAATAATTCCCTTTATTTATTAGGGAATCAATTTTCCCACACCCCCAACCCTTTATTTCATGGATTGCTACTTCTCTTTCACATCACTCCTACATGGACAAATCCTTTATTTCACAGGTTTTCAAGAATTTTTTTTTTTGGGAATTTGATACCGCAGCCCTGTAGCTGGGCTTCCAAAACCCTTATAAAAAGAATTTGTTAATTTTTGAAGCATTTGAAAACCTTCAACAATTCATGCAAAAAATAAATAAAAAAGTAAAATTTTTCATTGGATTGTTGGATTTATTTCTTTGCTTTACTTAAGGAGGTTTCCTCCCAGCTTTTTTCCATAAATCCATTAAAATTCATCCAATCAATTAACCAAAATATTTCCCCATTGTGAGATCCCAATAGTTATCATAGACACAATGTGTCCAGAATTTCTTTTGCTTTGATTACTGCTCCTCCTGCCACCAATTCTTATCTTTGGCCATAATTTTCACAACATATCATCTCCATTGCTTCACATCTCCTTTGCTTCACATCTCCATTGCTTCACATGCATCCCATAATCATTCCACCACCCCACATCACATCAATTTCTTTCTCAACATTCCCAATCAAACACCCCAGCAGAAAGTTGAAAAAACAAAAAATATGACTGAAATTTTGGTATTATTTGACTCTGATTCAGAATCAAATTTGGAATAAAACTTCTTATCTTTGAACTATCTATTGGAAAAGCGATACATGGTTCCAAGAAGACAGAAGCTCCACAACCCTATTTATGAAAGGCAAAAGCTTCATCTCCTCCCCAACTTAAGATTCCAGTCCCTCATCTTTGTCCATGAGAGAGCGGATTCTACCCCTCAAACTTGTTCAATTTGATGAGTAACATTTGGTTTTGAAATAGGTAAAAAATCACATCACAGTTTTTTTGTTTTGGTTGTTCAACCATCAATCCTAGGCTGAATCATGGTTTTTTATTTTTTTGGTGAACTTGGAAAAAACAAAAAAAAAACCTCCAGCTCATACCTCACCACTCCCCCAACAGGTAAATTTCCCTTCCACCTCACCCCACTCACTCACTGTTCCACCCCTTCCTCCTCCTTACCAAACCATCTCACTCACCCCCACAACATTCCAAAACTCACCAATTCATCCACTACCTCCATCTCACCAATTCCACCCACCCACTCATCCACCCTCTGCCACTTTCCCTCTCTGGAACCTATGGTAAGCCCCACAGACCTTGGAATTTCTTCACTAAACTCACCCATCCTCCTGTAACATTAGGAAAATGTGTTTCCAGGGGTGGAATGATGAGGTCAACTAGGCCAGTATGAGTGTGATGTGGAAGGATGATTGAATTGCGTGATTCAATGAGAAAGACAGAAACATCACAGTGAGAAAAAAAAAGGAAAACATCAAAATGAAGAGGCAATGTACCTGGGCCAGTAGGAGTGTGATGTGGAAGGATGAGGAAAAGAGATCCTTCCACTAACTGTGACTGACCAAGGTATACTATACAACTCTTGAAAGGTGAGTGAACTGTGGGAAGCATACAAATGAGAAAGAATGGATAGGTCCAGTCTAACACCCCCCCTTGCTTCACACCAGAGAACATAGAGAACAAGCAGAAATAGTCATAAAAATAAATCAAGGAGCTAATCCAAACATGTGATAATGTTTTTCAAGAAGGACTCTGTTGAGAGGCTTGGTTAGCATGTCAGCAAGCATTTCCTTGGTTGACACGTGAATCAGGCTGATGGAGTTTCCCTGCACACACTCTTGAACAAAGTGATACCTTGCATGGATGTTTTTGGTACGCAAGTGGTGCTTGGGGTTCTTCAAAAGTGCTTCAGTGCCCTTGTTGTCCACATTCATTGGGATGGGGTCCTCTGATTGGAGAGAGATTTCTGTCAGGAGATGTTTGATCCAGAGAGCCTCTTTGCACAAATTGGACAAGGCTTTGTACTCAGCCTCAGTACTGGACAGAGACACAGTAGCCTGCTTGCGAGATTTCCAGGTGACGGCACCCACACCTAGACGGTACCCGTAGCCCAAAGTGGACTTCTGGTCATCCCAATCCTCTTCCCAGTCTGCATTCAAGAAGCCGGCTATTTCCAGTTTGCCCCCAAGTCTGAGATGTAGATGTTTGGTTTAAACCACATAGTTGAGAACCCAAAGAGCTGCCAGCCAGTGAGTTGTGGAGGGGTCTTGCAGATGTTGGGAGAGCCTATTAATGACAAAAGAAATATCCGGTCTTGTGCATTGTGAAAGCCGAAGCAGCAAGCCAATAAGCTGATTGTAGGGAACGGGGGAGGCTGCTTCATCCGGCGTTTTGCGCTTGATATTTTTGAAGTTTGAACTGGTGGGTGTTTGGACCGTAGTGAACTTTCCATTGAGAAATCTAGAGCAGAGGTCATCTATATAGTGAACCTGGTTCAGAAAGAGCAGGCAATTTGGACAATCTTGATTTATTTGAAGAGACAGGAAATGATGCAGGTCCTTGTTGGCACCTATGATGAAGGTTTTGCCCAGAGAAGCAATGAGGTCATCAACAAAAGTAGTTTTGCCAACAATGGCCAAGTCATCCACATGGTTATTAGAGTTGACAGGCTTGAGATTTCTTAAAAATGGGAAATCAGGCTAGAAAGGAAACTGTGATCAACAAGAGCACTGGAAAACACAATGAAACAAGGGAGCACCAACATCAGGCTGTGAGGAGTATAAGGTTGAGAGGCATATCAAGTAGGGCTATGAGTATGAGATTGAGACTATAAGACTAGGATGAGGGTTAGACTATGAGATGGAGTCAGACTTGGGGTTTCACATGGAATTGAGGAAAAGAAGGAACAGCTGAGATCTCACCGGGCAAACGAGATAGAAAATGAAGAGATTGCAGATGACAGGTTTTGAGTTGAGGCTTGAGGAGAAGACAGGATAGAAAAGAGGAAAGGACAATAAAGAAAGAAATATAGTGATAGGGCTTGTTTCACCAATATGAGCAATTGACCAGTTGTTTGATGAGTCTTCAATTATTCTGAGGAGGTTCAATGGTGGACTGACCTTCCCAGCTGACAATTTTGCTCACAACTCAACTACCTCCAGATACTCCAAATATGGAGTGTCCTCATTCTACGCTTGAGCTTGCCGCACGTCAACTCTAAAACTTAACACCCCTTGATGCCCAATGAGATTTCAGAGGTTTCTTGATTGGACGCAAAGAAGGGAGAAAAAAGAGAGAGACTTTCTGCGGAGGCTGCCTTTGTTAAAGAGTCCGCTATCATCTTGTTGTACCTTATCAAACTCAATTCTATTTTGCTTTCCTTAAGCTTGTCTCTCATCCCCTTTGTTTTCAAATTGAGGTGTCTCGTTTTTGAGTTTGAACCAAATTTCCAAATCTTGTCTTCTAATACGCTATTGTCTATGTGTAAAGGAATTGTGGTTAGCAATAAAGCAAAGATGTCATTCAGTAAGTATTTGATCCAAGTGGCTTCATGATAAGAATAAACCAATGCATTGAGCTCAGCATCCGTGGAAGACCACGTTATATTTTGCTGTTTGCAACTATTCCAAGAAACAAGGCTGCCAAACACCACACACAGATAACCTGTTTGGGACTTGCAAGTGTCCGGATCATCTGCCCACAAAGAATTCAAGAACACTTGTAGTGACTCCTTCTCTGATTTACAAGTAAGTTGAAGGCATCAATTCTTGGTGTGCTTCAAGTATTTCCATGTTTTCTTTAACTTGTTCCAGTGCGCATGTCCTGGTTTGACAGAAAATCAAGCCAGGCTTGATACTGCAAAACTAATGTCCGGTCTTGTGTAGCAGGCAATGTGATTGAGCATCCCTATTGCCGACCTGTAATTGATGTTTAATGATTTGAACGCCTCATGCTCATTGTCCGAGGCAGGTCTGAGTTGTAAGTTCCTGGTGAGAGGCATGATTGATTCTCTGCAATTGGATGAGCCAAGTTCTTCTAGCCCGTGTTGTATATGATTTGGTTGACTTAAAAGAATCTTGTCGTTTTCAATCTGTATCTTCATGCCCAGAAGAGTGTCAGGTTGTTTACTCATTGATCCGTCAAATTTTTCTAAAAGTTTTTTCTCAAAGTCATGCCCATCACCCACCAGAATCAAGTCACCTACATGAAAGAAGAGGCGTGACCGGCCATCTTCCAACAAGTAAAGACACGGATCACAGGCAGATTCATGGAATCCCACCTCCTTGAACCAAGTCGTCAATGTTTCGTACCAGTTCTTTGGAGCCTGCTTCAATCCGTATAGTGACTTCTTGAGCTTGAGAAACTTGCACTTGCGATTTTAGCCTTTTGGGGTTTGGATAATAACTTCTTTGTCTATCTTCAAATGCAGAAAGGCGCTTTTTACATCAAATTGGCGAATCTTTTGAGATGATTTCATCGCATATATTAGTAGCATGCGTAGGGTGGATGGTTTTCCAGTGGGCGCAAATGTTTCAAAATAGTCCAATCCTTCTGTTTGATTAAATCCCTGCACACAGAGACGCGCCTTGTATTTGAGAGGATCACCGTGACAATTCTCCTTAAGTTTTTATATCCAGACCGTCCGCAGAGGATTCAGTGGTTTGGGACCGCTATATTCATCCCACACTTCCAGGGACTCTATCAAACCCAGCTCCACGTCCATGGCACCGGCCCACTTTACTCTTTCTTCACATGTAACTGCATCATCATAATTTTTTTGTTCATAGTAGTGAAAGAACCCGTAACGTTGGGGAGGTTTCATGGTTGAGCAGTCACAAAGAGCTCTGCCGGATTGATTGCTCTGAGCGCTCAGAGTGCTTCGCGGCTGTTGACTTGGAGACTCTGCTTGTGATTCTGTAGATGATTCTGCCACATTGAGGTTTTTGTTTTCTTCTTCTGCGGAGCTTGAGTTGATGATGTTGTGTTCTTTGGATTCTGCTGAAGACAGTTCCTATGGATGATCTCGGTAATCGGTATAGATTGGAGTCTTTCTGGATGAGGAAGTGTCTGTGGGTTGAATCTCCGGATTGCCTCTTTCTTGAGCTACACAAGCACCACGAGCATCATCCCATGAGTCGTCCTGCGATATGATCAGATTTGACAGTTAAGGATTGGCCATTTTGAGGAAGTTAACATGCTTTCCAAGCACAATGGAGTGATTTTTAGTTAGAATTTGATAAGAACAAAGTAATGGATTGAAGCCTACAAGTAAACCTTCTTCTCCTTTTTCCTTTAATTTCTGGCCTTTCACTCTCTGAGAAAGGAGATACACACAGGGGCTTCCTATTGGCTTTAGATAGTTTGAAGTTAGAGGATGTCCGTGGACCTTGACCCATGGCGATTCTTTGCATTCGTCCCTGCATATCTGGTTTAGCATGAGTGCACTCGCTTTTATCACCTCGTGCCATAGATTTGCAGGAAGTTGAGCATCTTTTAGGATGGTTTGGGTTTACTCCGTGATGGTTCTGTTTGCCCGTTCTGCCTTGCCATTATGTTGAGGATGATAGGGTTCCGATATGATCTGTTGAATGTGTTTTTAATTGTAAAAGCTTTTGAGTTTGGTATTGACAAACTCTGAGCCACTGTTGGAACAGACCTTGGTAGGATAGTAACCTCTCCTTCTGTGCTCCTTTTCTATAAGATCAATTGTAATCTCAGGAGTTTTGTCCTTTGAACCCATTGATAATGCCCCAATGTATCCAGAGGCACTTTTGACAAGAGTAAGTATAAATCTATGTCATCCTTTTGATTGAGGGTTGAGAGGTCCCATCAAATCAAGGTGGATTTGTTCAAATACCTTACTTGCCGGTTTTGAGCTCTCCTTGAAGGACTTCCTGGCTATCTTACTTTTCACGCAATGAATACACTCAAAATTTTTTTTGACCTCGGATGGGATATGCTTGATGCTCCTCTCGAGTTGCGTGATTGAGGCATGCCCATGGTTGCGATGAATTTCCATAAGATCATCCTTGTAAGAGACAGCCAGATTTGCCAACAGGTTCTGAAAAAACTTAGGAGTTTGTAGGGTATAAAGATTGCCAACTATGGTTCCTCCGAACTGAAAATTACCGTCCTTGAGTATGTCTAACCGGTCTTTCTGCGCCCTTAGTGTGAAACCGGATTGATTTAACGCTCCTGCGCTTAGTAGGTTTATTGTTAAAGTTGGTACGTAGAAAATGTTGGTCAGTTCTAGGGTAAAATTACCCCAAACAAACACCGCAGTTCCCTTTCCCATGATGGGTAACTCCGCACCTTCTTTTCCGGTCTTGAAATGATTTCCTTCATATGGGACCATTTCCTTGAAGTATTGGCTGTCATTGACCATATGGACTGAGGCACCACTGTCCAAAACAAATTTAGATTTGGGATCACCATGATCAATCCATGCGGTGAGTAGAGAGAGATAATGAGCAGTCGCATTTGAGGTATTTTTCTTATTTTTCCATTTTTCTTGATCTTCCTTCCACCACTCCGGCGCCAGTTCCGGAGGAAGGTGCCAACATTTTTCTGCCAAGTGGAATCGATCTTGCTTGGGATTGTGCCATCCCTCAGTGCACCTCCTGCGTTCACTGTTTTGCGTAGATGGAGGTTTTGTATTGGTCAGAGCAACTTCAGTTTGACTTTGTTGTTCATCTCCTGTGCCTTGTGCCTTGGATTTGTTTTTCAATTGAGTCAAATGATTCATCACGTAGTCCACGGAAAGTTCCTTGTCCGTGTGCATAATTTGCCGCTTGAAGTCTTTCATGCTTTCCAAGAACTTGAACAGGATGAGGTATTCAAGATGTTGTTCGGTAGAATGATTCCAATTTCCAACATCTTCTTTAGACACACTTTGACCTTCGTCATGAATTCTTCAATCTCATTGTATTTGAATCTCAAGTAGACAAAGTCATTAAAAATCCTAGCCCTGTTTGCCGCTTGAGATGAAGCGTACTTATTGATTATAGCCTTCCATATTAGTTTTGCGGAGTTCTTATTGGATGCCATTAAAATGTTGTCATGAGTTGATTCTTCCAATCGTGATATGATCAAAAGTTTGATTTTGTTGTTAACTTCATTTTCCAAATTCAATGTTTCATCATTAACTTCCTTGGAGCATCCTTGTACATCTAGTATTGCATCCATTTTGTTCTTCCAAACTCCGTAGTTGTCCTTGCTGAGCCTTGGAATGGTTTCCAGGGCCGTCTTCAACATGGCTTGTCTGAATCCTTTGGATGCGGCCATTTCCCAGTTTCTGTCACACGACCACCCCACGTACTATAGGGCAATTCTTAGATGATCGTGAGCGCAAAGGAATACCAAGTGCGAGGGCAAGTGCAAATAGCAAGACCCAGTTGCAAAGTGCAAACTTGGTTATGCCACTCAACAGATGGCAAGATGAATGAAATGTGTTCCAAAGAAGGAAACTCAACCTGAGTCCAATGTGATAACTAGGTTGCAGCAAAATGCAAGAACGTATGAAATTAACTAACTGAGGAGACAATAATCAGGCAAGGGGATAACCCTTATAAGGTAATCCAAAGTGAATAGATACAACCTGGTGATGAGCTAACTACAGTTGAAGAGGTGAGGCAATGAATGACAGGAACGGAATAGGAAATGAAGCAGTGGTATAGATCCAAGGTCTTAGCGTAAGTGCAAGACAATAGAATCTGAGTGTACAATTGCATGACGAATTGGGATAGGAGCAAGTGATGTTGAAGGTAATGCGAATGAGAGGTAATAGTGTATGCAGGGTAGGGACTAGTCCAATTGCAAACTATACAGTAGTGATTGCTTGGTTAGACGTAGAAGCAAACTAACAAACAATGCATGACCAAAGATGGAAGTCCGAGGCTGTTGATTGGCCAGGGAAGGAGATTGGATCTCATAATGGATGGCCAACCGGTATGGAGTTAACTGAAAAGTTCGCAAGTATATACTGAGTTGGTCGCCAAGATTGGAAGGTCAGCGCGAGCCAGAGGAAATAGCGGATTGCACCATTGATGTTGTGCTGTTATTTTTGTCACGCTTTTAGACTGAGGTAGATGGTACTGAGGAGAGGACATGTCAAAGTGGTGAAGACAATAATCCTTAAGTGCAAAGCGTGACAGTTGCCCGGGTATAAAGACGCGAGCTCCTGCAAGCATTCAGATAAATTTTCCCATTGATTTCAAGTTGTTTAATTATCACTGTATACCCTTATACATTACTTAGTTTATTACCCAATAGATTTATAAATTTTATAAGAATGTCGTCATCATTATCCCGCTGTTGCAAAAACTGTATTCGCCGCAACAAGCAATGTATTCCCAGTACTGCCGTCCGAGGCCTTTGAGCAAATGCAAGCAATGTTCCCTTTGCAAGGTGGCATGCAACTTTCCCATAAATTTCAAGTCAACTGTTGAGGGTCCTTTGGAATCATCGAGGGAGATGCAAAGTCGTAGGTGCGCGCCAAGGGTTAATTACAAGATAACACCATTGCCAGAGATCAAATACTTGGGAACTTGAGTTCCTGGTGAGTACTAATCTGGACTGACTAATGAACTTGAAATAGTAACTAATTGTTTGCTTGTTTGCTAGTGTTGCCCCGTTTTCAAAGATATACTGCCAACACACCACCACCACCACCACCTTACTGGGGACCGCCAACTGAAATCCCGGGGCCCCAGATGAATGCCGAGGTGCGAGGCAAGGTGTCCGGTGCGGAACCGGTAGGAGTTATAACCGAGGAAGCAAGGGAGGGGGAAGAAAATGAAGCGGAAAGAGAAGCGGAAAATGGAGGAAACGGAAGTGGAGAAAACAAAGATGGAGCGGGTGAATTAGAAGAAGGGAATGAAGGAGATGGGACAGAAGGGATGGAGGGCCAAGGCAAAGCGGATCCAGTGCGAGTCGTATGACCGGTCGAAACAGATGCAAGGCGCCTGACGGAAAATATTGGAGAAGGTACGTTGGGTTGCAAAAGGAAGAGAGCGTATGAAGAGCTCTTGGAGGAAGGCGGATGGAATGCTTGGCCAAAGCAAGCTTGGGTTGCGAGATGCGAGGAGATTTTTGAGAGGCACATCGTAACGGAAGTTCTGGTTCTTCAAAGAATGTCCGCATTGATCAACAATGAAGACCTGGATACCTTTTGGTCCATGGTTGCGGAATTGACGGCAAATTGGGAGGATGCGGAAAAAGAAATAAAAGAACCTTTGTAATTTAATATATATATATATTTTTATTATTATTATTATAAAATTTTTATTATTATTATTATTATTATTATTATTATTTTTTAATAATAAGTTGAAATGAAAGAAAAATGAGAAAAGAATAACACAGTGAGATGGAGGAATTAACTGATGGAATGATGGTGAAATAAGATGGGTTTAAATGGGATGGAATATGGAATGGAATGGGATTGAGTAAGATAAATGTGGAATGGAATGAAATGGGATTGGACGGGATGAAATGTGGAGTGGAATGGAATAGAATTGGATGGGATTGGATGGGAAAGAATCATGATTGCCAAGGTTTGCAAGGGTAGCTTGCATGGAATTCTTGAATCAGATTGGGTGAATTGCAAAGGTGATGGGCTGGTTCCCACAAGGTGCAATCTTTGTCGGACTGGAAACCAGACCATTCAACAAGGTATTGAAGTTTTCCTTTGCGTAACCTGGAATCCAGAATACGGCTTACTTCCCACTCTTGATGATCGAGGATAGTGACTGGTTCAGGAGGGGGATGAGTCTTGCCTGGGTATAGGACTTGAGCTGGCTCTAGGAGAGACACATGAAAGACCGGGTGGATACCTTGCCATTTTGCAGGTAAAGTAAGTTTAAAGGCGTTAGGGGAGATGACTGATTCTACTTTAAAGGGGCCAAGCTTTCTTTTGGAGAGTTTGCGAGTTGGGCGAGTGCTGCAAATGTTGCAAGCATCAAGCCATACTTGATCTCCTACTGCAAAGGTTGGAGCCAAAGTGCAAGATCAGTCTGCTTGCTCCTTATAGCGCTGGTTTGCTTCTTCAAGGTTGGTTCAAAGTTGCGATTGAAGGGATTGAATTTGTTCAAGGTAATCGGTAGCAGGTTGAGAAAGTGCTACGTGAAGGGAAGAGAAAGTTGGGTTTCTACCATAAAGAGTTTGGAAGGGCAACTGTTTGGTGGAAGAATGAGTGGATTTGTTTTAGGAAAATTTGGCTAGTGGGAGCCATTGCGACCAGTCGTCTTGTTGATAGGCGACATACATTCAAAGATATTGTTTGAGAATCCGGTTAACTCGCTTGGTTTGCCCATCCGTTTCCGGGTGGTAAGCCGTTAATAAATTGCAAGTGATCTTCAAATGTTGGCATAGCGAGGTCCAGAAGCTTGAGACAAACAGAGATCCATGATCACTAACTATATTATCAGGGAGGCCATGTTTCAAAAATACATATTCTATGAACAAGTTAGCCAAGTCTTCTGAAGATGCTGTCACATTACTGCCTAAAAATAAAGCCATCTTTGAGAAGCAATCTAATATTACTAGAATAGCATCATATCTATTAGAAGAAGGTAATTGAGAGATGAAATCCATAGACAGCAAGTGCCAAGGACGAGGCGGAATTGGAAGTGGCTGGAGCAGCCCATACTTCCAGTGTTTTGAGGACTTGTTACAATTTCAATCATAGCATGCACTAACATAGTCTTTTACTTCTTTGGTCATACCATGCCAGTAGAAGTCTTGTGCGATCAATTGGTAGGTTTCATCCTGCCCATGATGACCAGCAAGCGGAGAATTGTGCCGTGACTTGAAGATATCTAACTTAATGCAAGAATTATTTGGTACTACTATACGATTATCATAAACTAAAAAGTCATTATCATCAATACTGTAACTAATATCTAATAAGTTCGCACTTTTGCAAAGTTCAATGCACTTGGGGTTGTTGCATTGAGCTTGTTGGAGTTTGGAAGCCAAATCTTGTAAGCAAGCAATGATCAAACTGATTTTGGCAAATTGGGTTGAGAAGAGTGTCCTAACGTTTTCAGGGTTGTTTTTGGCAAAGGTGCTCCCCCCCCCTGGGTAAATGTTGTCCCAAAGTGATGAAGCATCAGGAACTACCGCTTGTTTCCCAGGACGGTAAGTGATTGTAAAGTGGAACTCGGAAAGGTATTTGGCACATTGTGCCTGTCTACGTGTGAGGACTTTTGAACTCATGAAATACTTCAAAGAATTATGATCAGTTAAAACCTCAAAGGATTCCTTAAGGCTCAAAAGGTATGAACGCAATTTTTTCAAGCAATAAATGATTGTGAGAAGTTCCTTGTCATGAATCTCATAGTTAAGCTCTGCAGCGAGCAACTTGCAAGACTCAAAAGCTACAGGGTGAAAGAGAGAAGTGGAAGAAGAAAACTGCAAGATGACTCCTGCAATTGCATAGTTGCTTGCGTCTGTTTCAACAATAGTGCGAGCTAGCTTGTTGAAGTGAGCGAGTATCGGAGCAGTGGTGAACGCTTTCTTCAGAGCTTTGAACTCCGAAGCATCTTGTTTGGTAAAAACAAAAGGAGTGTCTTTCTGAAGAAGGTTAGTAAGGTTCACGGTTTTTTTGGCGTAACGCGCAATAAACCTTCTATAGAAATTACTGAAACCAAGGAAAACTTGAAGAGATTTAACCAAAGAAGGTGGGGGCCAGTCCAATATGCGTTGGCTCTTGGCTGGGTCCATCAATAGTCCTTGCTGCAAGACTACCACACCTAGAAAGTGAAGAGAAGAGGAATGGAACTTGCACTTAGAGGCTTTTTCAAACAGGTCATTCTTGCAAAGTCGCTGTAGCACCTCTTGCACATGTGCAATGTGATCTTCAAGGTTCCTCAAGTAGACTAGTATATCATCGAGATATACCACAAGGTATTTACCTACAAGATTGGAGAAAATGTTGTTGACAAAATTTTGAAAAGTGGAAGGAGCGTTGCAGAGGCCAAAAGGCATGACGGTATACTCATAACTGCCAAACCGGGTTCTCATTGCAGTCAAATACTCATGAAATTCCTTAATGCGAATCAGGTTATAGGCACCTCAAAGGTCTAACTTTGAGAAATAAGTAGCTCCATGGAAGAGGGTAAGCAAATGTGAAATAGGCGGTACTGGATAGGCATTCTTCCAGGTTACCTGGTTCAGTTTCCTGTAGTCAACACAAAGGCAAAGTCCGCCGTCCTTTTTTGGAACAAATAGGACAGGTGAACCGGTGTTCGAATTGCTTGGTCAAAGAGATCATTTTGCTACATTTTCTGCAATGTAGTCTTGAAGCGCAATTGATTCTTGCATTGAGAGAGAGTAGACTGGTCCTGGTGCCGGAGACGGGCCAGTAAGCTTGATCTTGTGACCGTAAGGACGGGATGGAGGCAGTTCATCTGCTTTTGCAGCTGAAAAGACGTCAGCAAAGTCATAATAAACCAAAGGTAAAGACTCTCAAATGATTTCTAAATCTTCAATCTTGTCATCTTTGAGCACCGGGTTTGAGGTGCTTGCATGGTGCGAGAGGATTAGGGAGCTCAAAATACACCGTTTGGTTGGTGTCTGTTTCTCTTCAAAGGAACAGAAAAGAGGTAAGCTGGATAGGTAAGCAATAACTCCTAAATCTGAAGACGGAATTTGAGAATGAAGGTCAGGATATTGCAAATCTCCTGGCGGAAAAGTGTCATCCAACTCAATGACAGTGTCAGGTAGGCTGTTTAATTCCTGATTGATGGAAAGTTTAGCGTTCAGGGGGTGCAAGGTTAGAAGGTTAATTACTCCTTTTTGCCAATTCACATCCGGATTCCAGTAAACTAGGAAATCATGGCCTAGAATGGTATCATCCATTCCGGGTATAGCCAAGAAAAATAAATCCCATTCGAAGCTGGGGAAATTGGAAAATGCAAAGGTCCATTTTGCCTTTTGGGAAACCCAATAAGACGGTTCAGTCGCACTACTTACTAAATAGATAGGAAATTTATCTATCTCGGAACGCGTAAGATTTTTGGAAGTGGAGAAAGATTCACTGATGAAGGAAACATTAGCGCTGGAATCAAGTAATACTTGATAAGGAGTGTTGTCAGAATGAAATAGGATAAATCTCAACCTTGGAGCACCTAGTGACTCGCAAGTGCAAAGATTTACTCGCGGTGATTTAGATAATGTGTAGTTTTCCTTGCAAGTGTCAGAAAAACTACAAGCTAATTTTTTGACTGCTTAGCTGCTTCACGCGCTAACTGCTTTGCACAGCTATCAACATCATGTTTACCTCCACAATACATACACAGCCTGTTCTTTTCCCTTTGCAGCCGTTCCTCACTTTGAAGCATCCCAGTTTCCTTGTCCAAGAACTTCGGAGTTTCGGCGACGGCTTTCCCTTTCGAGTTGAAGTTCAAAGTCGGGGTTGGTTTGGATGGTTTTGGGTTCCTTGTGTTTTGCTTTGAGGAGTTGTCCACCCTCGGAACCAAGGTGGATGGTCCATGGTCGTTTTGCCAAGAGCGATTCTTGTCATGATAGCCATTATCAAGCTCAATCACTCAATCGATTAGCTACTGAAGCAAGGTTGTCTTATGACCCCCAACTGCGAGCTGTTTGATTAAGCGTGCCGGTAAACCCTTTCGGAAATGGAATAGAAGGGCGGCCTTGTTCCACTGGATGCAAGACTGCAAGGTTTGAAAATGAGAAATATAAACAGAATCTCTACTATTCTCCTTCATAACTAAACTATTAAGTTTGTATTTGGCGTTTTGAACTTCATTGGTATTGCCAAACAGGGTGAAAAATTGTTGCTCAAACCTGTCCCAGTTGTTGAGAATACAAGTGGGACTGTCGTTGGACAAAATTTTGAGGTACGGTTCAAACCACTGCGGGGCTCTACCTCCTAAGAAGGACAAAGCATACATAACTTTATGTCTATCAGAAGGAAAGTTGTTGGAGTCGTTTGAAAAGATGATTTTACCAGACTGCAGGTAGGATCTAAGCTTATGAGGGTGTTCTCCTGTAAAGTGATTGGGTTATTTCATGCCCGGAGTGCGAAAGCTAGGAGTGCTTGGACCAGATTGCTGGGCACCATGAGTGAGGGCCTGGATCAATGTCAAAAGCAGGGTCAGAGCATTGGGCTTGGGAGCAGTAGTGCGAACCCCTGGTCTACCACAAGTCAAGGTTTCATTGGAAGAATGGTCGGAGTCTGCCAATTGCGCAAGAGGTTCCGTCGGAGCATCCTGTGGAGGAGCCCAAGGATCATGGAGAGGTTCCACAGATGGTGATTTAGAAGGAGGAACTGGATCTAAGGGTTGTTGGGCCCGAGGAGCGCTGGTTCTCCCTACCCAATGGATCTCATCATTGTAAGGGGCGAGGGAAGCGTTCCCGGTTGAGCAAGTA
Source organism: Puccinia polysora (assembly GCA_025617555.3). Taxonomy (NCBI): domain Eukaryota; kingdom Fungi; phylum Basidiomycota; class Pucciniomycetes; order Pucciniales; family Pucciniaceae; genus Puccinia; species Puccinia polysora. Next base: position 6,933,342 of record CM062618.1, on the reverse strand, counting down.
CGTGACATCGAAAAAGAAGAGGTCTACTATAGGTTGGCAGGCTACAACAGATGAGTTGAGTTAGTTAATTTACTGTCACACGACCACCCCACGTACTATAGGGCAATTCTTAGATGATTGTGAGCGCAAAGGAATACTAAGTGCAAGGGCAAGTGCAAATAGCAAGACCCAGTTGCGAAGTGCAAACTTGGTTATGCCACTCAACAGATGGCAAGATGAATGGAATTTGTTCCAAAGAAGGAAACTCAACCTGAGTCCAATGTGATAACTAGGTTGCAGCAAAATGTGAGAATGTATGAAATTAACTAACTGAGGAGACAATCATCAGGCAAGGGGATAACCCTTATAAGGTAATCCAAAGTGACTAGATACAACCTGGTGATGAGCTAACTACAGTTGAAGAGGTGAGGCAATGAATGACATGAACGGAATAGGAAATGAAGCAGTGGTATAGATCCAAGGTCTTAGCGTAAGTGCAAGACAATAGAATCTGAGTGTACAATTGCATGACGAATTGGGATAGGAGCAAGTGATGTTGAAGGTAATGCGAATGAGAGGTAATAGTGTATGCAGGGTAGGGACTAGTCCAATTGCAAACTATACAGTAGTGATTGCTTGGTTAGACGTAGAAGCAAACTAACAAACAATGCATGACCAAAGATGGAAGTCCAAGGCTGTTGATTGGCCAGGGAAGGAGATTGGATCTCATAATGGATGGCCGACCGGTATGGAGTTAACTGAAAAGTTTGCAAGTATATACTGAGTTGGTCGCCAAGATTGGAAGGTCAGCACGAGCCAGAGGAAATAGAAGATTGCACCATTGATGTTGTGCTTTTATTTGTGTCACGCTTTTATACTGAGGTAGATGGTACTGAGGAGAGAACATGTCGAAGTGGTGAAGACAATAATCCTTAAGTGTGAAGCGTGACAGTTTCATCGATCAACCGTTGATCTTTGTTTTTGACAATTCCAGAGAGCTTCCCTTTTGGCTTTTAACCGTATTAGAATCGACAGGATTGAGATTGCTTAAAACTGGGAAATCAGGCTAGAAAGTAAACTGTGATCAACAAGAGCACTGGAACACACAATGAAACAAGGGAGCACCAACATCAGGCCGTGAGGAGTATAAGGTCAAGAGGGATATCAAGTAGGGCTATGAGTATGAGATTGAGACTATAAGACTAGGATGAGGGTTAGACTATGAGATGGAGTCAGACTTGGGGGTTCACATGGAATCAAGGAAAAGAAGGAACAGCTGAGATCTCACCGGGCACACAAGATAGAAAATGAAGAGATTGCATATGACAGGTTTTGAGTTGAGGCTTGAGGAGAAGACAGGATAGAAAAGAGGAAAGGACAATAAAGAAAGAAAGATAGTGATAGGGCTTGTGTCACCAATATGAGCAATTGACCAGTTGTTTGATGAGTCTTCAATTATTCTGAGGAGGTTCAATGGTGGACTGACCTTCCCAGCTGACAATTTTGCTCACAACTCAACTACCTCCAGATACTCCAAATATGGAGTGTCCTCATTCTACACTTGAGCTTGCCACACGTCAACTCTACAACTTAACAATGGGTGGTGAGAGCGCCCGTTAGCTTACCACCTTTGATTTGGAAATATAGCATTGGGTCAAATCTTGAGTTGCTGAGTCCAAGCCCAAGGAGTGCGTCATGCAGGCAAAAATGCCATTGTCGCGGAAATTGTTTCAGGCCATAGATCAACCGGTCTAGTTGGCAAACCCATTCAGGGTGAAGAGGATCAACAAACCCTGGCGGTTGTTCCATAAGAACATTGTGATCAAGGCAGCCATTTAAGAAGGCCGTTTTGAAATCAACTTGCCATCCTTTCCAATCATTTGAAGCAAGCAAGCTTAAGATGACGCAAAGAGTTTCTAGTCTGAGAGTTGGGGAGAAAACTTCCTGATAATCAATGCCGTGAGTCTGCGAGTAGCCCATAGCTACCAGATGTGCTTTGAGCTTCTGGATGGTGTGGTCCGGTTGTTTTTTACCTTGAAAACCCACTTTGATTTGATTATTTTTTGCTTTTTGGGCCTGGGGACCAGTCTCCAAGTTTGCATACCCAGAAGGGAGGCAAACTCCTTGCCAGCCGCTTTCAACCATTTGCTTTTGTTGGGAAATTTCAGAAGTTGTTTCCAGGTTTTTGGAGTATCCATGTCTGACTTGGGTTCCGCACATTTGGACCACTGTCAATAGCAATCCGGAGGTTTAAAAGAATGAGTGGAGCGTTGCAGGGCTGGAGTAGCAGGCACGGGTGGAAATGGCAGAGGGAGGGAGACAGGAGTGACTGGTGGAGAAGAGGCAGGTGCAGGTGATTGAGGGGGGGTCCAGGAGACATGGGGACAATCAGACTAGGCGGGGGAGAAGAAGGACCAGGAGGAGGGGACGCGGAAGATTCCCTGGAAGTCAAACAAGAGCAAAGACGGTTGGCAGGAGAATGCATGGATGCAGACAGGCGCCGGTCAACACCCCCCCTCAGAGGGATGTCCAGTGGCTTGGTGGGGGTTTGCAATACGACGTGTGGGGGAGCGGTAGTGGGAGCTTCCAAGATCCTGGGCCAAATTGGTTCCATGGATTTTTGTGGCCAGGGAACCTTGACACTGATAGGAGAGGAGGACAGGATAAGTTTTTAATTGTATGGGAAAGTTAGATCATCAAATATTATGTCATGGGTTTTTACAACCATTCATTTCTTTAAATCCCACACTTGCATTCCGTTTCCATTTGATAGATGGGAGAGAAGTATAGAAGCGCGGGCTTTACTGTTGAGCTTCTTCTGGTTGACTTCAGTTACTTTGTACCAGACGTGAAAACCAAATGCATGAATGTCTGAAAGGGGAATTGATTTAGAGCCAAGGATGGACCAAGGGGCCTTGAAGCCAGCTGGGGTGTGACAGGGATAAGAGTTGTAAGAATGAAAGGCATGATGCAAAGCGTCAGCCCAGAAGGATTTTGGGACCAAAGCTGGAGTGAGAGCACGTTGGAAAATGTTGCCAATGGTTTAATTGGTGTGTTTGGCAACACCGTTCAGCTGAGGAGTGTGAGGTGGACCTGCTTCATGGGTAATACCATTTTCTAGAAGATAGGGGGAAAAAGATTGAGACATATATTCCCCTTCATTATCTGTACAAAGGGCATTGATTTTGACGGCAAATTCACATTTGAAGGAAGATCAAAAGGCTTTGAAACAAGTGAAGACTTCAATTTTGAGTTTGATGGAATAGACTGAAATAAATTTAGAGAAATTGTCTACAAACGTGAAAAAATATTTATAGCCTTCTCTTGACAGAACCTCAAAAGATCCCACATTGGAGTGGAAAATTTGACCAGGAAAGGTAGAGCAATGCTGACAACAGGATTTAAATGGGGTCATGCTCATTTTGCATAGAACGCAAATTGAGCATTGTTGTAACTCCAGCTCATTCATTGGAGACAGATCAACTTGACAGCTGCAAAGAAGCCTTTTGAGGGGTTTAAGGCCTAGGTGATTGAATTGGATGTGGTATTCAAACAGAGACAGTTTAGCTGACGCAAATTGAGATACCTGGAATGAAAGTGAGCTCACAGGCTCCAAAGGAAGATGCAAAAGGTTGCCCTTTTGGTACCCCTCTCCTATCAGCTGTTGGTTGATCACTACATCGGCCTTTTGATAGATCAGGAAGTTTTTTTAGATGAAAATTACTGTAAGGCCAAGATTGCATATACCCGCTATCAAAAGCAAAGGTTTGTGAAGCAATGGGGCGATTAACGTCTTGATTTCTTTTTCAACCTGAAGAGGCAGTTTCCAGGAGCCTCGGTGAGTTGATTTGACAAGAGAGTGATCTGCCAATTGAACTGGGGTATTTGATAAAACTAATAGAGATTTCTTTGAGAGAATGTATAAAGAAAAACCAGGAAAGAATCTTGATTGAAAGACAAGGTAGATGGACGGAGTGAGGAAAACTGAGATACTGGCTAAAGGAGGCTCTGAGGAGGTACAATGGCACATAGAAAAGGTAGAATGGTGTTATTGAGCCATGGTTGAAAAATGAGAGAAGCAGATGAAGTTGTTGATGTAGGAGTTGTAAGTAACTCTTTCTCACCAAATAGAGCAAGGACCCGAAGACGTCCACAATATTGATGGGCGGTAGGAGTGGTCTTGAAGTTGTAGCTTGATCTGGTTTGATCGCGTCAATGTTTGTGTTAGGCATCAATGTTGGTGTTAGGCTCAGTAGGAAGTAGCGTGAAGTAGAGATGAGGGAAGGAAAAAGTAGAGATGAAGGAAAGAAATAGTGAGAGAACAAAAGAGAATAGTGAAGGAGAAAGAAGAAGCAAAGTCTGGTGTTGGGGAATTGAGGAAGAGGTTGGAAGAGGACAAAGACCAGGAAAAGGATGAAGACAGTGGAGAGTTGTGACAGGCGGGTAACAGGGAGAGTCTTGTGCGCGCTCTTCAGTGAACTTGGCATAGAGAACATAGCAGAGAGTCAACACGCCAGGATATTTGGTGAGTTAAGAGTTGGAGAGTTGGCCGTGAAAGCACGCCAATATTAGTTTGGAGATAGATGTGGAGGAGGCTGCCTTTGAAAGCGGATTGGCAATCATATCCAAGGAGCTGATAAGCTTGAAGTCTATGTTATTGGAGCTGTACTGCTCTCAAATATACTTGATTTTTATGTTGAGGTTTTTAGTTTTGGAGTTTGAGCCAAATTTCTAAATTTTGTCCAGCAAAACCTTATTATCAATGTGAAAGATGGATGCAAGGGGAGAGGAACCCCAAAGCTTTCTGACAACGTGACTCAGCCACTGATTCTCTTGAAGTCCGTTGGATAACGCATTCATTTTGGACTCAGTTGACAATAAGGTAATTTTTTGCTGTTTCTTGCTGTTCCAGATGATAGGGCAGCCTTTCCATAGACAGATAGATCCGCTCTGGGAGGTGCGATTGTGAAGATTGCTTCCCCAGGTCGCATCAGTGAAAAAATGGAGTTGGTTTGGCAGGGAGAGGTTAGGCAAGATCGCAAGGGTCAGAGAAGAGGTCCCTTTTAGTTATTTCCAGCAATGGATGACTTCCTTCCAATGAGTCAGACCAGGTTGATGATTAAACCTAGACAGTATCAACACAGCAGCTGCCAGGTCCAGGCAAGTACGGCATGATAGGTAATTAAGCATGCCGGTGAATTGTCGGTAGTTAATGTTCAGATTTTCAAAGGCATTAAGGTCATCGTCTGAGGCGGGTGTAAGCTGCACGTTAGGTGTCATAGGGGTGAGTACCAGCCGGAAGTTTTGGAGATTCAGAATTTCCAATCCTTTGTTGATGAGACCATTTTGGGAAAGGAGGCAGGAGGTGTTCGTTACTATGATGTCCATGCCTAGTAGAGTGTTGGGTGAGTGCGCTGAGGAGTCAGGAAATTGAGCCAGAAATAGTTCTTGAAAGCGTTCCACATTTCCAACAACAACCAGGTTGTCAATGTGAAAGAAAAGGTAGGAGGATTATTCATGGTCAAGGAAAAGACACACGTTGGATTGAGATTGATGGTACCCAATAGACTTCAACCACTCAGTCAGGGTGTTGTGCCAATTCAGAGGAGCTTGACAAAGACCGTATAGGGATTTTTGTAGCTTGAGGAAAGGGCTTTTTCTTGAGGACTTGGCAGGTGTTTTGATAAAGATGTTCTCCGCTAGTTGAGCGTAGAGGAAGGGAATTTTTACGTCAAATTGCCTGACTGGAAGACTTCTTTCCAGTGCAAAGCAGAGAAGAAGAAGGAGGGAGGGAAATTTACCAGTTGGAGCAAACGTTTTGCAAAATTTGACCCCCGGGGCTTGAAGAAATCCCTGGATGCAAAGACGAGCTTTAGTCTTTTCAGGGGCGGATTTAGTAGCTGGTTTATCACAAAAAGCCCAAGTGGTTCTCAGATAGCAATCAGGTACTCCGTTGTAGTCTTCCCAGACCTCATGGTCTTCTATGTTTTTTAGCTCGACCTTCTTGGTGGCAAGAATCTTGGGAGTGTTGGCAGCTGATGAAAAGTGACTGTATTTTTCAGGTTTGACACTGATGGTTTGTTTGCAAAGTACCCTGTAGCTCTGTTCAGGAGCAGTGGGAGGAGAAGTTTTGTTTGGAAGATCAGGTTTGATGCTGTATGTAGAGGGTTCTCCAATCGTCTCAAAGTTGAGAATGGTTGAACCACCGTCAGATGATTCAGAGTTCCCAGAAGGTTTGGCAAAGGGAGGTATTAAGAGTGCAAGATTGTCAGATCCGGAGGATGAGACTGAAGAATGGTCCTCAGGGCAAGAGAAATCCAGAAAAGAAACGCTCTTGGTGTCCACAATTTTTCCGGTTGGGTTGATGATTTTGAACGACAGAAGATCAGGATTGTATCCAACAAGCCAACCTTTTTCGCCAGGAGGATTGAGTTTCCCTCTGGATGATTTTGGCTGAATCGGGAAAGAAACTGGATTGCCTATGGTGTGGAAGTAGGAGAGAGGAAGGGAACAATTTTTAAACAGCTCGTAGGGCGACTTTTTGGCCTTGAAGGAGGGGATCTGATTGAGTGTAAGAGTGGATGAGAGGATTAGTTTGTGCCAGAGGCAGGAAGGAAACCCTGAATTGTGGATGATAGTTCTTAATGATTCAAGGATGGTCCTGTTGAACTGTTCAGCAAGTCCGTTTTGCTGAGGGGTGTACGGACCAGAGAAGAATTGCTTAATGTGATTCTTACCACAGAAATCAGTCATCTGTTGGTTAACAAATTCAGTTCCTCAATCAGAGTGGATGACAGATGGGTAGTAGCCAAATTTTTTTGCTTCCAATTCTAGGCAGCTGATCAGTTTCCCAGGGATCTTGTCTTTGCTCTTCATGGGCAACGCAGCACAGAATCTGGAGTAGGAGTTGACAATGGTGAGAAAGTACTTATGACTGGCAGAGGAAGTGGGTAAAGGTCCAACAGTGTCAAGGTGAACTTCTTCAAAAGCTCTAGTGGCTCTGGATGAACGGTCTTTGAAGGAGGCGCAAGTAATCTTTGACAGGGAGAAGGATTCACATTGACTCTCCTCCTTGACAGGTATGTTCAATTTGTGTTGGATTCAATGGTAGCTTACGTGTCCAAGGGATTTATGGAGAATTTCAGCAGAGGAAAGATGGGAAGAGAAGTTGGGAGCAGGCTTGAGGTTAAGGTAGGGAATGTGGTTAGAGTAGAATCCATTGCAAAATTCCTGAGAATCTCTCTTGATTGTAAAATGGTGGGGGTGAAAAGACACATCAAACTTGTTGAGTATTAGACAATGAAGCAAGAGCAGTTTGGCTGAAATGCCAGGAACAAGGAGAACGTCTCCCAGGAGAATGGAGGAATAAGGAGAAGTGAGTCTGATAGAGCCCGTTCCTTTAATCTCCAGTTTACCAAGACCACATCTCGTATTTACGGATCCTTGGTGCTTGTTGTCTAGGAATTCAAAGAGATTTTTTTCAGCCACCATGTGGTGGGAGGATCCAGATTCAAGAACAAAGTGAAGGGGATCAGAATTGCAGGTGTATGACAGAAAGCTGACACTTTCACTTCCATCTTGATAGGAAGATTGCAGGCAAAGGTGAGGATAGAGCATCCAGCACTTATTTTTGGGATGGTTTGCCAGAGGGTTGTGCTTCCTGGGCTTGCATTTTCTGTTAGCTTCAGTAAGAAGAGAAAGAGAAGAGCCTCCTTGCGAGGCGCTTTTGGCCGTCTTCTGTTTGTTGAGATGGATCCTTAGGTGGTAAAGGACTGCATCCAGAGTGATTTCAGATTCAACCGCTGAGTGTGTAATCAATTGTTGGATCGCCTTCATAGCTGGGTTTGATGGAAGTTTTTCTAGTATCATATAGGCCAGGATGTTGGCAGGGAGTACAATTCCTATTTCCTGAAGACAAGTGATGCCCTTTTTTATCTCGGTTATGAATAGTTGAATGTTGGCCTCATCAAAAGTGACAGAGGCAAATTTTTTTTAGACTTGGGCTCAGTTGGCGGGCTTTGATGAGATGAAGTGGTTGAGAAGATCCTTCCAGATAGCTTTAGCGTCTTCCTTGTTAGCAGAGGTGATGATGTTGGAGTGTACGCTGGGAGAAAACTTAGATATGATGATGGAGGTAAGTATAGCGTTGTTGTCCAGGTGTAAGTCATTGGAGAGGCTCATGAGGTCCTTTAGTTTAGCCAGGTTAAGTAGAGATAGCATTCTAGTTCTCCAAATGGTGAAGTTGTCCTTGGTGAGTCAGGGAATAGCCTTAATAGTTGTTTTGAGAATCGTAGGATTGATAGCGTCCATAGTGGCCTGGTTCTTTAGCTCAAAATTTGACTGTTAATCGTGATAAAACTAATAGAGATTTTTTTGAGAGAATGTATAAAGAAAAACCAGGACAGAATCTTGATTGAAAGACAAGGTAGATGGACAGAGTGAGGAAAACTGAGAGACTGGCTAAAGGAGGCTCTGAGGAGGTACAATGGCGCATAGAAAAGGTAGCATGGTGTTATTGAGCCACGGTTGAAGAGTGAGAGAAGCAGATGAAGTTGTTGATGTAGGAGTTGTAAGTAACTCTTTCTCACCAAATAGAGCAAGGACCAAAAGACGTCTACAATATTGATGGGCGGTAGGAGTGGTCTTGAAGTTGTAGCTTGATCTGGTTTGATCGCATCAATGTTGGTGTTAGGTGTCAATGTTGGTGTTAGGCTCAGTAGGAAGTAGCGTGAAGTAGAGATGAGGGAAGGAAAAAGTAGGGATGAAGGAAAGAAATAGTGAGAGAACAAAAGAGAATAGTGAAGGAGAAAGAAGAAGCAAAGTCTGGTGTTGGGGAATTGAGGAAGAGGTCGGAAGAGGACAAAGACCAGGCAAAGGATGAAGACAGTGGAGAGTTGTGACAGGCGGGTAACAGGGAGAGTCTTGTGCGCGCTCTTCAGTGAACTTGGCATAGAGAACATAGCAGAGAGTCAACAGTATTGTCTGGAGAGATCCGTTTTAAAGAGGAAGAAAAAGGGGGTCATTGAAACGGAACACCCTGAGTCCAAGTTGGCGTCAACACTTGCTGAGTTGGCACGCTCAAAAGTAGCTGCATGTGCGGCGTGGACTTCAATTTCTGACCCTGAATAGTCGGTTTCTTCTTGGGAGTGCCTCAATTCAGTGTTACTTGAGATGGCCGCTGCAGTTGTTCTTCCAGCCTGAGCTGGTTGTTTTGGCTCCTTAGAATAGTGTTTCTTGGAACGTTGACCGTCATGTTGAGACTTGCAGGAGGATTTGAGTTCCATGAGAATTTTCTGGGTTTTTTTGCAGTTATTTAAATCGTGACCCTCTGCGTTGCAAAAGTAACAATGTCTATTGGGTTTTTTGCTGGGATTTGACTGTTTAGACTTGGAGGTAGCCGACAACACAGATGCTTCAACTTCCAACTGTGACTGGCGGCAGGTGTGTTCATCTTTCAAAGCAAGGACTATGGTTTCAGATTTTACGCCATCTTGATTCATCAGAGACAACACGCAGTGCAGCCAGTCCTGTGGGATGGAACTGAGTAGAGCCGCTGCATGGAGGTTGTCTGCCGTCAGTGGAGTTTTGGGTGATATAAGAGAGTTAAGTTGTTTTTAAAACTTGGCCATGGTGTCAATATGTGTGAGAATATCATCTCTGTCCATCTTGGTTAGGAGGAGCTTACAAAGCCAATACACATGCCCGCCCGTTGTTTGATCTTGATGGGCTTGGTTTAGAGCAAACCACATGCCATGAGCATGTTGACAACATTTGCGTACATACCAAAGCTTGGAGGCGTCAATGGCTTGAGCAATGAGTGCACAAACAATTTTGTTGTTGTTCAGCCAGACGTTAGATGGGTTTTCTGGACAAGGTTTTTCTAAGATGTAATCCAACCCGGCTGCCTCAAAGTACAAGGTTACCAAAAATTCCCAATCTAGGTAATTTGAGTTGGGTCAGGGAGATTGGAGAATTGGGAGTTTGGCGCTTGGCACTTTATGGGTGCCCGGGAATGAGTCTGACTCAAGATTAATCATACTTGGGATGTATTTTGATGTTGGGGACTGTGGAAAGGCCATCTACCTGAAAATTGCTTTGTTTCTAAGCATACGGATCCTAATAGAGTGCAGAAAATACGCAGTGGAGTTCTGGGCTCATAACCTGATGAGGTCAACTGGGCCAGTATTAGTGTGATGTGGAAGGATGATCAAATTGCGTGAGTCAATGAGAAAGATAGAAACATCACAATGAGAAAAAAAAGGAAAACATCAAAATGAAGAGGCAACGTACCTGGGCCAGTATGAGTGTGATGTGGAAGGATGAGGAAAAGAGATCCTTCAACTCACTGTGACTGACCCAGGTATACTATACAACTTGTGACAGGTGAGTGAACTGTGTGAAGCATACAAATGAGAAAGAATGGATAGGTCCAGTCTAACATGGAATGCTTACTCTGAACAGAATCCTGATGAATTTGGAACTTCTGAACCTTTTTGACTCTCTTTGAAAATTCTTGAAGCACAATTGAGTGAACTGACCTCAAATCAATAAGCTTACAAGTTTCTCCGAGACATTATTAGAAGATTGAAGAAAGGGGATGGATTTACTAACAATTTTTAAGATTATTACAGCTGCTTACTCCCAACATTCTGACAAACTAAAGCTAGAAGTACTCCTTCAATAAACCAAACTCCTTGGATCAAGTTAAAAATAGCTTATGGATAAGTCTAGTAGCTATTCTGACCTTGATAGAAACTTAATTCCAAAAGGCATAGAATCCTGGGAATCAGGTATGAATATCTCAAAAAAAGTCACTACTCACAGACTTTCCAAGATAGCTCTTTGAGTGTTGGTTGGGAAAATTTTCTTATTTTTGAAGAATTAGGTACTCATGCTTCAAAATCCAAAACCCTGATCAACTAAATCCATCCATCCATCCATAAATCCACCCATCCATTCATCTATCCATCCCCAATCTCACCAACTACCTTCTGGGAACCAACATCCAACTTCATCACTACTGGATTTCCCTGCTTCATCAATCAACCCAACTCCATCCACCATTAAAAAACAAATTAATCCTACAATCCCTTTTCCATCAAAACTGGGCTTCCCTTCTCCATCAATTCAATTCCATCCATTATCCCAAAACCAATTCATACTATAATCATTTTCCAAATCCCAATTCCAATCACCATCACTTTTCAATCACAATTTAAGCCATTCATCTTCCACCAAAATAAAATCCATAAAAGTATTCTATCATCATAAAAACTCAACTTCTTCCAATCAATCACTTCAAAACTCAAAATATAAAAAAATAAAATATAAACATAAACAATGAAAAAAATATTTTCCTTCCTATTTTACACCTTCCAAATATTCCTTTCCATCCTATAAATCATATCAGAAAATACTTCCAAATCAAAATATCCTTCATTTTTTCATCACTTCCATTTCCATCCCTTATCTTACTTCTTCCCTACAATCATCAATTTTCAAAATCAGGCAATCACCTCATGGTTATCTTCAATCAGCCATCTCAACCGTTCCTGGACAACCTCTAACTTCAATTCTGGATCTTCACCACCATCATCACTTCAAACAAGTCCTCAATACACCATAATCTTTCAATAAGCATTCAGCTCAAATAATTCCAACACCTTCAACCATCTTCCATATCCTCCTCCTTTTCTTCTCTCTTGTCTCCCACAATAAACATTTTCACCTCCAAAACTCCCTTATACTTATTCATTCTTCCTCATCTACTACCTTTCCTTCATGTTCTTCATTCTCTTCATTTTCCTCAGAGCTCTCCAGGAGTACTATCATCATCACCTTAGTCCAAGGAGGAATCCCTCTCAGTCCCTTTTAAATATTCTCCAATCATCTAAATTCAAAGTCAAACCCATCAAACTTCAAATTCAAGCATTTCAAACTGCTGAACCTCAAACTTCAAAGTCAAACTGTCAAACTTTGAAGTCAAATCTGTTGAATTTTGAAGTCAAACTTCAAATTTTGAAATTCAAATTCAAACTTGTTAAACCTGTTCAACTTCAAATTTATAAGATGTTGAGCTTTTCAAACCTCAAAGTCAACTTTTTGAACTTCAAATTCAAGCCTTTGAAACTTCAAAATTCTCAAGATTCATGCTTCAAAATTCAATCTCCTAATTCAAATCTCCAACTTCAAGCTGTTGAAATCCCATCCTAGTCTCAGACTTCAATTTCTAACCCTGTAAAATGTTTCACCTGCTCCAATCTATTCAACCTTGCTTCCAAGCCTCTCAGCTTCCAATCAGCAAGTACAACAGACTTCAATCTTGAATTCCCGCACATCTTTCTGGGCATCAGGAGCTGCCCCTTCCTTTTCAGGGGGGGGGGGTACTGCCATTACCACAGTTCTGACACTCCTTCAACTAAACCAATCCAACCTTCTTCATCAGTTCCACCCTGATAGCAAACCCAACTTCACTTAATCCTACCTTCCACTGGGTAACACTCCTGCATCTCTTGCAGTTTCCATCCTCTTCTGCCAGGTTCACCCTCTCCCTGTATGCTATAAGCTCTATGTTCATGTACACCTCACCAATGTGTCATGTGATTCAGTCAACCTTCCCAGCATCTCCCCTTCTCTCCATGGCTTGGTACATCCTCCATCTTGCCTCTGTATTGAAAAGGAATGGTACATTGGTGAGGTAACATAGCTAGGGGACACAGAGCAGGTATAAGTATCCTGCTCCAGGTCACTGTCAACCTGTGGGTAAAAGCAACACAGTTAAGTACCATGGGACACCCAAGTCCCAACACCAACCCCTTGGAAAGACACTGGCACCCCTACAAAATATAAATAAAAACAAACAATGAGGAGAAAAGACCCACCCATCACCATACACCAGTGAAGGGAAAGGGGATATGAGAAGAACCCATCCATCTGACATATTCCATTAACAGGCAAAAAGAAGATATGAGAGGGAAAAATATGATGCAACAACAGAAATAACAGGGACAAAATGGGCGGAGAAAAAGTGAAGAAAGAGGGAGAAATAATGGTAATGATATTGATCTCCATCATAACTGTAGCCCCCCCATCATCATAGCCATACCTGGCACCACTATTGTTATAGTCATAGCATCCACCATTGTCAAAAACCTCACCACCATCACTGGGATCATCAAACCCGTCATCTTGATCACCAAAATTATTGATTTATTCATTTTATCCATGGTAGCTGTTTGTAGATTCAACCTGGTCTGGCACAGTACAGTAGAATCAATGTTTTAGTTGTTTTAGGTAGTGAGAAAGGGGCAGGGGTGGAGGCAATAGATCTGCTGGTGCTTCTTCCAAGTAGAGAGACTGAGGCCTGAGTGGCTGTGGATCTTTCCCATCAGATTTTGGGGATAAGGATTGGTCTGGATAGGGAGGTCAAGATTGTAGAGGAGGGAGTGAATGTTGCATTTGTTCTTCATACAAGCAGGGAGATGTTGTTTGGAGACAGTGAAGTTCTTGAACTTCATCATCTGGTTGGGTGATACCATATTCATGGTAAGGATTGTCTGGGGACCCATTTGTGTTGTCCTCAAGGATGAATTCAACAGATGACACTTGATCTTCATGATCTTCAGAGTAATTGGATGTGTGATCTTCATTTGGTGAAAAGCACTCAACAAGAGCAGGTATGATTATGGGTGTAACCAAAACTCAATTGGCATGCTTGACAGCAATGCCACAGGTATCTTGTGCTTTTTCAGGAACATCTAGGCGGGTCTCCTGAAGCTTTGGAACCATACCTGCTGTTGATTAGAAATGCTGCCTCTTCCAAGCCTGAGAGCATGCAGTAGGACCCTGTTGGCAAGATTGTTGACCATATCTGGAGCAGCCTGGACGTTCATATGGATCAACATTGATATTGTGAAAAGAGTTTGTATGGATAAACATTTATATTTTGAAGGGTAATGTTAAATTCACGGCTCTTAGAGTTTTGTACACGACTCAAATTGGCTGTGTTGCATGCTACTGTTGGAGATTGACTTTAAACGTTCCATCCACTTTTCACCTGTCTGCCATTCCAAGCCTGTCACCCCCTGCCTGCCAAGCCCCTCTACCCGCTTTCAATGTCTTCTATCCCAGCCTCCTATCTCCAACTGACTAATCAATTGCCCCCTCCATAAATAGTCCCATTGTCTCATCTCTCTACTCACCAGACAATTGAGAAACTCCAATTAGTCTCAGTTTCCATCTTTCTCTTCATTCCCTTTTTTTCTTCTCTTCCCTGACTTCTAGTACCAAACCATCTGCCTACTCAAGTCTCCTGCGCCTCCAAGTATCATCATTGCCTTCCAACTCAAGAAATCAATTGACAATCTCAGAACTCAGGAGGAGCTAGGAACAAGCTAAGAGGAGTTAGATACATCCATTTTAGTTTCTCCAATGAATCTAACTCAATTTCTCTATTTTCTATCATCTATCTTTTCCTCTCTCTAACTTTTATTGTTTTGGTCATATCTCTCAGCCACTGTTTTTGATCCTAATACCTGAACTGAGACTTGTCAAACCATATCAAGTGTTGTTTAGGCAGCACTGGTTAAACCATTCTCCATTGCTTATTGTTTGTGTATATATATCTTGTTCACTTAATTCTAACAAAGTACACACAACTTGGTTTTTTTTTAGTTTAATTACTTGTTACTTTTTTTAACACGTTTTCTTGAATAAAAATTTCTCCACAAATTTCTACATGGTGGCAAGAGGAAATTTTGGCAAATATCAGAACAGAATCTACAGGCCTATTCAATCATCATGGCAAAAAACCGGGGAAGGGACATTTTCATCCCTGAGTCCAGCAACTCTGAGGAAGGCTACTAATCTAAATCCAGGCTACCTCTCCTCACTCAGCACAACTGGTATGAATGGAAGGTTGAATTTGAAAATTTACTCATCAGTAAAGGACATGAAGAACTCCTCAAACCAAAATGGGTAACAGAGAACAGTAACACCAAGCAATTCTGGAAGAAAACAGCTATAGCCATCAACCTCCTTCTCAACTCTGTTGACCAAGAACTCAAAATTTATGTCAAACCTCACCAAAAAGACTTCCCTCAATCGTTTGAATCCCTAGCCAAAGCCTGTGGTGAAGACTCACTGATCATACTCAACGACTTAATCTCACAACTTGTATATCTCACCTACCAACCCAATTCCTCCATTAGAGAGCACTTGGTAAACTTTTGTGAACAATACCTCACCCTCAAAGAAACCCTGGATGCTCAAGGTGAGACCAATGACAACAACGTAATATGCATCTCCTCCAGACTCACCGCAATCCTATACCTTAAAAGCTTCAGGATGGATGACTCCCTCAATTCCCTCATCCAATTGTGCCACAACATAAAACCCCTGCGGTTTGATAAAGTATACAATTGTATAATGGCTGAAAACACACCTAGAGAAAGTGAAAACCCCAACATGGTATACCTCACTCATCCAAAGAACCCACAACCCCAATTACTCACCAACCATTTTCCCATAAACACCCCATGCCACAACCACCGCGCCAATCATTGTAACTGGGATGGTCCTAAACCAAGCATCCCTACCAGGATCTGTCATAACTGCATCCTCAACCCTTCTCAATCAGCCCAGTTGAATCAGATGGAAAACCAAGTCAACTCTCTACTCGCCAAGCTCAAAAAACTCTAAAAGTCCTCCTTGATCAACTCTGCGGAGGAAAATCCAGAAGAAGACTCACCAGAAGACTTTCTCCCCACTTCCAACCAAGTCAAACTTGATGACAACCCCAAAGTGTATGGTTTCTTCACTGGCTCTGATGCAGCCTACTTGAATTCTAACCAACAAGGATCAAGCAAGGAACTCATCTATGACTCTGGTGCCACCAGGTTGAAGGTTTGCAACAAAAACCTTCTCTCCAATATCAAACCATACTCCAAGGCCATGAAAACCTATGGAGGCTTGGTCAGGATCACCCACATTGGACATTTGATGATAGGTCCCACCTCAATATATCCGGTCTACTATGCCCCTTCTGGCCCAGGAAATCTGATATCAGCCTCACAGCTCAAAGATCACAGGCTCAAATTACTTCTTTGTCACCAAGAAGTTCTCATCAAGCTGGCCAATACCATTGTATTTCATTTTCCCCGGGTAGGAAACCTATATATTGCCAACTACAACAGCTCCCTCAACTCCATTTCTGATAAACTCAAAGTCACTGACTGGCACATCATTCTTGGCCATCCCTCCAATGCATACCTAAAGAAGTTCCTTGCCAAAAATGGTCTAAACCCACACCAACCTAATAAACTTGCAAAGAACTGCCAGATATGCCTGTCATGCAAGCTATGTCAATCACCCCACTCAAACCACCTTCCCAAAGCTCTGTTGCCCTTTCACACCATACATTCCAATTTCCTTCAGATCAACCCCCCCTCCAAACATGGCTACCGGTACATACTAGTGCTCATTGATGATTTCAGAAGATACAACCATATATATCTGCTACAGCTAAAAAGCAATTCAGAGTGATATATCTCTTTGTACTTCCTTGAAATTCACAACAAGCTGAACAGGTACCCAGCCGTGTTTCACTCCAACAGTGGGGGTGAATTTTGCTCTGCTGCTTTTTGCACATTTCTCCTGGCCAAGGGTGTGCCTGTCAAACAAGGTCCAGCAAACTCTCCTCAAACTGATGGTCTTGCCAAAAAATTCAATCAAGTAATCCTGACCAAGATACGGTGTTTCCTGGCTCAGTCCAACACTCCAATCAACTATTGGGACAAAGCGGCCAAGTACTCCTTGATTCTTATCAACCTCCTCCTCAGTAGATTGCTAAATTGGACCTTGCTGGTTAGTGTCCTCAAAACACATAGCTGTACTTTGGAACCACAGAGGGATATAACTTGCCTTATCCCTTTTGGTCTTAAGGTTCATGTTCACCATAAAGCACCTTTGAAAGTGCAAGCCCCCTCTCTTCTGATGATCTTCCTTGGGTACAAGCTCTTCTCAGATGCATGCAGGTTCCTTGACCCACTCAAACAATCAATCACTGTCAGTCAGAACTATTCTGTGCCAAAATATCAGGTTCCATTGTGGTGCTCTTTCATGGATACAAGTCAGGAAAGGCTGCTTGCTGCGGGCTTGCACGGATCGGAAAGCTTGCACGGATCGGAAGGCTTGCTCAGATCGGACAGATTGCAGGGATTGGAAGGCTTGCGCAAATTGGAAAGCTTGCGCGGATCAGAAGGCTTGCGCAGATCGGAAAGCTTGCGCGGATTGGAAGGCTTGCGCAGATCGGACAGATTGCACGGATTGGAACACTTGTGCGGATTGGACGGGTTGCGCGGATCAAGCGGTGTGGTGTCAATTTATAGACACGGATTGGGGACTGCGTCGCGGCTGCGCGCTCAGCATTGGAGGCAAGCAGGCTCAGAATTAGGGTATGCGGAGTGCTCAGCAGCGGCAGCTGCTGGATCAGCAGCAGCCGCTGTTTGGCTCCGCACCTGGTGGACGGGTTGGGCTCAGCATCAAATGCAGCGTGGGCGGCAATCCCCCCCCGGGGATTGGATTTGGAAGGTAGTGCGCTCGACTAGGTTCGCGGGCGCGCCGGTTTGGATACGTAGGGGCGGAGCAATCCGCGGGCTATGAAGGAACGGATGGAGCGCGCGTGCAAGCGCGCGGATCATGCCGGATATTACCAAACACCCACGACGGGCGCGGACGAATGGATACGGACAGGCGCGGGGGGCTCCAAGTAGGGCGCAGTGCAAGGACTGCGTCATGAGAAGGACAAACCGGATGGACGGAACGGCATACGGACAACAGGGGGAGTTTGGTACGGAGGAGGTGGGGAGAGGAGGCTAGGGTTTCTGTTTTGGGATTTTTTTCTGTTTCTTTGTCATACTTTCATTTGCCCGTGTACTTAGGTTAGGGTTGAGAGGGAGAACTTATCCTCCCTCCCAACTCCGGGTTAGAGGAGGGGCATGCATGGAAGGAGGAAGGGGAATCATCACATCACATCATTGGATTGGATCACTCATCTCACCAGGAGATTAAAGGAACTCATACCAGATACACATCCAGGTGGAAAGTTCTTAGGATTGAAGGATTGGCAATTTCTCTCTCTCTCTACTCTTCTTTATCTCTTTATCTCCTTATTTCTATTTCTCATTTAAGTGCAACTTCGGACATCCTCATCTCCTATCAAATGCAGGGAACCGTTAACTTCCAAACCTTGGGACAATTATAGGGGGATAACCTTTATTCTTTCCACATCTGGGGGTCTGGCCAGGAAGTAGCCTTCCGTTTCTTGTGTTTTGAAGGTAACCGGGCGCAATTTCCTATTCATACCTTCTTACAGTCGCTCCTTCTTCTTCTTCTTCTTCTCCTTCCGTCTCCGGGTCCGCTACTCCAACCCCACTCTTGTCTTCCATCCCTCCTCCTCCCCCTCCCTCTGCTCAACCCAGGACGAGCTACGCCATTCCCCCATTGGTCTCCAGTGACCATGAACCCACTAGTCCGGTTCGCATCAGGCCGCGCGCCTACCCTCACATCCAATTCAACACCGCGGATTTGGAGCAATTCATCTTGAGATACAAAGGTATTTCAGATGCGGAAGGTGCGTTGGACGCCAATAAGGCCCAGCTTGTCACCCTGTTCATTATGGACGAAGAGAAGCTCTGGGATGTGGAGGAAATGGAAGGCTACAAAAATCAACATTGGCCAAAACTGAAGGCGGAGATCCTAACGCGGTGGGGTAGGCGCAAACCTTGATTCCAGGAAAGTGATTTTGACCGTGTTGCCTCAGAGGCAAGCACGCACGGAGGAGTCAGAACGCGGGTGGAGCTGGCGGAGTACACCTTGTCATTCAATTGGATCTATCAGTACTTGTCAAAGAACAAGGTGGTGGAGGGACAGACGGGGGCCATGAAACGCGCGTTTCTGGGCGGTTTAGGCGCTCAACTCCGGGCAAGGGTGCAGCAGCATCTTTACAATCACAAATTGGTAAAGCGCTCATTGGACAGGAGCATTGCACTCCTTCCGGAGCTGGCTGTCATTTGCCAGGCTGTGGAGAGCAAGCTTGACTTAGAAGAGCTTATTGAGGATACCGCTAAGTCCTTCCCAGTGGGACCAAAGAAATCTGTCCCCCAGGTTTTGGCTCCGGCGCAATTTCCAGCCCCGGCTCCACCTACTGCCATGCGTGCTCTGGTTCCTCAACCCGCGCCCGCCCCTCTGGTAAGTGAATTGATGGAACTTATGAAGGACTTGAATATCTGCATGAGCCGTATGGGCCAGCAGCAGCCGCAAGGGCCTCCACCTCACATGTTGGAGGGGTTTCCGCTGCCCGGTACCTTTGTGCCGAGGGGGTGCTCATACTGCGGGGCAAACAGTCATTTGCAATCAGCGTGCAAGGAGCTTACAAAGGATCTCAGCGCAGGATTGGTTCGAACGGCAGGGATGGGGTAAATGTTTCCGACGGGCAAACAGATTCCGATGGAGCCAAGCCAGCCGACCGCAATGCAGCAGATGCGCACATGGGGTCAGGAGGCGGGAACACCAACGCAAGCGTCACTGGGAATTGTTACTGGTCCTGGATGGTGGCAACCACCTCGGGTGGAAGCTGAGGTAAGGGTAGTGGCAACGGAAGAAAAGGTGGTGGTCTCCGATAAAATGGAGGTGGACGCAAAGGAGCAACCCCCGTCTGCCGTTCCGAAACCGGCCGCGGGCATGCCCAGAACCAAGGCGCTGGCAGCAAATCCTGTAGGGAAGAAGAAAGCGGCGGAAATTGTGCAAAGGGTGATGGGTAACAAGACTCCGGTTCCGCTGACCTTGCGGGAAGTGGCGGCTGTGTCTCAAGTGGTGGTAGACGAGATGGTTCAGGTGTTGCAGGATTGCGGTCAGGGCCGGGTACCTCAGACGGTGCAGCGGGTTCATGTGGCGCGGAAGGAGGAGGGGCGCAAGGAGTGTGAGTTTAAATTGGTTTTGACTCCGCTCGCTTACGTTCCGATGGTCATAGCGGGAAGGAAGGTGTGGGCTATGGTGGACAGCGGTTCAATGGTGAACCTGCTGCCATTGCGGATGGTGGATGATTTGGGGTTGGTTCGGCGGAAATGCGCAATGGGTCTCCGCGCGCTTAACGGAGGGGAGTGTTGTGTGGTTGGGGTAGTCAAGGAGGAGAGGTTGAGGTTGCAAGGGTCCGTAGGCCTCTTTCTTTTCTTTTGGTTGATTGTGGGGATGTGATTTTGGGAAGGCCGTTCATGTTTGGGTTCCAAGCATGAATGGTTTTTGATCTGGGGACGGGAATGGAGGCATTGACGGTGGAGGATTTGTCCGGCGGGAGGTTTGAGACAACTATCTGCAATCACGGGCAGGGAAAGTGGAGGAGAGTGTTGGAGTATGAGGAGGAACCGGACGCGGCGGTTGCGACCAGCTGGGGACAGTGGCCAAGTTGGGGGGGGAGGTAGAGGGGGTAGGGGATAAGTTTTGATTTGGTGAGGGGGTGCTCTAGCCGGTTCACAGCCGGAACAACTAGACACCCCAGAATGTTTGTTTCTCTATGTTTCTTTCTTATCTGGATTGTGGAGTCTTTGCTGGCTTGGGGTTTTTTCAGGAAACGCGGGCGCGGCACAAAGCCGGGTCCGTAAACGCAAGAACAAGCCCCGCGGAACTGGGAAGCGTGGGCAATTCCGCGGATGGGGGAAGCGGGACAAAGAGCAATTTGCTGGCGGTCTACGGGCGTTGCGCAAAAAAAAAAGAGTTCTTTTCTATTTTTCTTCTCTGTTGGTTTCTTTTTCTCTTTTTCTTTTCTCTCAGGATATCTCAAGGATGGGTGGTTGGTATGGGACTAATCTTGATTTGGTGAGGGGGTGCTCTAGCCGGTTCACAGCTGGGACAACTAGACACCCCAGAATTTCCGTTCTCTTACTCTCTCTCTCTCTCTTCCCTTACGGTGGCGCGCGCTGGTGTTTTGGTTGTTGTGTTGTTACAGGATGGGTACGGGGAACTGTGTGGAAGTTCATCTGGGGCGGTCCAGGTGCCTCTTTTGGAACGGCTAGGCACTTACAGTTGCTCACAAAGCAAGCACGCGGGCACGGACTCAATCTCAAGCTCACTCTCACAAAGTGGGTCGCACACTTTTTCTCAGAAGGTTAGGACCTTGCGCAGATACATGTATTTTCTTAATGGAAAGGGAAGCGCGGTACAAACAACAAGAAGAGAAGAAGTAGAGGAAAGGAAGAAGGGGAAAAGGGGGGGCAATGCGCCTAAGCCATCTTCATCATTTCCTCCATTTCCACCCTTGAGGACGCCAGTAAAGCCCGGAAAGACGCCAGGAGCTTGCACCGGGATTCCGAAGATTGTGCGCCGGGGATCGCAAGGAAATTCCGAAGCATTGTGATTGACCTTTCTGCGAAAGCCTCAAAGCCGGCCGCTGGGAGCGCCATTATGATCGGAATCTCCGGGATCTCGGGAGGGCTGGGGGGAGGAGCGGCCGGTGAAGATGGGGCCCCTGGGGAACCAACAGGGGGGCTTGGTCCAGCTGGAGGCGGTGATGGGACAACTATAGGTGACGGAGGCGGAGGGACGTTGGGGGTCATAGGCCTCTCATCCAAGGCCGCTGGTGGCGCGGGCGGTGTTGGCGGTCGTGGAGGAGGAGAAGGGGGTGCTGGAACGGCCGCAGGTCTTCAAAAAAGCCTTGAGTCCGGTACCGTTTGGTTCACGCCGACAGCGGCGGCCCAAGCGCGGGTTTCTGCATGCCATTCCTCCAAGGTTTTGTATTTGCCCCATTGCGGAGGTCCAGCCCGGCAGAGTGGTGATGCCGAGTCACGGATCACGTGCAAGGTGGTGGGTGACGGAGCTTGGGGGCCGCGGGATGGAGGTGAACCAGGGGGTGTCCATGAGCCTTCCAAGATCAACTTGTTGTCTGAAACCACAAACGGGTCCGGACGAGCCCTCTTGCGCGGCCTGGGGCGAGAGCTGGATTGGGGGGGAGCTTGAGGGATGCTGTCACTAAGCAAGCAGCAACAATGGCCGCGACGGGAAGCAACACAGGCGCGTTGACCAGGGATGATCAAACACGCGTGCCCTTTGCAGGCGCAGAACTCGCATGGGAGCATGATGGCGATGGAGAGGGAGGAAGATGGGGGAAGGTGGTAGTGGGAGTGGAAGTAGCGGAGTTGGTGGTATGGTGAAGCAATGGGAAACTTCTGGGGACAGAACTCAAGTTGGGGGGGATGTGGTGTCAACTTATAGACACGGATTTGGGACTGCGTCGCGGCTGCGCACTCAGCATTGGAGGCAAGCGGGCTCAGCATTATGGTATGCGGAGTGCTCAGCAGCAGCAGCTGCTGTTTGGCTCCGCACCTGGTGGACAGGTTGGGCTCAACATCAAATGCGGCGTGGGAGGCAATCCGCCCCGGGGATCAGATTCAGAAGCTAGTGCGCTTGACTAGGTTTGCGGGCGCGCCGTTTTGAATACGTAGGGGCGGAGCAATCCGCAGGCTATGAAGGAATGGATGGAGCGCGCGTTCAAGCGCGCGGATCATGCCGGATATTACCAAACACCCACGAGGGGCGCGGAAGAACGGATACGGACAGGCGCGGGGGGCTCTGAGTAGGGCGCGGCGCAAGGACCAGGTCATGAGAAGGACAAACCAGATGGACAGAACGGCGTACAAACAATGGGGGGAGTTTGGTACGGAGGAGGTGGGGAGAGGAGGCTAGGCTTTCTGTTTCGGTATTGTTTTCTGTTTCTTTGTCATACTGTCATTTGCACGTGTACTTAGGTTAGGGTTGAGAGGGAGGACTTATCCTCCCTCCCAACTCCGGGTCAGAGGAGGGGCATACATGGAAGGAGGAAGGGGAATCATCACATCAAATCATCGGATTGGATCACTCATCTCACCAGGAGATTAAAGGAACTCATACCGGATACACATCCAGGTGGAAAGTTCTTAGGATTGAAGGATTGGCGATTTCTCTCTCTCTCTACTCTTCTTTATCTCTTTATCTCCTTATTTCTATTTCTCATTTAAGTGCAACTTATGACATCCTCATCTCCTTTCAAACGCAGGGAACCGTTAAATTCCGAACCTTGGGACAATTATAGGGGGATAACCTTTATTCTTTCCACAGCGGATTGCGCATTGCAAGATGCGCGGATTGGATCAGGCGGGAACGCCCCGGATACCTGGAAAGGGTTGTTGGGCAGATGCATCATGAGAAGGACAAACCAGTGGGCAACACGGATGGGGCATGGGGCAGGGGAGGTGGAGCATGGGTTACGGGACAGGGGACGGAGGGATAGGTTTGGGCTAGGGTTCTGTGGCTTAGGGGTTGTATTCCATCATTCTTGCTTACTTGCAGTTGTACTTAGGTTAGGGTTGAGAGGGAGGACTTAAATACTTCACTTACAACTCCGGGTTGTAAGGAGGGAGATCACTTCATGACATTGGATTATCACTTAATCACATCAGGTTGGATTGGATTGGAAAGGAAGGAATTCATCTTATTATCACTCTATCACTCTCTCTCTCACACACTCTCTCTCTCTCTTGACTGGTTTCATCCAATCTCCTTACAGAAGCTTTGATCAATAACTTCCAGAACTCAAGGAAGACTTAAGGGGTGTTGCCCCTAAGGTTTCCACATCTGGGGGTCTGGCCGGGAACAATCTTTTGTTGAAGTCTCTCAAAGGTACTCAATGCTACCAGAATTTTCCCCTCTCTCATCCTCCTCCTCCCGTGGTCTCCACACCGCCCCAAAGGTTTACCCGCATATTTGATTCAACATTGCGGGTGTGGAGCGATTCATCTCACGATATGAAACGGTCGCAGAATCTGAAGGCGCTTTGGATTTTGAGAAGGCACGCTACGTTGTCCGGTTCATTGAGGACGCAGAAGAGAATTGGGACATAGAAGTGATGGGAGGCTACCGGAACCTGGATTGGCCAACACTGAAGGGGAACATGCTGGCAAGATGGGGGAGGCGCAGTTCTTGCTTTCGGAAGGACAATCTCAAGCCATCCGCCAAACTGGAGTACTACAGGGCAGAGTATGTTCCGGCCCCACCACCGGCAACCATCTCTTGGGCTAGCGAACTTGCAAAGGTGGCAAGGGGCCTCAAGGCCTATCTTAAGAGTATTCAGTCTCCCAGCGCGTCTGCGCCCCGCGTGTGCGCAAATGGGGAGGAGGAAAACCGTTGGCAGATGGGACAGAGGGACTGGACAGCAGATTCAAACGCGAAATTAGTTTCCCCAGTGGGGGCTAAGTACGTGTTGGGGAAGCGGGACTCCACGGAACCGGTGCAGCCTACATACAGGAAGCGGGCAAGGACGACGGAACGGGAAATGGATGCTCTTTGCGGTTTGGGAATTGGTGAACAGCAGACGGGCCTCACAAAGGAGGTAGACGCGGCGGGGGAAGAGATGGACCATGCATTGGAGGATCACAACTGGAGCAGGACCTCTTTGATGGCGGGGAGTGCGGCAACGGAAGAGACGGGCCACGCGTCGGAGGATTCCAACCAGAGCCAGACCCCTTTGACGGTGGGAAGAATGAGGTTGGGGAAGAAGGATGTGGGAGCAACGGAAAGGACGGGCGCGGAATGGACAGACGGGGGGCCGGAGTGCGGGAAGGATGGTCCCAGGACGGGCGCGCATCCATCACGGCTAGCAAGAGCCTTGGGATTGGTGAAGTGGACGCTTGCGGCATGGCTTCAGGGGTGGAACGGGGAGGGATTGGATGCCAACGGAACGACTGGGGAAAATGACAACGGACTGGCGGGGACACTGGCAACGGAAGGTGCTTTGGGACGGAAGGTTGAGGAATCGGCTGGCAAACAAGGCCCCTGCGGGATTGGTTGAGGCAACACACCGCGGATCTGGTGATGAGTATAGGGGGCGCTTTTGGCTGAGGACAGTGGCAAAGTTGGGGGGTGGAAGGTCAGAGTTGGGACGCAGGATGCGGGCTCAAAAAAAAAAAAAAAAAAAAAAAAAAAAAAAAAAAAAAAAAAAAAAAAAAAAAAAAAAAAAAAAAAAAAAAAAAAAAAACTTTTTTTTTCTCTTTTTCCTTCTTTTCTATTCATTCTTCATTTTGCTTTTGTTTCTCTTCCTGTCTCTCTCAAGGATTGCGTACGCGCGCTGGAACGTCAAGGTCTCCCCATGTACTCTTGCGGATACTCTCACTGGCGTGGATTTCTCACTTTCAGACTCTCACTGGCGCGGATTTCTCACTTTCGCCAATTTCTCTTGCTCACGCGGATCTTTTCTCCCCAAGGCGCGGATCTTGCGCGCGGATGGGCTTGAATCTCAAAGGATGCAGGAGGTTCTTGGCGGCAGGAGGTGCACCTAGGCGTTTTGGGACAACAATTTGGGCTTGGAACCCGTGTGGGGGTGGATGAAGGCATGCGGATCCTTTCTCTGGTGGAGCAGAAGGTGAGGCAGAGGATAGAGGGCAGGCGGGTGGGAAGGCAACTTGGAGGGGGTGCAACTACAGAAGATGAGATGGTGGGAGATCTCTCGGGACAGAACTCAAGTTGGGGGGGGATGTGGTGCTCTTTCATGGACGCGAGTCAGGAAAGGCTGAGCGCTGCGGGCTTGCGCGGATTGGAAAGCTTGCGCGGATCGGAAGGCTTGCGCAGATTGGACGGATTGCGGGGATTGGAAGGCTTGCGCGAATTGGAAAGCTTGCGCGGATTGGAAGGCTTGCGCGGATTGGAAAGCTTGCGCGGATTGGAAGGCTTGCGCAGATTGGATGGATTGCGCGGATTGGAAGGCTCATGCGGATTGGACAGCTTGCGCGGATCAAGCGGATTGCGCATTGCAAGATGCGCGTATTGGATCACACCGGAACGCCCCGGATACCTGGAACGGGTTGTTGGGCAGACGCATCATGAGAAGGACAAACCAGTGGGCAACACGGATGGGGCATGGGGCAGGGGAGGTGGAGCATGGGTTACGGGACGGGGGACGGAGGGATATGGTTGGGCTAGGGTTCTGTGGCTTAGGGGTTGTATTCCATCATTCTTGCTTACTTGCAGTTGTACTTAGGTTAGGGTTGAGAGAGAGGACTTAAATACTTCACTCTCAACTCCGGGTTGTAAGGAGGGAGATCACTTCATGACATTGGATTATCACTTAATCACATCAGGTTGGATTGGATTGGAAAGGAAGGAATTCATCTTATTATCACTCTATCACTCTCTCTCACACTCTCTCTCTCTCTCTCTTGACTGGTTGCATCCAATCTCCTTACAGAAGCTTTGATCAATAACTTCCGGAACTCAAGGAAGACTTAAGGGGTGTTGCCCCTAAGGTTTCCACACCGTACAACTCTCCCAATGCCCTGAAGAAAGATCCTCACACCCTCCAGGTTGCTGTTCAGCACCCCATCTCCGGACCCATTGACAGGCAAGTTAATGTTTTTCTGCCCATGGAAAACAGCCAAACTCACTCTTCCCAACTTCTTGACCCCCCCTCCTCACCTCACCAACCATCCCTGGCTTCCCCTTCACTGCGCTCCTACCCCCCTCCCCCACCATCTTCCGCTAAACCTGCAGGAAAAGCGTCCAAAACCGGAAAACAACATGCTGCTAAAGGGTATGCATATGTTCCTCACTTCTTGGTTGCTCCTTGGGACGTAGTTGGTGACATAATGCCTTCTGTGATCCTAACTACATCCCATTGGGGTATGACCTCCCGCACTCAACCCCCTCAGGAGGACAGAAATGAGTAAACCAATCTGGCAGAGGTGGTGTTGGCATTGCAGGTGTTGGGTTACCCAGATGAACGGCCCAAGTGGTTGGCCTCCATGGCCAAGGAGAATCACTCCTTCCTCAAACGCAACACCGGAACACTGGTTCTGCCTCCAAAATATTACAAGGTTATCAGGGGTATGTGGCGCCTTGTACGCAAGAAAAATGAGTTTGGTACTGTTACCCAGAACAATTAAAGGTGGGTTTGCTTTGGAAACCATCAAGAGCACAATTGGAACTACTTTGACACCTACTCCAGTGTGGGACAGAATGAATTGCTAAAGGTGTTGCTCTCAATGGCGGTCCAACATGAACTGGCTGTGTTTCAATTTGACATCAAAACAGCTTTCCTCTACGTTGATATCAATGCCACAGTTCATGTTGGTCAGTTCTCTGGATACAAGGTCCCTGGCAAAGAGGACTTGGTTGGGAAACTGAATAAGTCCCTGTACGGAACAAAACAGGCCCCTTGGTGTTGGAAACAGCACTTGGAAACCACCCTGAAGTCCCTCAGCATGCACCCCTGCAAGGCGGATGATTCCATCTTCCTCAACAATTAAAGGACCATTTTCCTTCATATCCACGTCAATGATGGTCTCCTTGTGGCCTGACACCGGGAGGAAGTGCTGGCGTTTCTTGGGAAACTGAAAGGCCATTACTCTCTCAAGACTCAGGAACGGCTGGTGCAACATCTTGGCTATACCCTTGACTGGAAGGAGGATGGAAGCATACTTATTCACCCGAGCAACTACTGTAGGAAGATCCTTGAAGACCACTCCATGACAACTGCTAATCCAGTCGAAACCCCAGTCCCAATGAACCTGGCCAAGCTAGTTACAGAGGATGTACCACCCATTGAGAAGAAGCTAATGGAAACAGCCATTGGCATGCTCAATCACCTTGCCCTACACACCAGACCAAACATCCTACACACGGTCAACTCTCTTTTGCACCACACATCCAAACCTACCAAAAGACATTGGGCGGTAATCAAGCACCTACTTTTCTATCTTTGTGGCACAATGCACCTTGGTATTGAGTACAAGAAATTGGCAAACCCCGGAACACATCTGAAGGGATGGGCGGATGCTGACTATGCCAACTCAGAACCCAAAAGGAAATCCGCCTTGGGTTTTTTCATCACCCTGTGCAACAATCCAATCAACTGGGTCTCAAAGAAACAATCAGTGGTTGCCCAATCCACTACCAAGGCCAATTTAATAGCCATGAACCACTGATCTAAGCAAGTTGGATGGATGTCCACGCTCATCATTGAATTTGGGATAGCCATACCCAAACCCATCATCTTCAATGACAACACCAGAGCCAACTTCATCAGCAAGGAACCCCAGCTAAACCCCAATTCCAAGCACATCAAGGTAAGGTACCAATATCTCCGCAGCCTCTTGTCCAAACAACGGCTGGATGTCTCCCAAGTCACCACCACCAAGATGATGGCCAACATCCTCACCAAGCCCCTTGGTACCATCAAAGTTGAGCTTGCCTGCAAGCAGTTGAGTCTGGTTATGGCCCAAGTCAGGAGGAGTGTTGGAGATTGACTTGAACCATTCTATCCAATTTTCACCTGTCTGCCATGCCAAGCCTGTCACCCCCTGCCTGCCAAGCCGCTCTGCCCGCGTTCAATGTCTTCTATCCCAGCCTCCTATCTCCAACTGACTAATCAATTGCCCCCTCCATAAATAGTCCCATTGTCTCATCTCTCTACTCACCAGACAATTGAGCAACTCCAATTAGTCTCAGTTTCTGTCTTTATCTTCATTCCCTTTTTGTCTTCTCTTCCCCAACTTCTAGTACCAAACCATCCGCCTACTCAAGTCCCCTGCGCCTCCAAGTATCATCATTGCCTTCCAACTCAAGAAATCAATTGACCATCTCAGCACTCAGGAGGAGCTAGGAACAAGCTAAGAGGAGGTAGATACATCCATTTTGGTTTCTCCAATTAATCTAACTTGATTTCTCTAGTTTCTATTATCTATCTTTTCCCCTCTCTAACTGTTGTTTTTTTGGTCATATCTCTCAGCCACTGTTTTTGATCCTACTACCTGACCTGAGACTCGTCAAACCATATCAAGTGTTGTTTGGGCAGTGCTGGTAAACACATTCTCCATTGCTTCTTTTTTGTGTAAATATATCTTGTTCACTTCATTCTAACAAAGTACACACAACTTTTTTTTGTTTTTAGTTTCATTACTTGTTACTTCATTTAACATAAATTTCTCCACAAATTCCTACAGCTACACAGCTCAAATGGGTCTTGCAGGGTTTTACATAACTCAAATCTAGTTGTGTTCCATGCCACACAACTAAAAGAATTGCAGGCTTAAAAAAACTAAAATAAACTAAATAAAAAAAGCAGAAATAACCAAAAAATCAAAAAATGTTGATTTTTTGGTTTAAAAAAAACAAAAATATAAAAACAAAAATATAAAATATAAAATATAAAATATAAAACATAAAACATAAAATATAAAATATAAAATATAAAATATAAAATATAAAATATAAAATATAAAATATAAAATATAAAATATAAAATATAAAATATAAAATATAAAATATAAAATATAAAATATAAAATATAAAATATAAAATATAAAATATAAAATATAAAATATAAAATATAAAATATAAAATATAAAATATAAAATATAAAATATAAAATATAAAATATAAAATATAAAATATAAAATATAAAATATAAAATATAAAATATAAAATATAAAATATAAAATATAAAATATAAAATATAAAATATAAAATATAAAATATAAAATATAAAATATAAAATATAAAATATAAAATATAAAATATAAAATATAAAATATAAAATATAAAATATAAAATATAAAATATAAAATATAAAATATAAAATATAAAATATAAAATATAAAATATAAAATATAAAATATAAAATATAAAATATAAAATATAAAATATAAAATATAAAATATAAAATATAAAATATAAAATATAAAATATAAAATATAAAATATAAAATATAAAATATAAAATATAAAATATAAAATATAAAATATAAAATATAAAATATGAAATATAAAATAAAGTAAAAATAACTAAATTCTTGAACAACCCTGGGGGGGTTGTATACCCCTATACACAGGTCTGAATGGTTGTGTACAGGGATACAAAAATCAAAACTGCCCATTATGGGGGGTATATGCCCCCCCAGGGGTTTCATGTGTTTGGAACAACCCTTTGGAGTAGTGTATGGGACCCCACGCATGGAGGGGCCCTACACAACTCCCACAGGTTGTGTGGGGCCCTACACATCTCCCACAGGTCTTGTGGGGCCCTACACAACTCCCACAGGCTGTGGGGGGCCCTACACATCTCCCACAGGTCTTGTGGGGCCCTACACAACTCCCACAGGTTGTGTGGGGCCCTAGACAACTTCCACAGGTTGTGTGGGGCCCTGCACAACTCCCACAGGTTGTATGGGGCCCTACACAACTCCCACAGGTTGTGTGGGCCCCTACACAACTCCCACAGGTTGTGTGGGGCCCTTCACAACTCCCACAGGTTGTGTGGGGCCCTACACAACTCCCACAGGTTGTGTGGGGCCCTAAACAACTCCCACAGGTTGTGTGGGGCCCTAAAAGACTCCCACACGACTGGAGTTGTGAATTTATCCTCACCCTATTTTGAAAAGGAAAGAAAATGGCACCTGGGGCTGATTATGCTGGAGGAAGATTTGGAGATCATTGAGGAAAGAGAAGACCCGTTCCACAGCAGCATCACAGCTGTTCAACATTGTGAGAGAAGGATAAGGAAGGTGTGGGTATAGAATAGAAGGTGTTCAGAATGATACTTTGAATAAAAAATTGGTCTTCAGCAGAGCTGGAATAGGCGCAGAGGGCTCATAACCTGTAGTGACACAAAATGGTACATTGGTGAGGTAACATAGCTAGGGGATATGGAGCAGGTATAAGTATCCTGCTCTGGGTCACTTTCAACCTGTGGGTGACAGCAATGCAGCCAAGTACCATGGGACACCCAAGTCCCAACATCCTCAATCCAATTGGAATATGATTTAGTACATATTACACTTAGTATATACATAGTACATACTCTCCACTGTCTGTTCAGCCCATACTCCCAGGACTCCAGGTCAGTAAATCTCAAAGCTTCCTGGACAGGCCCATCATGAAATCAGTCAACTAAAGCCTCCAGGCCAATCATTCAACATGTAATACCATGGGAACTCCAACCTGCAACACCAGCCACTCATCCCTCAAGGCCTCCCTCTCAGCTTTCACATATACTGGCCTCTCTTTCCCTCCTGGAGGAATTCCCCCAAGGAATTAGTATACCAATTCTTACTGGTTAGTCCCTCTGCCAGTAGGTGTCATCTTGGCACAATACATCCTTCACCAAGCCTGCTTAACTCATATCACCTTTTCCCTTCCTGGTGTTACTCTCATAGGATTCAACAACCTCCTCCTGGAATTATCCATTCCATCCTTCCATCTTCTCATTACTTTTACTCCTCCTCTCATCTTTTTCATTTCAATTCCAACAAATGATCCTTGATTTCTATGAGTATTAGTGCCTGTGCCCTCAGCCACTTGAATGCCAGGGGCAGTTGTGACACTTACAGAGACATGGCAAGAATAGGGCTTGTAAGAAAAATAGGGCTCAATAGAGAGATTCTAAAATCTCTTTGGAAGTGGAAGAGGAAGGGATTGACAAAAGATTTGTGTTTTCTGGAAACTTCTCCATGGTATCTTCAAAGCCCAAAAAATTGGAAGTGAAAAAGGAAAAATCAATTCCAACTTATCAACCACCAAGTTTATTCCCTTGGCTTTATGGCATTTGGTGATACCAAAGCAAGTGGTGATTTACATTGAGCAAGCCTTTTTGTACTTGGATTAATTTTTGTTGAATTTCTCCCTCATATTTTTTGATGAAAGATCCAGAATAACTTTTTTTTATATTCTTGAGTTCATTTTCCATCAGGAGATAACCATGAAACTTTGAGGATGGAAGTTGGCCCACTCATGTTTCATTTTCAGATCCAAAGCAGGTGTCATAGTTGGAGGCAATTTTGAGCCAGTTTACCAGGATGAATTAATCAGCTCTTTTAGCTAAATTGAGAATTTGGAAGCTGATGGGGTAGGATTTTTTGTTATAATGTTCCTTGGGATGTTTGATTTGGTGGATTTTATTTTTTTGTGGAATTTCAGGGGGAGATTTGCTGAGGGTCCATTTGAAAATATTAAGATCAATTAAATGATAAGACTGATGAATTAATGAGGATGGAAATGAAGTAATAAGAGCAATGAAGTTATTATAGTTATGAATTAAAGATAAAAATAAAGTGATGAGATTAAGAGTAAGAGCAATGAACTGATAAGACTGATGAGGGGATGAGGATAGAAATGAATTGATGAGATTGATAAATTGATGAGAGAAATAAATTGATGAGAGTGATGAAGTGATGAGAGTGATTAATCAGATTTTTTAGAATGAGGTTTGAGATAGAAGGAGGTGGGAAAACAGGGTTGTATGACATGGAATGATGTGTGGTTGAGGTTTCAAAAAAATTTAAATACTTTATCTGAAAAAACCCACTTATTTTCAGGTAACGCTGAAACTTCTGATGGTAAATCAGTGGGTTTTTTATTTTTAATTACATGTTAGAAATTGGGGTATGTTTCTGAAACCTGCCATTCAAAAAATAGTGGGTGGGCTAAATCTGATATGCCCTATTGAATGTTTTTTCAATTTTGTTGATTCCACAAACAATTCCATAGTTTCTTTTTTATCTTGAAAGCTGTTCAGATGAAACTTGAAATAAAAATATCATTGATTTAATTTTTTTTTCTGATTTCAAAAGTTTCTTCAATTTTTTACTTCATTCATCTTTGATTATTTATATAATATTAGACTTTCCTTTTCTCATGGCCTTTGAAGCAGGGTGACCATAACATCCACCTCAACCCCCCTCCCCCTTCCTAATAAAGTACAAAGTAGGGGTTCCCTGGATTTCCCAGGAATTTTATTGTTTTAAAGTTTTAATAAATAAGTTTATAATGCCTCAAAATATTTTGAAATTCACCCCAAGGAATGAATCTGTCAGAGGAATGAGAAATGAACACCATTCATCATTTCAAAGAATAAAATAAAACAATGTGTGAATTTAAGGATTTTGAAGGTGTTGATTTATCCTTTTCTTGACTTATTAGAATCACCAACATATTATTCTTGAAGGTTCTGAAATTTAGGGCTTCAAGTTAACAATTGAAACTCTGGAAAATTTTGATGAAGAGTTTCTAATTTCCCTTTACAATCCTCAGCTTTTGAAACAAGATTATTTTTTTTCTCTCTGGACTAATATCCAGAAATTGACAGGCTAATTATTAAATTTTACAGATTTCATATTTTTTCCTTTTCTCTAAAGTTTTAGGCTTTCAAAAACCATCATTTTGATAGAATTTGGTATATTTAGTCACTTGAAAAGGAAAAATAAATTGATTTCAATGCAAGGATAGTATTTTTGGATTTTTGATTGAGGAAAAATTACTCCCAGAATACTTCAGGAGGTCATGTTTTGATATTGCAGAAATTATCCTGATTTGATATCATGGACTTAATTTTCATTGATCTAAATTTATCACACACATCAATTTAATCAGGATATGATTTTGAGATTGAAAAAAGGGCACTAAATAAAAAATTGTGAAAACAAATTTGCCTTTTTTAAAAATAAAATAAAATATAAAAGATGGAGAGAAATCTCATCTGAAAAAATCTTCATTATAATACTTTCTTTGGACATTTTGGCCATAGAATTTGAGTCATTAACTCATTAAATCTATTTGGAATGAATATTTTGTTCCAGAATCATTTTGTTGATTTATGTTGGCATTGGTTAGAAAATCTGTTTCTCATCAAATGGCATTTATCATAAAATAAATTTATAATCAAATGGAATTGATTAGAAAATCAATTTCTAATCAAATGGAATTTATTAGAAAATCAATTTCTAATAAAATGGAATTGATTAGAAAATCAATTTCTAATCAAATGGAATTGATTAGAAAATCAATTTCTAATCAAATGGAATTGATTAGAAAATCAATTTCTAATCAAATGGAATTGATTAGAAAATCAATTTCTAATCAAATGGAATTGATTAGAAAATCAATTTCTAATCAAATGGAATTGATTAGAAAATCAATTTCTAATCAAATGGAATTGATTAGAAAATCAATTTCTAATCAAATGGAATTGATTAGAAAATCAATTTCTAATCAAATGGAATTGATTAGAAAATCAATTTCTAATCAAATGGAATTGATTAGAAAATCAATTTCTAATCAAATGGAATTGATTAGAAAATCAATTTCTAATCAAATGGAATTGATTAGAAAATCAATTTCTAATCAAATGGAATTGATTAGAAAATCAATTTCTAATAAAATGGAATTGATTAGAAAATCAATTTCTAATAAAATGGAATTGATTAGAAAATCAATTTCTAATAAAATGGAATTGATTAGAAAATCAATTTCTAATCAAATGGAATTGATTAGAAAATCAATTTCTAATCAAATGGAATTGATTAGAAAATCAATTTCTAATCAAATGGAATTGATTAGAAAATCCTTTTATAATCAAATGGAATTGATTAGAAAATCCTTTTATAATCAAATGGAATTGATTAGAAAATCAATTTCTAATCAAATGGAATTGATTAGAAAATAAATTTCTAATCAAATGGAATTGATTAGAAAATAAATTTCTAATCAAATGGAATTGATTAGAAAATCAATTTCTAATCAAATGGAATTGATTAGAAAATCAATTTCTAATCAAATGGAATTGATTAGAAAATCAATTTCTAATCAAATGGAATTGATTAGAAAATCAATTTCTAATCAAATGGAATTGATTAGAAAATCAATTTCTAATCAAATGGAATTGATTAGAAAATCAATTTCTAATCAAATGGAATTGATTAGAAAATCAATTTCTAATCAAATGGAATTGATTAGAAAATCAATTTCTAATCAAATGGAATTGATTAGAAAATCAATTTCTAATCAAATGGAATTGATTAGAAAATCAATTTCTAATCAAATGGAATTGATTAGAAAATTAATTTCTAATCAAATGGAATTGATTAGAAAATCAATTTCTAATCAAATGGAATTGATTAGAAAATCAATTTCTAATAAAATGGAATTGATTAGAAAATCAATTTCTAATAAAATGGAATTGATTAGAAAATCAATTTCTAATAAAATGGAATTGATTAGAAAATCAATTTCTAATCAAATGGAATTGATTAGAAAATCAATTTCTAATCAATTTGCATTGATTTTAAAATAACTTCTCATTAATTGGCATTTATTATAAAATCCGTTTCTAGTCAATTGGCATTGATTAGAAACTCAATTTCTAATCAATTGGAATTGATTAGAAAATCAATTTTAATTGATTAGAAAATAAATTGAAATTTATTAGGAAATAATTACTTGCTAGTCAATCATCATTGATAAGAAAATAAATTTATAATAAATTTATTTTTTTAGAAGCTGCTTGTTTTAGTTGCCAACACACCATATCAACTTACCACAACAAGTATGGTCTTCTAAACCTCTTCATGTTCCCAAAATTCCTGGGATTGTTCTTTCCATAGGCCCCATCTCTTAAATGACTCCTTCTTCTTCACACAATTCCATGCTATCA
Source organism: Puccinia polysora (assembly GCA_025617555.3). Taxonomy (NCBI): domain Eukaryota; kingdom Fungi; phylum Basidiomycota; class Pucciniomycetes; order Pucciniales; family Pucciniaceae; genus Puccinia; species Puccinia polysora. The sequence continues at coordinate 6,897,864 of CM062618.1, read as the reverse complement.
TTTTTGGATGGATTCTACAAAATTTCTGTTTTCATCAAGATCCCTAATTTGTTCTATAATTTTTTAGGGAATAAATTTTCTAATTAATTTCCTAAATGATGCTTATTTATCTTCTCATCAATGCTACTTGATTTTCCAATTCATCATGCAATTGATTTCCAATTCATTAGCAAAGAAATCTCAAAATTACTAGCAAATTGATTTTTCTATCTATCAACAAGTAAGGGCTGGAGCAAGACGGGGGTGGAGGAGTTAAAAAGATATAATATTCAATTTCGAAGGTATTTTCTCTCAAAAAACAGAAAAATAAGATGATAATGGTCATTGGTGGACTTGGAATTGTTGAAAAAAGGAAAAGGGGACTTAGGTTGAAGAGGAGGATGAGGAGGTATCTAAGCTGCATGCAGAGGTGGTTGATTATTTGGGATAGTGGAGATTTGGAGGTTAGATTCTGGATCAAAAACTTTGAAGTACACCTCCCCCCCCCCAAAAAAAGAAAAAATAAATAAATAAATAAGGGGGAATTTTCTTGACAGGGATGACCACATGAAAAAATAAATCAAAAAAGAAGAAGAAGAAAACCACGTTTGAGACTGGAGCCATTTTCTACCAATTTGAAAAAAAAAATAGTGTCAAGATTCAAACTGATCAAGAGTCCTAGGTAGGATACTCCCTTTTATTTCAGAATATGAACCAGAAGATTGGATGGGGATGGCTTGAGGAGGATCCTGAATATAATCTTCAAGAATTTGCTCCAATTCATAGTTTATGTTAGACATTAAATTATGAATAATTCAAAAAAGGATGATCCAGTTGATGAGCATCTTTATTAATTTTGAAATATTGTGGCTTTTTTCAGATTTCTCTTGAGTTGGAAAATCTTTCCTTGAGAAACTCCAATAGAATCTTCAATCCAAACATGTAATTGACCCAGATGATTTTTAATTTTTTTATTTTGGTTTTTTTTCTATCTGCATCATTGGAAGAATTGTTTGGGTGTGCTGGAAGGATACATTTGGGGCTCTCATAAGATCAGTTTTTCATGATTTATTTTTCTTTATTAAATAATTTCTGAATTTTTTGAGAATTTCTTTTTTTCTTCTTTCTTTTTTCTTTGATTTGAACCTTATGAATTATTTCAGGAAACCAGAGAGTTTTCATAGAGTGAAATTTATGTGATTTTGTTATCCCAAAAAATTTGAATGGGAAAATAGTATCTAAAAGGGCAAAAAAAACTTTATCAGAGTGGTATTGTTCAGAATTTTATTTTCAAATGAATGTATGGATTTCCTCTTCTTTCAATATGAACAGTGATTACCATCAAAATTAGGTTTTTTGACTCAAGGGGATGGTGATCCCATAAACATCTCCAATGAAGGCTGTAACCCATTGGCAAGCCCCAGGGCATTGCCTTTGGGCTGGGGTTTGGGATGGCTTTTCCAGATGCCCCAAAGCCCCGGGGGTATTTTTGGTCACCAAAAAAAGTGCCATGCTTTAGAGCATTTACCACAGTCTAGGCACAAGCCAACTTTACACCCTTTTTGAAATAAATTGGGCCTGCGCAACAGTCATCAAGGAGTTAGGGAGCAGTTTTGGCCAGGTCCCACCATTGTCCCTTCCACAGATCCCCGCTTAATAAGGTTTGAATCTGCCCTCACGTGATCCAATGCCACCCTATCTTTTTGGAGTGAACAAATGAGTCTTAGATAGGGTAGAAAAATTTGTCAATGATGATTATATAGAGGAATGAAAAAAGGAGGTGACCATAAATGCAATTCAAGCAGGGCTTTGGGGCATTCTTAGGCATTTTCAGGGCCTGGGGCTTGGGATGAGGCTCATAACCTGCCCAAAGCCCCAGGTTACAGCCTTAAATGCAATACAACTTGAAAATAATTTGGTCTCTATTAGCTTAAATATCTCCTTCTGATATTCCTTGTTTGTCAGCAAAGGGCTGAGCAGAAAAATTATAGGATGAAAGTGTCAAAAATTTTAATTTAAAATTTTAATTTTCTATATCCAATTGAAAAACAAAGACTTCCTAATAAATGGGGAGCTTCTCCATTACAATCAAATCTAAATCCACAGAGATAAACTAAAATTTTAGCAGGTTTATCACACTGAGGAGATTCTGAGATTTGTTAAGAGGTTGAATTGATATTACTGAAAACTGGGAACTACAGTCACACACAGAAGGGATGAAACATCAGGACAAGAAGGATGAGCATAAAGACAAGCTCAGATAAGAAAGACTTCTACAAACATCAGGCATTGAAAGATGAGTGTTGACTGAGGAGATGGCTGATGGAGGTGTAGCACGGATGTGGTCTTGGAGAAGCAGTTGAAAGATGAAGGAAATCAGAGCATGATTGGAGTGACGCCAGTGAGGAGATGTTGACAGTGTAGGGCTGAACAGATCTTGAGTCAATACGAGAATGAGAAAAGAAAATAAGGATTCATGAAAAGGAAGAACATCTCACCGGGCATGAAGGCAAAGTACAAGGATCTTAATCAAGGGTGGTTTGGGAAGAATGAAAGGATAAGAGATGTAAGATTGAGTTGAAGGAAAAAGTGCGATGAGAATGATATGGAAAGTAAGGTTTGACCAGTCTACGATGAGGCTGATGGTTTGAAGATCTATTGTGATTCGTGAAGAAGAACTGAAGACAAGATTGAACTAGTACAATTCATGAAACTGAGAGGTTATTTCAAATACCTCAAATCCTGCTCTAGATCCAGATGACCATGAAACAGAAATAGAGTGTCTTCACCCCAAGAGGTTGCGGGGATTAGTTGAGAACCGCTGAAGACTTAACAAGATTCATTCTAAAAGAATTTAAGATGGTTTTCAATCATCCCGAACAAAATTTAATCATTCATGATTAATTCCAAGGAATTTTAAAGGAGTTTCTGGAAGCTTAAGTGAGATAGGAGGTTTAGATTTTGTATTTGATCCTGTGGATATTTTGAAGAGTGTGTGTCCCTGAAACCAATGAAGTTGATTTTCCAATCAAATTTCCAAGGTGAACCCATTGGATTACAAGTAACATTCTGAATCAGATTCAAATAGTATCAAAGCTTTGGTTGGCTTGATTTTGTTTTCAAATAGATTTCTGGAGGATGGTTTGGACAATCTGAGAGTGATGAGATTTTGGATGATGCGGTATGATGAGTGTAGGGTGAATTTGAGTGATTTTATTGGGTTTGAAGTGTCAATATTGAGAGATTTTGGGTTTGATGTGTGAAGCTTGAGAAAGGATTTGTATGGTTGGTAATGATGTGGAGGTGTGGATGAGTGTTTTAAATTTTGATAGATAATGATACATAAACTGGTGGGGTTTATGTTTTAAATTCACTTTTCTTATGAGACCTACCATTTTGGAGCAGACCAGTTAGGTTATAATTAGTTGAAATTTTTTGGAAACCTGCCATTAAGAATGGCAGATTTGGTCCAAAAGAAAAAAAAATTACAGGTTTGTTCCCAAAAATAAAATAAAATAAAAAATGGCAGGTTTTTATTTTTTGAATAGTTGGTTTGCTGAATTGTATACACCCCAAGGTTTTTTTGATTTGATACTTGATTCAATTCTTTTATTATATAACTTCACTCTAAGATAGAAAAAACTTGATTCAGGATAAAGAAAATAAATAAATTTAGGACAAAAAAAAGGACAATAAAACTGAATTCAAAAAATATGCAACAAGAAGGTATTGGAAAAGTGTGAAAAAAAAACAAAAAATTCTAGCAAGAGTACAGTGTTTGTTGAAACTGATAGTAAAATTCTAGAAGCTTTAAAGTTGTTTGAGATTCAAAGCTTTCAAGTTGATGGCTTGAGTTTTTTCTGATGATAGGGGGGATCAAATTTGATGATCAGGAGCATTTTTTTCTGTACAATCTAATGGTCTAAGATGATTCATTAGAATACACAAGAAGATTTTTTTTCTTTCAAAAAAAAAATTCTGGATATTAGTCACTTGCATGCCTGTATGAAGAATTCCTTGTGCAATATATTAGGATTTGGAGTTTGATTCAAAGATGTGGATTGACCATTGGGAGTGGAACCTTATTGAGTTATGCTTGAGATGACTGAGAGGGAGGCCAAGTAAAGAGGTAGTGGAAGGATAGGTTAGTTCTTCAGAAGATCAAGAAACAGATTGAGATAGTCAAATCTAGGGTATGAAGAGGAGAGGGAAACAAGGCTGGGATGAAGGCCAAGTTGTTGGAGATTGATCACATTCTTCAGCTTTAATCTTGATCAACCTAGAGCTAGTCAGTTGTGACACAACAAGGAATCTACTTTTTCCTGATCTGATTCTATTCTTTTCTTTCTGTCTCTTATCTCAGTTTTTGTCATGCTCCTTTTCATCTTCCTCTGTCATGAATATTTAACTCTGTTGGAATTTTAGTCTGAACCAAGTGTTCCCTCAAGCTAAAGTGCAATCTAATTAGTTCCAGCTTAATATTATTCATTCAATTCTGCTCTTGAGTATCCTTGCCCAATGTGTACTCTATACTATACTAGTTTTGTTACAGTTTCATTTGCACCTTTGTTGTTGATCCTAGTGGCTCTCCACTCTCATCCCTGTCCTATGCTGTCCTCCAAGTTGTGCAGACTCTAATATTTCAGTATTTAATAGATCTTATTCATTGTTGTCTTTCATCCTGTCAACCATCAGCCATCCCTTCTTGTACTTATACTACTTAAGCTTCCAGTTCTCAAGTGAATCAATCCTTATCCGTTGTAACTTACCTTGAACTGGAGTGCCCAATCTGACTCCTACATCCGCTCCTCTTAGCGTCATGATATCTCCATCATCATCCTCCCAATTGCCTTAGCCAGAGAACCTAACTCAAACTCTAACAAACTCTCTTCAATGATCTAAAGGGAACTTCACCAAACCTGACTTCTCTCTTCCCTCATTCAGCTTGTTGATATGCTCATTCTGGATTGACTCCAGGTATTTTTTTTGCCCTCTAACTCTTTTTTTGTCAAGTTAAGGGCATTGACCCCTAAAGCGCGCTTATTGTCACACAAGTGCGTAGTGGAATGATGGCAAAAGAAATCCATCTACTAGCTTGATCAGCTTGGTGTTTGTACATACGTTACATACACTACATGCAAGGTTTCACAGTAGGATGTTGAGTGAGAAACAGGTGAGATTGTCTAGATGGTGCTTTATTCTATTGAAAAGGTAAGATGAACTTTTGAGAATGAGAGAGGGGGAGAGAGGGAGCGGTGATGGAAGAGTGTATAATTGAATTGGAAAGGGGAAATATCTTGAAGATTTGCTTGGGAAGGATTCCAAGAGGAAGGACAAGATCCGCTAGACCCACAAAGGTTATGCATGACATTGACCGGCGCCATGTTGTTGATGGGATTGCGAGTTAGTCAATCAGTGGATGAGGGCTTAAGCCTGGCAGGGTAAGTAAGTATGGATCATGTTTTTTTTTTGTCCCCTGCAAACCAGGGGGAGTGAATAGCCCGCAGCTAGCCTTGAGAGCAAGGTTACAAATGTGACCGTAACATTGTCATTACAGAAAAAAGAAAAAAGAAAAAAGAAAGAAAAAGGATAACAAAGCAAGGAAACTTAGAGAGGAGGGAAGTAACGGGAGGATGATATGAAAGTAAAAAAGAAAGGAAGATGAAATGATCTTAAGGGCCCAATCAGAAACGTTCTGAACAATTGATAAAAAAAGCCAGGGCAGGGAGGGCCTTTGGAATCAGCAGGAGATGATGGAGTCTATTTGGGTTGAACCTCAGACCGGAACTTCACAAGTCCTGCCTCAGCACCCTCTGTTGTGCTTGGTATGCCTTGCAGTAGTGAAAGAAATGTGCAACCGTTTCTTTGAGTCTACAAAATGGGTAGAGAGGGTCAGCTTGTTGAAGGATCCTGAAGAGGAAAAAATTGAGTGGGCAGTGGAAGGCTGCAAGTTGGAAAATCAGGGAGGCAGTGCGTCTGGAGACCTGGAGGGGAGGAGGAGAAGCTGAGAGCCTCTGTGCATTACCATACGCGCAATCTTGTTCTTGTTACCTAAGGTCACAAAAGGCTCCGTATTCTGATTGATGGCGGCTTCTTTTGCCAACTTGTCAGCAATTTTGTTTCCTAAAATATCTACGTGGCCTGGCACCATACCAGGGTCACTGTTACGGAGGAGGGCATTGACCTCAGGGCCTCGTCAATTTGGAGGAAGATATACTGCCCGGCTTTTGGGCTGAAAGGACATTTCATCCTCTTGATGATCCCTCTATTATCAACCAGGACGTACAGGCCCCCGCCAAAGGGAAGGCGGCTGAGAAGGCTGCCCGCCAACTTGACAGCCGCAAGCAGGCCTACGGCCTTGCACTTGTGGTTTGATATAGCCTCCCATCTGTCGCACCTGAAGGCCAGGAAGGCGTTTTCATTGGGGCAGAACGCCGCCCCAGCCCCCCTTTCTGCGCATTGTGAGAACCTTTGAAGAACACAACTTGTGCTCTTTCATCATTGGAAAGCAATAGTAGCAAGGAAAGGATTTGGGACTTAGCTGATTCCTTGTCTCCCTCCGGGATTATTTTGTTGATTGGAGGGAATCAATGCGCAGGACATGTTGTGGTGGGGGAAGCGTCTACCTCTTCCAGAAGTAAGGCACACGCAGCTGCTAGATTTGAGCTGCATACTGGCAAGCCTGGGGAGAAACGGGTGTCCGTAAAGCTATTTGGGGAGATATCTGGGAGATCAAGTCTAGCCTGGTTGTTCAGGAGGGCAATAGTCTTCTTCCAAAAATGAAAGGAGAAGGAGCACCGTCTTACACTCTCCGCCAGCCCTAGAGGGCCCAGGAGGGGGTGGATGAAGGAAACTGCTGTTGATTTGAAAATCCAAAAATGAAAATACCAGCAGCCCTATTGGCTTTTTCAGCCAGTGCATTTATCTTACCCTTATTTGTCTTGGTGCCCCAGATTGCGGCACCATAGTTATTATTGTGTGAAGCAAGCGAGTGGAATTTGTGAGCAGGCAAATTTTGGGAGCAGAACAAGGAGCACAAGCAAGAGAGAGATGAATTACCTATTTTGTGAAGCCAGAAAGTGGGATTTGTGAGCGGGAAAATGTTGGGAGCAGAACAAGGAGCACAAGCGAGAGAGAGATGAATTACCTGATTGGGCAGGTAAGGAGATGAAGAGATGAACAGACGTGAGGTTGGATTGCAAGCACAGAAAGGAGAGAACATTTTGAGACAGAAAATAGAAAGGAGGAATAACGGAAGAAAAACTGATAGCAGACCTATTGTGTGAAGCCAGCAAGTGGGATTTGTGAGCGGGCAAATGTTGGGAGCAGAACAAGGAGCATGAGCAAGAGAGAGATGAATTACCTGATTGGGCAGGTTAGGAGATGAAGAGACAAACAGATGTGAGGAAGAAGAAGAGATGAGCTAGGTACAACAATTTAAGTAGTAGTTACAAGGTTGCCTCTAAACCTAATCGGAGAGGACGCGTGTGGTTTGTTTCTTGAGATTAGGTTTGCTTTTTGGTCTTCTTTTGGTCTTGCTGAGTTGCACGTTCTCATCCAACACCCCCCCCTGCTTGCTAAACCATCTGGAGAGTCAACAGTTGGAGGCTGCTAATAAGCTTTTGAGTGAGCTGAGGGTACAAGACGTTTGTCATCCCGTCAGCCACATTGTTGCCAGTTGGCACGTATTTTAGGTCAAAACAGCCTTCTGCCAGGTGATGGCGGATCCAATGCAATCGTATGTCAATGTGTCGGGTTGGGTGTTGATATAGTGGATTCTCGAGGAGGGCTATAGCCCCCTGATTGTTGCAGAAGAGGGTGGGAGGGTTGGGGTTTTTCTTGAAGAGAGGAGCAAGAAGCAAAAGAATTTGAGTCGCCCATAGCAAGTCCTGGCCAGACTCTGAGCAGGACTGATGTTTGGCTTTGGTGGTTGACAGGGAACACACCGTCTGTTTTGAGCAGAGCCACATGACTGGTCCTTGGAGCAGCAGTACACTCCCGGTGAAAGATTGCCGATCAGAGCTTGAAGTTTGGTCCACGTTGCAGTAGGCTGATAGAGAGAAGGCTGTGCTAGTGGGACCACCAAGAGTGATGCCAAGGTTTTTGGTGAGCTTGAGGTAGCATAAGACATGTTGGAATTGCTGTTGGTGAGTCAGGGAGGGAGAGTTGAGGAACTGGGATAAGTAACTCCAGCAGAAGGATAAATTGGGCCCAGTGCATTGAACAAGATAGTTCAAGAGCCCAAAGGCACATTGGTAGCTGAATCCTTTTCTGGGAGGAGAGGAGGAGATAGGAATATTGGACACCTCTTGTGGTAATGGGGTGGAAGCAGTCTTGCACTTGCTCATTCCAAATTCTGAGAGCATATTGTCAATGTAGCAATCCTGGTGAAGTTGAATGGTTCTGGAATTGCAGTCCTGAGTGACTCTCATTTGGGGAACCCAATGACATTCTCCAAGATCCTCCATCTCAAAATGAAGCTTGATCTTCTCCTTAAAATTGGAGATGCCCACCTTGGTGCCACCAATGACGAGATTGTCAACGTGCACATATACAATTCACAAGTTATTAGCGTTGGAGTTGATGAAGACACAAGGGTCAATGGCGGTTAATTTGAAGCCAAGGGAGGAGAAGACAGAGCAGAGAGCGGAGTACCAGCAACGGGGACTTTGTTTCAGGCCGTATAGCGACTTGAAGAGCTTGAGGCCGTATCCGGGAGGAATTTTTATGTCCAGTTCTTTGGGTACTTTGATGAAGATGTCCTCCTGAGGCACACCATTCAGGAAGGCACACTTAACATCCATCTGGTGCAGTTCAAGATTGTAGGAGACCACAAGGCTAAGGATTATTCTAAGGGAGCTTAGGCGTCCAGTCGGAGCAAAGGTTTTTTTATAGTCAATTCCTTCAACCTGTTGGAACCCGGGAGCACAAATGCAAGCTTCCTTTTTAACAAACTCCCCATTGGCGCCATATTTGGATTTGAGGACCCATGTTGTGTCCAGCTCTTGGCAGTTTTTAGGCTTGGAGACTATCTTCCATACTTGATGGTGTTCGCAATTTTCCTTTTCAGTTTCTAGAGCCGCCTTCCATCCTTCCCAGTCCAAGGAATTACAAGCTTTGGTTATATTCTTGGGGTCCAGAATGAAGGAGGGTTCAGTGCTTATCAGATTTGCTTTTGGTTGGCGTTTGGTAGGAAGAATATTGTCTACAGAGATGCCCAATCCAACTTCTTTTGGGGCTTTATTGTACCATGGAACAATGGCGTAATGAGGGATAGGGGAAGGTGTTGTGACATTGGTGGAGGAATTATCCCTGGCGGTGGAAGGGGCTTAGGAGTCCGGTTCATTGTTGAGTTCTGGGTAGTCGGAAGGACTTTGGACTGGTGAGTTAAGTGGGGGATGAGAATCACAAACCAAAACAGGTTCAAAGTTGGTATTTTTTGTGGAGTTGTCCATGAGAATGGGGAAGAGTAGAGAGGAAGAAGAATTCTTGGAATTGGTCTTGAGACGGGGATCTGAATGGAATGGAAAAATGTTTGGGAAGAATTTGACATGATGAGACGTCTGAATCTTATTTTGTGAAGGTATCCAGAGTTTGTAGGAATGATGATGAGGGTCAAAGCCAAGGAGTACACCTTTGACCCCTGACGGAGCAAACTTTGATTTTCTCCATTTCTTCTCAACGAATGCAATTTCTTTGCAGCCAAAAGGAAAGATGTGGCTCAGATTTGGCGGTTTGTTGGACCATTTTTTGAAAGGAGTTTTTAGGTCCAGAGATGAGTGAGGAGTGTGATTCTCAAGGAAGACTGCCATACACACAGCTTCCCCCCACCATTCAATTGGGAGTCTGCTGGTAGATAAGAGATTCCTTGCCTTCTTGATTGTTGTACGGTTGCCTCTTTTGGCAAAGGGATTTTTCTGAGGCGTATAGGGAGCAGTGAGGAGATGGTTGATGCCATTGAGTTGAAAGAGATTCTTGAATGATTTGTTCACAAATTCTCCACCTTTGTTGGATACTACGGATTTAATTTTGCACCCTGAGGCTCTTTCAGCCTTGTGTATGAAGACAGTGAATTGATTGTAAGCATCAGACTTACAATGGAGTGGGTAAATAAAAGTAAATCGGGAGTATCCGTTGACAATTTTCAAGAAATATCTGTTCCCTCCAATGGAGGTAGGAGAGATTGGGCCACAGAGGTCCATGTGGATGCAGTTGAGAGGAGCTGAGGGAGGAGGAAATCTTCCCAGGAAGGGCAACTTGGTCATTTTGAAGGTCTTGCAGTTGGGACAGAAAAGGTTTTCAAAGGAGTGATTAGGGAAAAGATGATTGAGAAAGACAGAATTTGGGTGACCCATTGCACGGTGAAGATCCAAGGACAATAAGGTCACAAAGGCTCAATTGGCGCAAGTGTCCAGAGCCAAAGTGTTGTCCACAAATGTTCCAGTCATGAGACATTTGTTGTTATTGACACACAAAAAACCGTTGTTGGAGGGGACAATTGAGTAGCCTTGTTGCAGATAAGGAGTCATTGAGATGAGAGAATTGGTGATATTGGGGACGTATTGGGCATGAGGAATTTCCAGCAGTCCTGTTGCGAGGGGAATGACAGCTCTCCCTTGGCCAAGGATCTGAAGTGGAGACCTGTTGGCTGCATAGAGGGTGGAGCAAGTTGGAGTGAAGTCCATAAAGTATTCCTTGTACTTCAAATAGTGCCCAGAGGCACCGCTGTCTAAGAGTATAATATTGGGATTGGAATGGTGAAGACTTAGCATGACTTTTCCTGGGTTGTTCTTCCCTTGAGATGATTGGAATTGTTGGAGGGCGGCTTGATGATATGCAATAGCAAATTCTGGGTGTAATTGGTGGAATTGTTCCAGAGAGTGAGTTGTGTTAGGGTTATGCACTCCATTCTCACAGAACTGTCTCTTTTGCGGTGCTTTATTCTGTCCTGATTGTGATGACTTTGTGAGATGGAAGGAAGAAGATTGGGGCTGTTTATGGGAGTTTTCCTCTCTTTGGATTTCAAGTTCAAGGTTGCTGAGGAAAGTTTTGAGGGGAATTTTGGCTTTCTTTCCTTTATACTGGGAAAATTGAAGAGAACGCATCACCAAGAAGGAAGGAGGCAATTGTTTGAGTATGATGATTGCCCAAAGGGTTTTGATCTTTGATGAGTCCAGACTACCGTCCGATACTTCCAGGAGGAGTTTGAAGGTAGCTAAAAATTTATTGATCAAGTCTTGGAGATTTCCTTCAGAGAATTGAATTTTGTAGAGTCAGTCCATTTGATTGACAACTTTTTTGAGCAACTTGGTGGCGTAGTGGTCACAGATGGCATACCACAAGGCTCTGGGCTTGTATGAGGTGGGTTCTTTTACGAATTGGGTGAAGTTCTGTTGATCAAGGTGTAATCGGATGAAGGTGGTGGCATACTTCTTCTTGAGTTTGATCTCAGGAGAGGAATCGTTGACTTCCTCCAAGACAACAGTGTCCAGATCCTTTTATCCCAGGCCGGTGAGTACATTATTTCTCCAACTGCCAAAATTCTTGGCTCCCGTGAGTTGTTCACCGTGGAGGCCTCTTAGTTCCAGATTCTACCCCATGGTAAAGGTGGTTGAATGGCTGATGATTAAATTCTGGACTGTGAGTCCCAAAGATGATGAAGCAGAGGAGTTGTAGTTGGAGTTAGGTGACGGAGTGGTCACGGGGGTAGGAGGCAGAGCATCCTTGAAGCCGGAGGAAGTTGCCACAGTTTAGGTGTTCAAGTCTTCTTGAATCTTGATACTGATTCTCTGTCCTATTGGCGCCACGGCTGGTGATTTAAACTGGGCTCATAACCTATTGTGTGAAGCCAGCGAGTGGGATTTGTGAGCAGGCAAATTTTGGGAGCAGAACAAGGAGCACAAGCGAGAGAGAGATGAATTACCTGATTGGCCAGGTAAGGAGATGAAGAGACAAAAAGACGTGAGGTTGGATTGCAAGCACAGAAAGGAGAGAACATTTTGAGACAGAAAATAGAAAGGAGGAATAACGGAAGAAAAACTGATAGCAGACCTATTGTGTGAAGCCAGCGAGTGGGATTTGTGAGCGGGCAAATGTTGGGAGCAGAACAAGAAGCACAAGCAAGAGAGAGATGAATTACCTGATTGAGCAGGTAAGGAGATGAAGAGACAAAAAGACGTGAGGAAGAAGAAGAGATGAGCTAGGTACAACAATTTAAGTAGTAGTTACAAGGTTTCCTCTAAACCTAGTCGGAGAGGACGCGTGTGGTTTGTGTCTTGAGATTAGGTTTGCTGTTTGGTCTTCTTTTGGTCTTGCTGAGTTGCAATTTCTCATCCAACAGTTATCCTTGGCGCAAGCACAATCTGGATCAGCCTGGCCCTATCCGTCGGGCCCAGCCCAAAGCTGGACAAGCCAAAAATCCGGAACATACTGAGGGTCCAAGGAATCCTAGTCTCCAGCATCCTCAGATGAGGGGAGTACAAGAGCTTGGAGTCTAAGATGAAGCCTAACCACTTCACCTCTGAAAAAGGGGGGAGAGTAACTGGGCCCAGCAGAACCAAAGGGAAAGGGCCATGTCTCCACAAGAGCAATAGCAGCTGAGCCTTTTCAGGGTCAAAAACAGCACCCGCTCTCCTACCCCATGCCAGGGAGCGCACCCCTCCTCTGAAATCATGGCGCTTGCCATTGGTACTGAATTAGTGCTCAACATTGTTGATGTATCCAATGGAGATCCTATTGTTTGACGGGGAGAGAGAGGGGAGGATTAAGCTGTTATTGTAAAGGAAATACAAGATTACCAAGAGGGGGGAGCCCTGAGGGAGGCCAATTGTGGACTTGAACTCTTTGGACACATAATCCCCCAAGCGCATCATTGTTGATCTGCCTGCAAGGAAATCAGAAATCAGAGGAACTAGGTAGGCGGGGAAACAAACGCTCCAGAGGTAATGGAGGAGTCTGGTTGGTTGGACAGATGGATAAGTGGACTTGACGTCCAGGAATAAAGCCGCAACCACTTTAACCTCCCTCCACTTGGTGCGGACCCAGGAGTCAGCCACAAAAAGGGCATCTTTGGTGCTTACACCTCTCCTTCCACCCAAGTGGCCTTGGGCCAGAACCCCCTTGGACTCAGCCCACCGCTCAATCCGTTTAGCCAGGATCAGCTCAAATAGCTTTCCCACGGAATTGAGCAAAGCAATTGGTTGGTGAGCAGACGGTTCCATGTAGTTGGGCTTCTGCACCTTGCGGATGATGACCGTAGTAGAAACCTTCCAGAACTCTGGGAAAACCCTGCTCCGGACTGAGTCTGTGAATATGGAAGAAAGGACCGGGGCCAACTCCTTGGAAAGCAGCTGCAACAACTTGTTTCTTACCCTGTTGGGGCCACAGGCCTTTTTTGCTTGGATCTTGCGGAGACCCCCAAAAACCTCTTCTGTCCAAACTTTGGGGAACACTGCGGGGCAGGAATGTTTGACCGGGGCAATGGCCGCATCATCAAAAGGAGCCTCCGGAGCTGCCATTCCCGCAAAGAGGAGCGCTGCCTGCTCTGCCTTTTCATGGGAAAGGAGGCCAGACCTTGTCCTAAGGGGAAGAATCTTGCCTCCTGTCTGGCGTTTGGCGTACCTGAGAACCTTGAAAACCTTCTCCAGGGACGGATTTGTCAGGGCCTTCTCCCAGTTCCATTTCTTCAGGTTGGCCACCAGATGCAGGAAGTACTGGTTCCACTTGTGATAACAACTTCTGGCCTCCTCCAATTGTGTGATTAAGAACCAACTCCAGGATCAATTGCGACTCCGGACCATAGGGCCCAGGGTCTTGGCACACCACCACGGTTTTCACCTATCCGCGTAAGTGAACTTCCTGCGCCCAAGCATCTGCTGGATCCCCTGCAGTTTCTCGGAAAGGGAATGGGCATGGGATTTTAGAGACAAAGATGGGTTGAGTGCAAAAGACCCTGCTGCTAGCCTTGCGGTGCGGATTTGGCCCGGCAAAAGCTCTGCCCACCGGGGGACTCCCCATTTGTACTCCTTCTGGGGCTTTCCCATGGTTAAGTCAATGATGAGACCTTGATGGTCCAAGCCGCAGTTATTGCCCGTCACTACAATCCTCTTGATGTACCTAGAACCTAGAAAATTGGGCCACACATGATCAATTGTGGAGCCTTGACCAGTTTGAGAGAAAAAAGTGGGGACTCCCTTGGGAGAATCAAAACAGAAGCCAGCTGCCGCCAGAGTAGTGAGCATTGTAATTGCCTCCCGTTCCCGCCTGGAACAGCCCGGGGGGTTCCAGTGCGGGTGGTGAAGGTTTGAGTCTGTGAAGATCCAGGTTGGCAACTCTCTGGAGTTGAAAATAGTGATCCACCTTGAAAGGACCGCGACCAAAGGGAAAGATGGAATTGGATTATAAACATTGACGAGTTGGAGGCGCAAGGGGCCCAGGGCAATCTCAATGGCCATGAGGCACTGGGACCCCCCCTCAAGAAGTCGGACCTGTGACACTGTAACAGACTGCTTGATGTAGATCACAGCCTTGTGCCTGGATTCCCAATTGTTTGGCAAGTGTTCAAAATAAGTGAAGGCCTGCCAGGCAGGGTGAGAGGGAGGACAAAGAGTAAAGGGGTTGATCCAGGGCTCCTGGAGCGCTAGTAAATCAAAGGGTAAAGCCACGTTGAGCACGTGAAGGGTCACAGATTTTGAAACATGGCAATTTAGTTGGCAAATTGCAAAAGAATCTCAGTCCAGGGCCAGGCACAGAGCGGCTTCAGCTCTGGAGACTAAGGAGGGCAAATGAGGGACAGGAGGGTGAGGGGGCAGTACGCCAAGGGGGAAGACATCTATGTTGATTGATTGGACAGGTGCTGCAGGAGGGCGGTCTAACATGAGCAGGGTAAGGGGTGCTTTTCAAACCAGCCCTTCTTGTACGGGCATAGGACGCTAAAAGGAGTGTGATTGGAGTTGGATATGCCTAGCTTCTTGTTCTTGAGACCGGCCTTGCACAAAAAGCATGTTGCAACCCCTCCAGGGCCCTTGGGGCATTTGTTGGTTGGGTGCTTGCTGTTGCACTTTGCACATTTGGGAGCTTCCCTGCACCACTTACCAAAATGGCCCATGCAAAGGCATTTGAAGCACTGGGGCGGGAGGGGCTTGAATTTCTTGGTCTGATGGTAATTGAATTGGAGGAAAATACCAGAACGTTCTATCCTAATTGCTAAGTCCTTATCAGTGAAGGAGAGCACCAAAGTGCCAGCCTTTTGAACAGGGGCCTCGTTTGAGCCCATCCACCTTAAGCAGAC
Organism: Puccinia polysora; assembly: GCA_025617555.3. NCBI lineage: Eukaryota > Fungi > Basidiomycota > Pucciniomycetes > Pucciniales > Pucciniaceae > Puccinia > Puccinia polysora. The sequence goes on along the minus strand of CM062618.1, from coordinate 6,882,596 downwards.
AAGGTCAATTGTCTGAAAACCCTTCTTGGAGGCCATGTGAGCCAACTCAGTCTTTAAAGTTATTTTGAAAGTGCATGGGACTCCATGGGCCATGACAGAGAATGTGCGCAGGGAGGCTTCAAGGTTGAGGTGGACCTGTTTAGACCAAATGTGTTTGTTGTCAGGCAGCCACTTCCGGTGCTCTTTCTTCTGAGTATAAAAGGAAACATCCCCGGAAGGAAGGACGCAAGCGCCTCTAACCATGACCAGGGAACCATTGACCTTTGCATCCAATTGGGCCAGGGCCTCCTTTGCCAATTGTACAAGGGTGCAGCTTGGGAGGTCCTTGAGAGTTGTGTTGTTAGGTTTTGAGTGAATGAGGACCTGCTTGGGCCTGAGACTAGGGAGAGTTGAGTTTTTGGGGGGGCAGGGGGGAAGTAGCCAGCCTGGATGGAACAGAAGGGGCGTTGGGAGAAGCCACCTTAGCAAAGGAGCGCGCGGAAACTGGGGGAGGAGGGCAAGTAGAGCCAAGTATGGACAGCTGATGCTGCATCTCAGCCATACCGGACATTAGGGAGTCTACTCTGGTGTGAAGAAGATCTATGGTTCCTTCCAGTCGGGCCCTTGCCCAATTGGACTCATCAACCATGTTGATGATCAGCTTAAACATGCGCATATCTATGTTTTGGAACTATTCTAACTGTGACTGAACACATGCGCCTCCTCTCCAGCTTGCCAGGCCTGTCACTTGAGTGTCACTTTCCTGCTTTTTCAGCCTTGTCCCCCCTCCTGCTTTGACTCCGTGATCATCCTTGTCTCCTGACAACATGACACCACCTCAATCACTCGCCAACCCCTCAATTACAATATTTTTGACCAATACCGTCAATTTTCTCAAATTCTCCCACTCAACCTCCTCTTCTACCTTTCTCCTTTCTTTTCTTCTCTCCTTTGTCTTTCTCTCTATCTCCTTCTCTTCTGTCTTAAACTCTGGCTCCTATCAAGAACTCAATCCAACTCATTCCAAAGATCCAAAAGCTTGGGTCTTCTCAAGTCCAAGTTCTTCTCATATTTGGTGAGAAAGATTTTAAAAACTACAATCTTTTCTTTAACCCTGGAGCTCATTTCTGTTAAATAGAATCTACAGTTTCCTAAAAAAACTCTTTGGCTATCTTGGTTGCTGCTCTCAAGCTATCTAAGTCCTTACTGGACTCTTAACCCCTTTCTGCCTTCTTGTCTGGTCTCTCTCTTCTACTAGTGAACAGCTTGGTGTGTTTTCCTGCCTCATCCTGTTACCTTTGTTTCTCATCTGACTCTATTTGGCGTTATATTCTGGTTTTTGGTTCTTTAATAATTTCTAGAAATTCAGGTTCTCTTTTCATCTTGATTAACAGTTGAATTGATTACCTCTCTAAAACCTCCAACCAGACAACTTACCCAGATGGACTCTATCAACCAGAAAATCCTCAAGACTTCCTTAGAGGCCATACCTCAGCTAACCAAGGACAACTTTTCCATCTGGCGCACTCAAATTCACTTGCTGTTCAATCTTGCAAAGATCAAGGATCTTATGCTTCTCAACAGAGACCTTCCTCCTGAGGACAGCTCAACTCTCACCACCATTATTATCTCAAAGTTGTCTCCCGCCGTCCACTCCAACATCATTACCTCCAAAAATGAGGAAAATTCTCAAGCTATCTGGAAGGCTCTTCTCAAACACTTCATCTTGTCCAAACCTGCAAATCAAGCAAGGTTCTTCAAGAGTTTCACCTCCATTAATTTTGGCAAGTCTAACATCCAGCTTTTTATTACCAAGATCAAATCTGGAATCACCCAACTCCAAGAAATAGGCATCCAACTTCCTACAGATATCCTAGCTTACATGATCTTGGAAAAATTGCCCTCAACACCAGCCTTCAAGAGCATCCAGAAATCTATTACTAACTCAGCTGTAGAGTCCAAGATAACCCCCAATACAGTCCTGCATCATCTGTGCATTCATCTGAACAAATAGAAGATTTCCTTGCAATCCGCCCCCAACCGCTCATCACTCTCCCTATTTACTGACGCCTCAGGTAAATGCAAGCCGCGCAAGCACAACACATTGGCCAACCATCCCAAGAACAAATGCTGGATGTTGTATCCTCACCTTTGTCCTTGACCGACTAAGCCCAATGAGGATGCACCAGTTAGCTTAATGTCTGATACTACGGATCCTTCTTCCCTCCTCTTTGTGATTGATTCTGGCTTGTAACATCACATGGTTTCTGAAAAAAGCTTCTTTGAATTATTAGACAAAGAACCATTAGGTTTCATCAACACAAGCTGCGGATGCGGAAACCTCAGGATACTAGGGAAAGGAAGGGTGAAGGTGGGAATTGGTGTGGATTCAATTACGCTGGATGAAGTCCTCTATGTCCCAAGACTCTCAAAAAATCTTCTGTCTTTACAACGTCTCCTTCTGGATAAACTTCATGCTTCCTTTCATCCTGATTGCTTCATCCTCATGTGCAATTCAACTCCTCTCTGCCAAGGATTCTACCGCAACCACATTCAACTTCTCAACCTAGAGGTGTCCTTGCCCTACTCCTCCCAGCTTTCAACTGCTTTTTTTCTGCACAAAGCCCTTGGTCATGTGAGCTACCACAGGATTTGGCAAAAACTGAACATACCCGTCAAGAAAGATCAGGAATGCAAGTCTTGCGCTTGATCAAAAATCACTCAGGCCTCTTTTAAAGATCAACATGCTCAAGCTTCCAGAGCTTTTGAAGAACTGCACGTGGACACTGTGGGACCTCTTACCTCCTCCTCAGGTGGCCATAAATATTTTGTCATGGTTGTTGACTCACACTCTTGGTAATGTGTGGCCTTTCCCATGAAAAACAAAGAAGAAATTGCCCTCCAACCAATCAACTGTATTGAGTTGGAGGCTAAGCGATTTGGCTACTACCCCAGAGTCCTTCACTCTGACCGGGGTACTGAGTTTTTCAACAAAACACTTGCCAACTTCTGCCGCTCCAAGTTCATCAGGCACACTGTCTCTGACCCTTACACTCCACAGAAGAACGGGCTGGCTGAGCGCAACAACCGAACCATTCTTGAATCCTTGAGAACCATCATCCATGACTCAGGCTTCCCTTCTCACCTCTGGAACAAACTAATTCCAGCTTCTACTCTCACATTGAACCAGATTCCCTCCTTCAAGTTCCATAAATTGCCTTATGAACTGTTCAAAAACATCTCTCTCCCACTGTCCTTCTTCAAACCTATAGGCAACCCTCTGACATACCTAGCTCAACCAAAGCCCCCTGGCTCCAAGCTAAGGCCTCCTGGCTTAAGTGGGCGCCTACTCAGTTACAATCCTGATCTTTGCTTGTACCGTGTGCTGGCAGCTAATGGTAAAATCATTGACACCAAGAATGTCTCCTTCCTGGAATATTCTTGTCCTTCAAACCCTGCCAAACCTCCACTTGATACCTTTGTGCCTCATCTGGTGTGGAAAGAATAAAGGTTATCCCCCTATAATTGTCCCAAGGTTTGGAAGTTAACGGTTCCCTGCATTTGAAAGGAGATGAGGATGTCCAAAGTCGCACTTGAATGAGAAATAGAAATAAGAGATAAAGAGATAAAGAAAAGTAGAGAGAGAAATCGCCAATCCTTCAATCCTCAGAACTTTCCACCTGGATGTGTATCCGGTATGAGTTCCTTTAATCTCCTGGTGAGATGAGTGATTCAATCTGATGATGATATTCTTCCTACCTCCTATTCTGCATTGATGCTCCCCTCCTCCTCCTCTTCATGCATTGATGCTCCCCTCCTCCTCCTCTTCATGCATCAATCTCCCCTCCTTCCTCCTAACCCGGAGTTGAGAGTGAGGATAAGTCCTCCCTCTCAACCCTAACCTAAGTACACGCGCAAATAACAGCATGACAACAAAACAGAAAACAATCCCAAAACAGAAACCCTAGCCTCCTCTCCCCACCTCCTCCGTACCAAACTCCCCCCGTCGTCCGTACGCCTTTCTGTTCATCCGGTTTTTCCTTCTCATGACGCGGTCCTCGCACCGCGCCCTACTCGGAGCCCCCCGCGCCTGTCCGTATCCGTTTGTCCGCGCCTGTTGTGGGTGTTTAGTAATATCTGGCATGATCTGCGCGCTTGCGCGCGCGCCCATCCGTTCCTTCATATCCCGCGGATTGCTCCGCCCCTACGTATCTGAACCGGCGCCCCCGCAAACCTAATCAAGCGCACTACCTTCCAAATCCAATCTCCGGGGCGGATCGCCGCCCACGCCGCATTCAATGCTGAGCCCAACCCGTCCACCAGGTGCGGAGCCAAACAGTGGCTGCTGCTGATCCAGCAGCTGCCACTGCTGAGCACGCCGCATACCCTAATGCTGAGCGCGCAGCTGCAACGCAGTTCCCAATCCGTGTCTATAAATTGACACCACATCCCCCCCCCAACTTGGGTTCTTTCCCCAGAAGTTTCCCATTGCTTTGCCATACCATCACCTCCGCTACTTCCGCTCCACCCCCACCACTTCCCACTACCACCTTCCCGGATTCCCTCCTCTCCCTCGCCATCATGCTCCCCTGCAATTTCTGCGCTTGGAACGGGCACGCGTGTTTGATCATCCCCGGTTGTTGCGCCTGTTCAGCTTGCCTTCGCGGTCATTGTTGCTTCTCGCTTAGCGACAGCATCCCTCGGGCTCCCCCCCGATCCGGCTCTCACCCCAGGCCGCGCAAGAGGGCTTTTCCGGACCCGTTCATGGTGTCGGACGGCAAGTTGATCTCGGAAGGTTTGTGGACACCACCCGGTTCACCTCCATCCCGCCGCCCCCAAGCTCCGTCACCCTCCACTTTGCACGTGAGCCGCAACTCGGAATCACCCCTCCGCCGGGCTGGACCTCCGCAACGGGGCAAATACAAAACTTCCAAGGAATGGCGCGCAGCAACCCGCGCTTGGGCCACTGCTGTTGGCGTGAACCAAATGGTACCGGACCCACGGCCGCGCCAGCACCTCCTCCTCCTACTCCACGACCGCCAACACCGCCCGCGCCACCAGTGGACTTGGATGAGAGGCCTACAACCCCCAACGCTCCTCTGCCTCCGTCACCAATTGTCGTCCCGTCATCACCTCCAGCTGGACCAAGCCCCCCTGTTGGTTCCCCGGAGGCCTCATATTCACCGGCTGCTCCTCCAGCCAGCCCTCCCAAGATCCCGGAGATTCCGATTGTAATGGGGCTCCCGGCAGCCGGCTTCAAAGCTTTCGCGGAAAGGTCAACCACAATGCTTAGGAATTTCCTTGCAATCCCCGGCGCACAATCCTCGGAATCCCGGCGCGAACTCCTGGCGTCTTTCTGGGCTTTACTGGCGTCCTCAAGGGCGGAAATGGAGGAAATGATGAAGAGGGCGTAGGCGCATTGCCCCCCCTTTTTGACTTCTCCCTTTCCTCTTTTCTTCTCTTCTTGTTGTTGTACCGCGCTTCCCTTTTCCGCTAAGAAAATACATGTCTCCGCGCGAGGTCCTATCCTTCTGAGAAAAAAGTGCGCGGCCGCGCTTTGAGAGAGTGAGTCCAAGATTGAGCGCGTGCTTGCTTTGTGAGCAACCGTAAGTGACTGGCCGTTCCAAAAGAGGCACCTGGACTTCCCCAGACAAACTGCCACACAGTTCCCTGTACCCTTCCTGTAACAAACACAACAACCAAAACACCAGCGCGCGCCACCGTAAGGGAAGAGAGAGAGAGAGAGTAGGAGAACGGACATTCTGGGGTGTCTAGTTGTCCCGGCTGTGAACCGGCTAGAGCACCCCCTCACCAAATCAAGCTTAATCCCATACCAGCCACCCATCCTTGAGATATCCTGAGAGAAAAAAAAAAGAAAAAGAAACCAACAGAGAAGAAAAATAGAAAAGAACACTTTTTTTTTTTTTTTTGCACGACGCCCGTAGACCGCCCGCAAATTGCTCTTTGTCCCGCTTCCCCCATCCGCGGGATTGCCCACGCGTCCCGGTTCTGCGGGGCTTGTCCTCGCGTTTACGGACCCGGCTTTGCGCCGCGCCCGCATTTCCTGAAAAAACCCCAAACCAGCAAAGACCCCACAATCCAGATAAGAAAGAAACATAGAGAAACAAACATTCTGGGGTGTCTAGTTGTTCCGGCTGTGAACTGGCTAGAGAACCCCCTCACCAAATCAAAACTGATCCCCTACCCCCTCTACCTCCCCCCCCCAACTTGGCCACTGTCCCCATCTGGTTGCAGCCGCCGCGTCTGGTTCCTCCTCATACTCCAACACTCTCCTCCGCTTTCCCTGCCCGTGATTGCAGATAGTTGTCTTGAACCTCCCGCCAGACAAATCCTCTACCATCAATGCCTCCGTTCCCGTTCCCAGATCAAAAACCATTTGCTCTTGAAACCCAAACATGAACGGCCTTCCCAAAATCACATCCTCACAATCAACCGAAAGAAAAGAAAGGGGCCTACGGACCCTTGCGACCTTGACCTCCTCCTCCTCGACTACTCCATCCACACGACACTCCCCTCCGTTAAGCCCGCGGAGACCCATTGCGCATTTCCGCCGAACCAACCCCAAATCATCCACCATCCAAGATGGCAGCAGGTTCACCATTGAACCGCTGTCCACCGTAGCCCACACCTTCCTTCCCGCTATGACCATTGGAACGTAAGCAAGCGGAGTCAAAACCGATTTCAACTCACACTCCCCGCACCCCTCCTCCTTCCGCGCCACATGAACCCGCTGCACCGCCTGAGGTACCCGGCCCTGACAGCAATCCCGCAACACCTGAACCATCTTGTCTACCACCACCAGAGACACGGCCACCAGTTCCCGCAAGGTCAGCGGAACCGGAGTCTTGTTACCCATCACCTTTTGCACAATGTCCGCCGCTTTCTTCTTCCCTACAGGGTTTGCTGCCGGCGCCTTGGTTCCAGGCGAGCGCGCGGCCGGTTTTGGAACGGCCAACGGGGGTTGCTCCTTTGCGTCCACCTCCATTTTATTGGAGACCGCCACCTTTTCTTCCGTTGCCACTACCCTTACCTCAGCTTCCACCCGAGGTGGTTGCCACGATCCGGGACCGGTGACGATGCCCAGTGACGCTTGCGCCGTTGTTCCCGCCTCCTGACCCCGTGTGCGCACTTGCTGCATTGCGTTTGGCTTGCTTGGCTCCATTGGAATCTGTTTGCCCGTCGGAAACATGTACCCCATCCCCGCCGTTCAAACCAATCCCGCGCTGAGATCCTTTGTAAGCTCCTCGCACGCCGATTGCCAATGACCGTTTGCCCCGCAGTACAAGCACCCCCTTGGCACAAAGGTACAGGGCGGCCAAAACCCTTCCACCATGTGAGGTGGAGGCCCTCGCGGCTGCTGCTGGCCCATACGGCTCATGCAGATCTTCAGGTCCTTCATCAGTTCCGTCAATTTTCTTACTGGAGGGGCTGGCGTGGGTTGAGGAACCGGAACACACGTGGAACTAGATGGAACTGGGGCCAGAAATTGCGCCGGAGCCGGAACCTGGGGGGCGGATTTCTTCGGTCCCGCTGGGAAGGACTTAGTGGTGTCCTCAATAAGCTCTTCTAAGTCAAGCTCACTCTCCACAGCCCGGCAAATGACAGCCAACTCTGGAAGGAGCGCGATGCTCCCCTCCAATGACCGCTTTACCAAGTTGTGATCGTAAAGATGCCGCTGCACCCTTGCCCGGAGTTGAGCGCCTAAACCGCCCAGAAACGCGCGTTTCATGGCCCCCGTCTGTCCCGCCACCACCTTGTTCTTTGACAAGTACCGAAAGATCCGATTGAACGTCAAGGTGTACTCCGCCAGCTCCACCCGCGTTCTGACTCCTCCGCGCGCGCTTGCCTCCAAGGCCACGCGGTCAAAATTGCTTTCCCGGAACCAAGGTTTGCGCCTGCCCCACTGTGTTAGGATCTCTGCCTTCAGTTTTGGCCAATCTTGATTCTTGTAGCCTTCCATTTCCTCCACATCCCGGAGCTTCTCTTCGTCCATAATGAACAGGACGACCAGTCGGGCCTTGTCAGCGTCCGATGCACCTTCTGCATCTGCAATACCTTCGTATCTCGAGGTGAATCGCTCCACATCCGCGGTGTTGAATTGGATGTGAGGGTAGTTGCACGGCCTGATGCAAACCGGATGAGTGGGTTCATGGTCACTGGAGACCAATGGGGGAATGGCGTAGCTCGTCCTGGGTTGAGCGGAGGGAGGGGGAGGACAAGGGATGGAAGACAAGAGTGGGGTTGGAGTAGCGGACCCAGAGACGGAAGGAGAAGGAGAAGAAGAAGAAGGAGCAACTGTAGGGAGGTATGAATAGGACATTGTGCCCGGTTACCTTTGAAAGACAAGAAAGGGAAAGTTATTTCCCAGCCAGACCCCCAGATGTGGAAAGAATAAAGGTTATCCCCCTATAATTGTCCCAAGGTTTGGAATTTAACGGTTCCCTGCGTTTTAAAGGAGATGAGGATGTCTGAAGTTGCACTTGAATGAGAAATAGAAATAAGAGATAAAGAGATAAAGAAAAGTAGAGAGAGAAATTGCCAATCCTTCAATCCTCAGAACTTTCCACCTGGATGTGTATCTGGTGTGAGTTCCTTTAATCTCCTGGTGAGATGAGTGATTCAATCTGATGATGATATTCTTCCTCCCTCCTCTTCTGCATTGATGCTCCCCTCCTCCTCCTCTTCATGCATCAATGCTCCCCTCCTCCTCCTCTTCATGCATCAATCTCCCCTCCTTCCTCCTAACCCGGAGTTGAGAGTGAGGATAAGTCCTCCCTCTCAACCCTAACCTAAGTACACGCTCAAATAACAGCATGACAAAAAAACAGAAAACAATCCCAAAACAGAAACCCTAGCCTCCTCTCCCCACCTCCTCCGTACCAAACTCCCCCCATTGTCCGTACGCCGTTCTGTTCATCCGGTTCGTCCTTCTCATGACGCGGTCCTTGCACCGCGCCCTACTGGGAGCCCCCCGTGCCTGTCCGTATCTGTTCGTCCGCGCCCGTTGTGGGTGTTTGGTAATATCCGGCATGATCCGCGCGCTTGCGCGCGCGCTCATCCGTTCCTTCATAGCCCGCGGATTGCTCCGCCCCTACGTATCTGAACCGGCGCGCCCGCAAACCTAGTCAAGCGCACTACCTTCCAAATCCAATCTCTGGGGCGGATCGCCGCCCACGCTGCATTCAATGCTGAGCCCGACCCGTCCACCAGGTGCGGAGCCAAACAGCGGCTGCTGCTGAGCACGCCGCATACCCTAATGCTGAGCCCGCTTGCCCCCAATGCTGAGCGCACAGCCGCAACGCAGTTCCCAATCCGTGTCTATAAATTGACACCACACCGGTTGGAATGGCAGGGTCTTCCTCCCCCTCCAATGCCTCTGAAAACCCAGTCCTTAACAAAGACTTTGACCCTCAAGTTGATCATAATCTGACCACCAATGTTGATGAACCTGAGCCCTCAACTTCTCCTGAAAATCATCTCCCTCCTTCCACTAGATTTCTTTGAGAAAGGACTACAAATGTCAAGCCTGAAAAATACTTCTACCACTCTGAACAAAGTTCAGATGCTCAAAAGTTTTTCCTGGCTAAACTTACCAAACTGGACAACATAGAATACCACAACGTCTGGGAGGACTATCCTGGTACTCCTGAAAAATTTTTGCGTACCACCTGGGCAGTGTGCAACAAACCCACCACCAAATCAACTGCGGCTAAAACCAAGTCTAGGCTCTGTATGCAGGGGTTCCTACAGATTCCCAGTGTTGACTTTGATGAAACCTTTGCTCCCATGGGTAAATTCACCTCCCTGCTTGTCCTTCTTGTCATTGCCCTTGAAAAGAAGCTGAAAATCAGACAATTCAATGTAAAGAGTGCATTTTTATATTCTCCTCTTCAAGAAGATATCTATATCAAGACTCCACCTGAATCACACCAATCCTCCAGTTTTCTCAAGTTAAAAAAATCACTATACGTCCTACGCCTGGCACCCTATAACTGGCACGGGACTCTTACCAAATGGCTGGAAAGCATTGGCTATCATCAGTCAGAATCTGACGCCTGCATCTTTCTGAAAAAAGACAAATCCTCCTTGCTTTTCTTCCATGCAGGTGATTTAGTAGTTGCTGGCAACATTGATGCCTTTGAGGAGAAGTTCCTGTCCCATTTTCCCAACTCATCCGCTGTTAGACTCCAAACGGTGCTATGCCGTGGCAGTTCTGCGGAGGGGAAAGGTGCTGTTGAGGCTGCCCTCCTGAGTGTTACAAAAATATTTAAATGTAACCAAGATCAAGGTCCGGAACCTGGTAAATGAGGAATCAAGGAGTAGAGGATAAGGATGATAATAGTTTGGTAGAAATGGAACAGCACTATCTGAGACAAGATTATGCAGGGAAAAACTTGAACAAAAGAAGTTAAAGTCCCCTTAGAGTTCAAAGAACAAAAGCTGTTGTATGTAAACAATGCCCACAAGCTAATAACTCTGGTCGTCAGCAGAAGATTGGGGATGATCAACTCAAACCCAAGCAACCTCCAGGTTCTCAATGAACCTGCCCAACTCTCTGCAATCAAGCGCTTGAAGGGTACCAGATAACTGAGGGTGGCTGTACAAGACAAAGCACAATGTTTAAGAAGCTCTAAAACAAACAGTAACTGATTTGAAGCAAGGATAACCTCAACACTTCTCAAGGGACTCAAGAGTAGGCTGGCAGAATGCAACTCCAAAGAAGCTAAGGGGAGGTATAACACTCCAGGTCTTAAGCTTAATAAGACCTCTTCAATCAATCGTGATTGGCTCCAGAAAGGTGATCAGGGATCAGGACCAGTATGGTCAGAGGAAGGGATCAAGGAGTGGTATGACACACTCAAAAATTCCAACAGACAGAATTTTTCTTCAACCAGCAAGGCTATTGGTTGGTGATAAGGATCAGGGATCAAGGGTTGAGTATGGAGGCTCAAGGATCAAAGGTGTGCTGATTTCATTCTGGATTGTTCCACGTTCTGATGATTTCCGATGATGATCAAAAAGGCAGGGGAGAGCCCCTCCTTATATGGGCAGGAGGCCCTGTTAGACTATATACAACGGATACTAAAAATAGAGCGGAAAAGGGAAGGCAACCATGTGGTCACTCGCGTCCGTCTGTGGATGGGCGCGCGTCACAATACCAGAGTCACCCACCCCTTGTCCAAAGGCAGAAGCGGGTGGGAGAGAGAAATGAACCAAACTGCCGCGGATGTCCACGGGCGGTCTTTGGCACTCTTCCAAAGGCGGAAGCGGGTGGGAGAGTCACAGGAAAGGTGACGGATGAAGTCCATGAGAGCGCGGATGGGCAGATAGGAGATTGGTTTGAGAAAGTTGAGTAAATCCTGACGGCCTTGAGATCCACGACTGATAGATCAAGTGCAATGGGAGGTTTGACGGATCCAAGGATTTGCCAAATGCTTGGGGGTGCGGTTGGGATGGATTCAGTAAATCATGGATGAGCGCCGCGCAACGGTAGAAATGAGGAGATTGGGATGCGCGACGAAAAAGATGAAGACACGCAACAACAAAGATGAGGACGTGCTATGACAATGGCGGAGATGAAAAGCAACACGGATAAAGGAGGCGCGACACGCGCGGATGAAAGGAGCGCGGCGCGGCGCGCAACGCGGATAATGGAAGCGCAGCGTCCGCAGTTAAAGGACGGTTTGGATGAGCCTGAGGATAAGTTGTTCAGCTGGACGGTACGTTTGCGCAACAGTTTATGGATTGAGGTCTTAAGGCGGCCAGGGTGTCCAGGATGGGGCACCACATCTCTCCCCAACTTACAGAATGTCCCTAGTCTGCTCCCGAGTTTGATGCCATAGAAAAAAGAAAGGAAAGAAAGATGATTGAAACCAAAGGATGGCCATTTTGATCTTGAGAGTGGTTGAGAAAAAATTTGTCGATCCGACCAAAAATCCTAGAAGTGGCTGAGATAAAATGAAGGAGGCATCCCAAGTGCTCACACGCGTGGCATGAAGTAGAGTTTTCACAAAACGACAAGGATCTTGCCCAGATGGTGCACAAATTGGCAGGACTTACTTCCGGACCAAGTTGCCTCCACGAGAGTGAAATTTCTTGACCTGATCAGCAGAGAACCTTCTGGCCATCTGAGTACCATCCAGCTCCTCCAAAAGATATGATCCACCTCTAACTTGACGGACTACTTGGTAAGGACTATTCCAGCGGTTAGAGAAAAGCTTTCCCCACTGAGTTTCCAAGGAACGATTATAAGCCAATACCAGGTCACCAGGGTTTAAAGGGTCCCTGATTCAATTCCGGTGTTTTTCTTCCCAATACTGAACTGATTTTGCTCTTGATTCCATCATCTTCTGATAAGCTTTGTTACGAATATCTTCACTCTGCTCCAGTTGCTTTTATCTGGAAACTAATAGGTCAGTAGTTGAGGAAACTTGTTCCCAGGGGATGCCCAAGAAAGACTCCATCTCAAGATCAAGAGGAAGAAAAGCCCTCTGACCAAAGATGATTTCATAAGGAGAATAACCAGTGGTTTGCTTGGTGGAAATTTGATCAGAGAAGAGGACCAAGGGGAGAAACTTTCAACAATTCTTTCCACTTTCACCAGCCAATTTGACAAGAGCAGCCTTCAAAGGAGCATGGCCTCTTTCCACCATGCCTTGTCCTTCAGGATAATAGGGAGTAGTAACTCTATGTTGTCCAGGGAGCGATTGGATCATTTCAGCAAGTTTTCCACCAAATTCTGAGCCACCATCCGTAGAATAAGATTGGGCCAAGCCATAACGCATTGTCCAAGTCTCATGAAGGAAAGCTGCTACTGATTCAGAGCTGAGGCTCTTAAGAAATTTTGCTTCAACCCATCCAGAAAAATCATCTCTAGCCACAATGAGGTACTTAGCTCCACCAGCCTTAATGTGAACCACATCCATAGCAATCCTCCCAAAGACAGTGGATTCTCCAGTGGGGTAACGAATTTCGGCCAGGCGCCTAAGATCACGTTTCTGGCACACTTCACAACTCCTACACCATTGAGCAACGGATTTCTTCAGGGATGGCCACCAGAATTGTTCAGATATTTGTTGATAAGTTTTGGTTTCCCCACGATGACCAAGGCCTTCATGGAGATTTTCCAGGATTGAATCTTGCTTGGAAGGGATAGTGACCACAACAAGTGCACAAGGAGTTGACCTTTTCATAAGCCTAGAATCTTGGAAAAAGAAGTTGGAGGACTTCCTTTTAAGGGACCAAAATTCTTTGGCAGAGAGATCAGGGGGTCTTTGGAGAGTTGAAAGGTACTGCTCCAACTTAAGCCAGAAACCTTGCTCGAAACCAGAGTAATTTTTGGAGGAGAAGGAAAAGACAGGGCGGACCAAGGGTTCTTCCTCATCAAAATCCATTCCAACCTCTGATTCATTGTCTCCAATAGGTCGTCGAGATAAACCATCAGGCATGGTGAAAGATTTTCCAGGCCTGCAAACAATATCAAAAGAGAACAACTGGATGAAAGCCACCCAACAAGTCATGGGAGCATTTGGGAGGCTGGGGGCGTTGATCATTTCAATAATAGATTGCGCATCAACTTGTAACTCAAAGTGTTGACCCCAAAGGACAGTCTGAAGCTTCTTCAACATTTGGGCCACACCGCAAAGTTCCAGTTTTGGCTGGGAGTACCTGGATTCCACATCTGAGAAAAGAAGAGATTCATACAGAGCAGGACGATCCAAACCATTTTCATCTTCCTGGGTAAGAACAGCCCCAACAGATTGATAACTTGAGTCCACTGCCAACTTGATCTTGCCGGCTCCGTGTCCATAAGTGATCTTTTTCAAAAAAATGTCTTTCCCAACAATTGTTTTGAGCAACTGAAATGATTGTTCGCAGTCTTGGGTCCAAATCCATTCAGCATCATTCCTGGTTAAGCAACGCAAGGGAATACAGATTTTGGATAATGAGGGAATGAAGATCCTGACATAAGTTACAACACCTAGGAAACCTCTAACTTCCGTTGGATTTATTGGGGTAGGCCAGGAGATGATTTTGTTGACTTTAGAGGGTGCCATCCTTCTTCCGTCCTTGCAGACTATATGACCAACGATTTCCAAGGCAGGGACACAGGCAGCAAGTTTTGATCCAGAGACAGTAAGGCCAGATTCCTCGATTTGAAACAAAATTCTTTCCAAAACAGTAGCATACTCCCAGGCAAATTGTCGGATTCCTGAGTGCCAAGGTAAGAGCTCATTATCATAGTCAGAAACTGGACCTTTAATTCCACCATCATGGATAAAGATACCCGCATGATCTGAGATTTTGTCCTGGAGGATCCACATCATCTGAGCCTGATAGACTGCAACCGAGTTGGTGGCACCTTGAGGCAATCAAGTCAACTGAAATCGACCAAGGGGAGTATCAAAAGTAGTGAGGGGACAAGAAATAGGATGCAATGATCGTTTGTCATAGCCACCCATAATGTCACCTAGACCATAGCAAGCTCTCCCAGAGAAGGATTCAACAAATTCTTCAGTGGCAGGCGACATGCCAGAGTCTTTAATAGTAACTTTATTAAGAGGTTGGAGATCATGAACTACTCTAAGTTTACCATTACTCTTTAGAACACAGAAAACAGGACTGGAATAGCTAGAAGTCGATTGTTTGTATAAACTGGTTTGGACTCGTTTGCGGACCAACTTGATGAATTTGTCAACTTTAGCAGCAGGGATTTGAATCTTTTTCTTTTGCCAAGGGTCATTTTCAACTACCGGGATGATGTAAGGGAGACCATAGGATTCTTTCAAGAGACCTCTCTCTTTGTCACAGAATGCAATTGATTTTTCCCTTAGAGACAAGATATTTTTGATCAAATTTAACTCATCAGGAAGAAGCCATCCATCTGGACCAAAATTGACCACTTTCAGACGTTCTTCAGTGACCCAACCAGAGGGAATGAATGGACCAGTGAGGGATTTGGATAGACCACAGTAAGGATCGCGGGATAGCAGAGGACGCATAAGAGGAGGGTTGAGGTTGAGAGGCATTGGTTGGTTGACTGGCTGGACCTTCTTTGCAACTGGTTTGTACTTGGTGGCAAAGGAAAGGAATCCCTGCTTCCTCCAAGCATTGACCAGTGAAACCTGACTACAAAAACTGAGGCCGTGTTCCAACATCTTCCAAGTCCAATGTTCTGCTGCGTCCTTGAAAGGTGCCTTCTCCATAAAAGAGGATCCAAAAGATAACACGTTTCTCACATGTGTGGCACAGGGTAGAGTTTCAAAAATAACAGTAATAGAAGCCCTTGGTGGTGCACAATTGGGAGGACTTACTTCTACCCCAAATTGCCTCCACCTAAGATTAAACTCCTTCATACCAAAGCCACCAAGAAAAGAATTGAGATCAAGATCTAGTTTAGACTCATTGTGGAGATTCAAAACCGGAATAGAAGATGAGTGATCAGGCTGAAGAGAAAAAGGAAAGGAAGATAGAAAAGATCCAGACAGAGAAGAAATACTTTTGGATTTTTTGAATTTTTCATATGTTTGGGTTTTGATCTTATTTGGATGAGAAGAAAGTGATGAGGAAAAAGAAAGATGGGCCTCTGAGGTGGGAGTTGGTCCATGAGTTGAAGTCTGAGGCTGAGGAGAACTACAACTATCAGTAGGGCCAACTATTCTGCTAAAAAATGAGGATGAAAGGAATGAGAGTTTTCTTTCTGCTTTCCTTTCAGGACAGATTTGGGAGGGTGACCAGGGAAGTCTCTTTCCCAACAACCAGAATCCAAAGAACAAAGGGGGACTTCAATCTTTCTGCCATCAGCATCAGGGAGGAGAATTCTCTCCCCAACTTGATCAGAGAACATCAGTGTAGCACCAAAGTCCATTAAGAAAGGCCTTCCCAAGATCATGGGACCATCCAGATGAGTGATCCAGAAGTGACAGGTGCCAACAATATTTTGACCAATTCAAACAGGAATATCCTCAGCAATACCAACCAGTTCACAGGACTGATTCCCAATTCCATAGACCGCAGAGTTGAAACTGACCCTTGGGCTAAGTTTAAGCTTGCAGGCCATGGAGTCCAAAATCAAGTTGAGCTGAGAACCCGAATCCACAAGGAGAGAAACCGTTTTAGTTGAATCACCAAGACAACATGGAAGAAAACCAAGAGGACAGGAATACAGGTTGGTATCTGAAGAGGGATCTGTTCCACCAGAATCCTCTATCAGAGTACCAGAGGAGACCTTTAATTCGTCCGGACCAATCTCCACACGTCAACAAGAAACCCATTTCTTCATCCCTTCTGCCACAGATGGAGAGATTGACAGGAGTTCAGCCACAGATAGATTGGGGATTTTAAGATCAGAAATTTTCTTTAATACTCCTTCCACAGCATTAGGGTAGTCCTTGGAGAATCCCCTCTCAAATCAAACTTTGGGCTGGGTGGAGGGAGGAAGATCAGGTGTAATAGGTGATGGAAGAGGATCTGAGAGTTGGGCAGGTTGAAGAGGGGGAGGATCAGTGTTGTCCTGGAACCTTTCCATAAGCGGTTCCCTTTCTACTTCCATGCCTTCCACATCAGAAGAAGGAGGCTCAGGTGAAGATTGGCGTTTAACGGGTTTTTGCAGAATGGAGGATGGAACATGAGGAGACTTATGAGGTTTTGGTTCCTCATGGAGTTTCCTAGCTGGATTGGATTGATAGGTGCCAGGGAAGCTGGAAGAAGTGATAGCTGGAGGATACCAAGGTTGCAGAGTTCCACATGATGATCAAAAATCCACAGAGACCAAGGATGCCTTCTTAGGGGTTGGTGGTTGGTATGAGGCCACCACATGACGGATCGCTTGAGACAAATCAAAAGGGATCAAAGCACCATTAGGAAGGAAAAAATTATTTCCCTTCTGCTCTAATAACTTCTCCTCCTTGTCCTTCTGGAGTTCAGGACATCTACCGGTACCATGGCCTTACCTATGGCAATAATAACAGAGTATAGTAGACTTAGGAACAGAATTAGCAGGTTTAGGAGTGGCTAAAGAGGATATTTTCTGATCTATTTTATTCTCAAATGACTGAAGTAATTTAGTGATCTCATCTATAGTAGGTGTCTCCCGGTGAGTCTGAGGATTGGGTTTAGGTCTGCGATTGGCTTCCATCTTATTCATGATTCCGTTAGATGCTTGAAAAGAGGGGGCAAGGACTGGTTCAGTGATTTTAGGTTTTTCAAAGGTGAGAGCTGTTTGACCTTTCATCACTTTATCCACAGTATTCCTAAGAACCATGAAAGCAGGGAGCTTGAATCAATTGTCTCTTGTCGTGATCATGCATCCCAATTTCACCAATTCATCCTTAATTCTTTCCTGCACTCCTGGAGAGAAAGACTGAAAAAATTGCACTCAAATTTCGTCCAAAGTATCAATGTGATTGTTCCGGATAAGATAGGACTGGATAGGGTCCCAAGATTTTCTGAAAGTCTGATAGTCAGAGGCTGAGGAGATACCACCATTGGAGATCCATTGAGGAACCAGGGCATCCAAGTCTTGCAAAGTAAATCTGGCTACATCTATTTTTCCCCAATAGGCTAACATAGCCTCCTTCAGGAGCCCCCAGTTGTGAGTTTTGAATCCCTCAAACGATTCAATAACCTCCATAACTTTGTCAGAAGAGATAAAAAACCGTAACTGATAAGCCATATCATATTCACTGGCACCATCCACTTCCGCAGCCATCTCATAGGAGTCCAGGAATTGTTTGACATTGGTCCCATTGAAGCCTAAATTTTTGTTCTGAGGTTTGATTTTGACCGTCTTGTCCCAAACAGATAAAGAGGATCCAGCAGATTCCATGTTGAAGGGTTCCTAAGAGATCCAAACAAGCAGAGTTCCAAGGTGGCTCACAAGTGTGGCAAGAGTAGAGTTTCACAAAAACAACAAGGATCTTGCCCAGGCGGTGCAAAATTGGGAGGACTTACTTCTGGACCAAGCTGCCTCCACGGATCAAATCTAGAAAAAGAACAAACAGAAAAAGAAAAGAAAAAGAAAAGAAAGAAAAACAATCGGATTGGATTTTGGAGTTG
Source organism: Puccinia polysora (assembly GCA_025617555.3). Classification (NCBI taxonomy): domain Eukaryota; kingdom Fungi; phylum Basidiomycota; class Pucciniomycetes; order Pucciniales; family Pucciniaceae; genus Puccinia; species Puccinia polysora. The sequence continues at coordinate 6,864,539 of CM062618.1, read as the reverse complement.
ATTCTTCAAGTTGGGACTGTAAATCCCAAGGTTGCTGGTTTGATCCCGGCCCAAGGGACCAAATGTCAGACTCCAAACGGTGCTAGGCCGTGGCAGTTCTGCGGAGGGGAAAGGTGCTGTTTAGGCTGCCCTCCTGAGTGTTACAAAAATATTTAAATGTAACCAAGATCAAGGTCCGGAACCTGGTAAATGAGGAATCAAGGAGTAGAGGATAAGGATGATAATAGTTTGGTAGCAATGGAACAGCACTATCTGAGACAAGATTATGCAGGGAAAAACTTGAACAAAAGAAGTTAAAGTCCCCTTAGAGTTCAAAGAACAAAAGCTGTTGTATGTAAACAATGCCCACAAGCTAATAACTCTGGTCGTCAGCAGAAGATTGGGGATGATCAACTCAAACCCAAGCAACCTCCAGGTTCTCAATGAACCTGCCCAACTCTCTGCAATCAAGCGCTTGAAGGGTACCAGATAACTGAGGGTGGCTGTACAAGACAAAGCACAATGTTTAAGAAGCTCTAAAACAAACAGTAACTGATTTGAAGCAAGGATAACCTCAACACTTCTCAAGGGACTCAAGAGTAGGCTGGCAGAATGCAACTCCAAAGAAGCTAAGGGGAGGTATAACACTCCAGGTCTTAAGCTTAATAAGACCTCTTCAATCAATCGTGATTGGCTCCAGAAAGGTGATCAGGGATCAGGACCAGTATGGTCAGAGAAAGGGATCAAGAAGTGGTATGACACACTCAAAAATTCTAACAGACAGAATTTTTCTTCAACCAGCAAGGCTATTGGTTGGTGATAAGGATCAGGGATCAAGGGTTGAGTATGGAGGCTCAAGGATCAAAGGTGTGCTGATTTCATTCTGGATTGTTCCATGTTCTGATGATTTCCAATGATGATCAAAAAGGCAGGGGAGAGCCCCTCCTTATATGGGCAGGAGGCCCTGTTAGACTATATACAACGGATTCTACAAATAGAGCAGAAAAGGGAAGGCAACCATGTGGTCACTCGCGTCCGTCTGTGGATGGGCGCGCGTCACAATACCAGAGTCACCCACCCCTCGTCCGAAGGCGGAAGCAGGTGGGAGAGAGAAATGAACCAAACCGCCGCGGATGTCCACGGGCGGTCTTTGGCACTCTTCCGAAGGCGGAAGCGGGTGGGAGAGTCCCAGGAAAGGTGACGGATGAAGTCCATGAGAGCGCGGATGGGCAGATAGGAGATTGGTTTGAGAAAGTTGAGTAAATCCTGACGGCCTTGAGATCAACAACTGATAGATCAAGTGCGATGGGAGGTTTGACGGATCCAAGGATTTGCCAAATGCTTGGGGGGCGGTCGGGATGGATTCAGTAAATCATGGATGAGCACCGCGCAACGGTAGCAATGAGGAGATTGGGACGCGCGATGACAAAGATGAAGACATGCAACAACAAAGATGAGGACGTGCTATGACAATGGCGGAGATGACAAGCAACACGGATAAAGGACGCGTGACGCGCGCGGATGAAAGGAGCGCGGCGCAGTGCGGCGCGGCGCGCGACGCGGATAATGGAAGCGCAGCGCGCGCGGGTAAAGGACGGTTTGGATGAGCCTGAGGATAAGTTGTTCAGCCGGACGGTACGTTTGCGCAACAGTTTATCGATTGAGGTCTTAAGGCGGCCAGGGTGTCCAGGATGGGGCACCACACCGCTCATCCACCAGACACCCTACTAGGCATGGAGATTGTCACCAATCACCTTTCCTGTTGACTGAACCAGCAAAAGCTAATCAAGAAGGGTCTAGAGCTGCTCCATTTGGAAAACTTCTCACCTGTCCTGATGCCCTTGACTCCAAACGTCCAGCTCAAACCTGCCAGCGAGGAAGACGCGCAACATTTCTCCAGACTTGGCCTCAACTACCAAACCTTCATTGGAATGTTGAACTACCTGGCATGCTGGACCCATCCTGATCTGGCCATGGCAGTATCAACCCTGTCCCGATATAACCACCAACCTGGCCTAAGTCACTGGAAGGAGGTCATCCACTGCTGGAAGTATCTCGAGGGGACCTCTCACTTATCTCTCACCCTTGCTCCCAAACTTGAGGCACCTGACCAACTTGAATTCTACAACAATGCCACATGGGGGAGCAACCTGCATGACCAAACCTCTCAAAGTGGCTCCATCTGCCTATGGAAAGGATGTCTGATTATGTGGAACAGAAAAAAACAAAAAATCATCTCCATGTCCTCCACCAAATCCAAGATGAATGCTCTAACCAATGCCATACAAGAAAATCAATGGCTGAATCATCTACTTGATGAACTGGGCAACTCTGCTCCATCTCCTCCTGTATTTTTTGTTGACAACAAAGGGTTGATTGATAAATTAAAACGCTTTGGTTCCAATGCTAAAACCAAACATCTCAATATTAAAATGAAATTTGTCCACCAACACTATAAAAACAAAACCATTCTCTTCAAACTGATCAACTCGTCTGACATGATGGCTGATCCCCTGTCAAAATCCTGCTGCTACAGATCCCTGTCCAATCTCCTGGCAGCCTGTTTCACTGATCCTTGAACTCCACCAATTCTCTTTCATCACCAAATATCCGGGCGTGTTGGAACTATTCTAACTGTGACTGAACACACACGCCTCCTCTCCAGCTTGCCAGGCCTGTCACTTGAGTGTCACTGTCCTTCTTTTTCAGCCTCTTCCCCCCCTCCTGCTTTGACTCTGTGATCATCCTGGTCTCCTGACAACATCACACCACCTCAATCACTCCCCAACCCCTCAATTACAATATTTTTGACCAATACCATCAACTTTCTCAACTTCTACCACTCCACCTCCTCTTCTACCTTTCTCCTTTCTTTTCTTCTCTCCTTTGCCTTTCTCTCTATCTCCTTCTCTTCTGTCTTGAACTCTGGCTCCTATCAAGAACTCAATCCAACTCATTCCAAAGATCCAAGAGCTTGGTTGGGTCTTCTCAAGTCCAAGTTCTTCTCATATTTGGTGAGAAAGATTTTAAAAACTACAATCTTTTCTTTAACCCTGGAGTTCATTTCTGTTAAATAGAATCTACAGTTTCCTAAAAAAAAAAAAAAACTCTTTGGCTATCTTGGTCACTGCTCTCAAGCTATCTAAGTCCTTACTGGACTCTTAACCCCTTTCTGACTTCTTGTCTGGTCTCTCTCTTCTACTAGTGAACAGCTTGGTGTGTTTTCCTGCCTAATCCTGTTACCTTTGTTTTTCCTCTGACTCTATTTGGCGTTATAGTCTGGTTTTTGGTTCTTAGGTAAGTCCGAATGAACTCTTTGAGCTTAAGCCTGGCAGGTTAAGTTTATAAGTATGGATCATGATTAGAGGCGGTTGGCTGGCTTGACGGTTGAGGAAGTGCATGGTCCCGCATACGATGGATGATGCATAACATGGTTCAAGTCCTTCGGGTGGTCATTTGAGTCATCAGTTCATAGTCAATTTCCAAGATGACTCTCGATCTGGTGGTACACATCTCTCCGTATAATTTGACTGGCAGCTTCTTCCTTCAGAACTCTTGCTCTACTCCACCTCATCCATCTTCCATCACACCATCGATCGCCCTGCTGACCCATCGATCGACGATTTATCCTCAACCCAGATCTCACCTCATCTCACCTGCTTCTTCACTCATCTCCCCATCTCCCAGTTCACCTTACCCATCATCTCATCCTCAGATCCACTCACTCCCATCTCCTACCATGGCCGACCCAGGGGCCAACGGCGATCGCGCCGAGAAAGCCGCTCGAGCCAAGGATCGGGTCAGTCTCCCTGATGACCTCCCTCCCCCGATAAGCTTGTGCCTCGTCTATCGCGGTCTCTCAGCTTTCAAATCCAACCCATTTAGTCAGACTAATCATCCATCATTCAACCGTTCAAACCCAACAATAGCTCAAAAAATTCCAAGCCAAGAAGAAGGCCACCGAATCCACCGCTCAATCTCATCCAAATCCTCAGCCTCATCATTCAACCTCCCCTCCAACCTCCGAACCTCCGGCTCACGATCATCATCCCAGCTCACCATCTGCTCTCCAGAGACTCGAATCGAGACCAACCATTCAAGCGTGAGCCTGAAGGAACCCCATCATCTCATTACCCTCCCCCTCGCGATTTACACACTTAACCGATCTTTCCCTACGAGTGACCCCATCTAGCCTCGAACCTCAGTCTGCATCTCTCCCGTCGGATGTCCCTAGAACGATCGACCCAATCATACCTTCCGAATCAGCTCCCTCTAACTCTCGACTCGATGATTCTCAGCAGCAGACCATCGCCCTCCTCGTGAGCGAAAAGAGTGACCTGAAACTTCAAACCGACGAGTATCGACTCCAGATTTCCAACCTACAACGGATGCTCATCGACTCCCAGCAATCATCCAACGATCAGATTCGACTCTTGAATCAAGACTTGGAACAGAGTCGTCAGGCACTCCATCGAGCTCAGACCGATTTGGAACAATCGACCGATTCTATAAGTCACTTACGGATCGATCTAGAACATGCCAAGACCCAAATCGAAGGATTAAGCCATTCCAACGAGACCGGTCATGATGAGATCATTCAAGAGTTCGAAAGTAAGCTAAGGATGAAGCAGAACCACTCCGACGCCATCGAAAGTGAACTTTCACGAGCTAAGAACGCCCTCAAGTCTCACGAGGATCGACACCAAGAGATGAGTGGGGCGATCGATCGTATGAATGAGGAAAACGTCGTACTGAAGGAACGTATATCCGAATCCGACCAACATTCCCGTTCACTTACCGCGTCTCTCGACACCCTCCAACAAAATCACCTACAACTACAATCCGAGATGTCTAAAGTACAAGATCAACTCGTGGAGTCTTCTGAAAAGTTCACTGCCTTGAGATCTCACACCGATTCACTCGAAACTAAGATCACCGACTTTCAAAGCTCTCATGACTCCTTCAACTCTACCGTCACTCAACTGGAACAAAGACTTTCAGAATCTACTCTACGCAATTCTGCCCTTCAACAAGATAATCAAAACTTATTACAGAATCTCGAAGAGCTGAAGACCAAAGTTGTCGAACTTACCAACCAAAAAGTTCAATCGAGTGAACGCTGCGAGGAAATTCTTACGATCGTCCGCGAGCGCGAAAACGAGCTCGTTACCATGAGGGTCGAGCTATCGAATCAACGCCAAGCTCATGAAAACGAGATTGCGAAATCTCAAGTCGATAAGAATCTCTTGGAGGAGAGACTCGAACAGGTTCAAAAGGAGTCTGACCAGGTTCAACTTGATCTGGAAGATAAAGGTAGCCTCTTTCAACGACAATTAGCCTCACGTACCAAGGAACTCGAAGAACAGCTATCAGAATCTGCTCGTTTATCCAAACAGCTCGAGGAGTCCCAACTCTTGCTCGAACAAACCAAGCAGCAGCTTGATACCCTCACTGCCAACCAATCCCAAACTGATTCTGAACTGACCCAGAAAACTAAAGCCATTGAAGTTGCAGCGATTCGAGAGGGAGAACTCCAGCAGCAACTGGCATCTCTGTCGTCAACCTTGGCTCTTGAGATTAGTCAGAAGGAAGAATTAGTACAACTGGTTGACAAGTCGCGCGCAGAGGTTTCTCAAATGCAGAACCGCGCCGACTCGCTGGAAGAGAACCTTCGGGATACCGGGTCACGAGTTGAGGAATACAAGAAGCACCACGAAGAACAAGTTGCCCAACTAAAGACACTCGAGGCTACCAACGAGGATATATCCAATGAACTCTTACTTGCAAAGACCGAGTCTACGACACTCCAACAGACGATTCAAGCCCACGAAGCCCGTATATCGGAAGTGGAGGCGACATTGGACGCGAAGTCATCTGAATGTGAAGATTTGATGCAATCGTTGGACAACGAACGTAATCGCATACTCGAACTTGAGGCTCTACATACTCACTCCAAGTCGACATCTGAAAACTTGGCTCGTGAATTGGAGGATGCCCGTCATAGTCGACAAGCCCTTATTGATGATCACGCTAAACAACTAGTAGATCTCAAGCAAGAGGCTGACGAGGTTTCACGAAATTGGTCAAATCAATTTAGCGAGTTGGAAGGTAAATACGCCGATTCTGAAAACATGCTGCGCAGTACCGAAGAATCTCGCAAAACCCTCGCTGAACAAGTCTCTGATTTACAATCTCGACTCTCATCGAGTGAAACTTCTGTCCAAACCTTACGAGCTGCAATGAGTGATGCCGAGAATTCTCAAAAGGACCTACAAGCTGAGTTTGAATTGAAGCAGAAGGAACTTGGAAAATTAGTCGATGGCTTGGAGATTGAAAAGAATGGGCAGGAGACCTTGGTTAGAAACTTGGAAGGAAGTGTGGAGGATCTAAAGTCACGTCTTGAGATTTCCGAGGACAGGCTAGCTTCAAACGACAAATTAATCCAAAAGCTCAAGGAGGAGCTCGAGCAAAGTCACAACGAACTCAGTGAACAGAGGCAAAACCTGGCGTCTACATTGCACGATCTCGTGACTGTGAAGAACACTTTGGAAGACACGGAGACTCAATTGACGTCGGTGGTGGCTCAAAACGAGGCGACTTCCGAGTCTAAAGAGAAACTCGAACTTGAATTCAGAAGCTACCGCGATAAGACCACCGTGACACTGAATAGCCTACAAGCGGAGCTCAATGCTTCCAAAAAGCGTTTTGATCTACAGGAGGAACGGATGGCACAAGCAGAGCAGAAAAACTCAGAATTGCAGGAAGAAATCAATGCTTTGGAACAGGAGAAGAGCGTACTGATCAAGGAGATGGAAGAGGGAAAGGAAGGAGAAAACCGAATCCTAGAGAAATCGAGATCGGAAATATTGGAGTTGAAGCAAAAGATTCATCTTTTGAAAGAAGAGGGCGAGATCATGAAGCAAGACCTGAATCAAACAAAGGCTGAGTTCGAACAAAATGATCAGGTCAAGGAAGATGAGATTCACCGATTGAATTCCGAATTGAAGGATTTGAAGCGGAAAGCATCCGATCTGAGTGACACCAAATCAAAAGCTTTACTCGAGCGAGACGAAGGGATCGAAAAATTATCCCAGTTGAACCAGCAACTGGAAACATACCAACAGGATTTAAAGCAACTTCAAAAAGATTCGGAAGAGCAAAAACGAGTAGCTGAGCAACGTGTCGAAGTACTTTCAGCGCAAGTCAACGATTTGACTGCTCTCCTTAGTGAGAGCAAGCAGTTACACCAAGATACTAGTGCTGAAGCTCAAAGAATCCAACAAGCTGCCGATCAGGAATTATCACTAAAGGCAAAAGAACTTGAAAGCCTACGCGAAACTTTGGAGACGTCCAGAATTGAGCACCAGAACCATCTCAAGATTTCGACCGACAAGATATCGGAACTTGAGTGGCAATTGAAGGGGGCCAGTTCGAAACAAGACCAATTGAAGGCGGAGACCGAAGAAATTCGACGAAGCCTTGAGCAATCTGAGTCGGAAACAACCCTTCAGTTTTCCGAACAACTAGCGCAAAAAGATTCCGAGATCACGAGGATCAAAAGCTCACTATCTTCCAAAGAGCAGCACGTTGTAGCAGTCGAAGCTAGACTGGAAGAGCTAGAGAAAGAACTCGAACAAACTCGGAAGGAATTCGGTACTTTATCGGAAACACACGCTGTGATGGAATCTGATCTCCGTCAAGAATCCGAGAGTTTGAAGGCACGATTGGAAGGATCGGCGAAGGATGAGAAAAATTCGAACATAGATCAAGATTACGTAGACTCGATCCTACAACAGCATCAAATTGATCTATCGACTGCCCGAAGTCAGATTAGATCGTTGGAGAGTAGAATATTTGAAGAGGAATCGAAATCGCATGAGATGTTAACTCGGATCGAGCATCTTCAAGATGAATTAAGGGGTGCTGAAGAGGCCTTGAAGGAGAGAAAGAATTCGACCGCCTTTTCGCCTTCTCCTGTCACCTCGACTACGACGACGAGTACGAATCATCGATCGATTCCAGTCCGATCGGTCCAAGATTCATCTTCTTCGATGAGGCCAGCAACCGACACGCTCTTTTCCAAAATGATCGATCAGAGCAAGCTGTCTGACCAAACGAAACACAATCGAATCGAAAGTTTGAACCTGTTGAGGACCCGAATGGAGAATGAATTAGGTTTACTAAGTTTGACGCCTTCCTCTACCCACATCGATCCCACCAGTCACCCGGATCAGGTTGATCATCGTCATCTAATCAGCCCTCGCGGAGAAGAAGATGTCGAGAAACTCTCGCTCCTCCGAGCTCATCATAAAGTCATTCCTAGCTCCAAGTTGGGCGATGATATGGTTTGGTGTGGCGATTGCGTTGGTGATCTGTTTATGATCTGAAGGCCGCACCCGAGTCAGTTCTTGAACCGCCAAGAAGTCTTGAACCTATTTTTTTTTTTTTTTTTTTTGTTGATGGTTCAGTGTAAATTCATGTGTAAGCATCTTTTTATTTTATTTTTTTCGGATTGATTCCTCCTTTTTTATGATTCGGTTACGAATGGCATCTATTGATACTTTTCCTATTTATTGATTGATGTGTGTTCCTATTTGATCGCCCCTGTTGTTGGCATCTCATTCAGCTTCTGCTACATACATCTCGAGTTGTACAAAACAGACGTCAGCAACAACAACAACAAAAACCTTGACGTCAGGGTGATGCATCCATCCCGTCGATCATCACCGATCATCGGTTCATAAACGAATCTAACCTTGATTGAACCCTACGTTCGCTAGTTTCATTCGCAACTCATCCCTCCTCCTTTTTTTTGTAAAAAAAAAAGCAAAAAAAAAAAAAACATGAACATTAACAAACTGGTGTTCGTTTTTATCATCTTCCTCAAGTGAGATGAGAGAGAGCCATAAGAATCCGCATTAATCGAAATCACATCAGATACCCTTACCTACTTCCTAGGATACCCTTTTCTTGTTTGTTTGCTTGTTTGAGTGGGGTGTGGGTGGGAAAACCACACACGCGCACGTAGACGCACCGAGCCGCTCCAATCCAATCCACTCGAGGATCCGGTTCATGCCACCCTTCTTACTTTCCATCACTGTAGTTATTTTTTTTATTTTTTTTTTGTGCGTTTTTTTAGGTTGCCTTTGGAGCTTCGACCTCGATCGACCACACCTCATCATCATTAACCTTCGATCGTCCCAGTCTCCTCTTTCTAGTGCCCCCCCCCCCCACTCTCTCCCTTTCTTCCTTTGATGTATAGATTTTTTTTTTTTTTATATTCCATTCTTGTTTCATTGTTTGATTTTTTTTTTATCCATCGTGTGTAGCCGGGGGGTGAGACTGCTGGTAGCAAACATTTTCTCAACAATTATGGGAAACAATGGCCATGAGATCAAGGCCTTCTGGCCCAATGGTCAAGGCGCCTGCCTACGATTTGCTATGGTCGTCAGCAGGAGATTCCAGGTTCGATCCCTGGGAAGGTCGCTTTTGAGGTCGCGAGGCATGGCTGCCCCTCAACTCCCTCCCTGGACTTAGGTCGTGGGAGATCCCCCCCCCCGCCAATCACTTTTGCCGATCCGAGAGACATGGGTGGACTTGATCAGAGATTCCATGAATCAGAGAAGAGGCAAAGAGACTCTACTAAGCTAACTAATTATTTCCTTGGTCCCTCTGGATTAAGGCTTAAGTGAATCCAATCAAGCCGTTAAGAACAGAATTCCTCAAATCCATCCTTGAGGTTTCACATCCCTAGCTTGAAGAACTCCTTCAAATGATATTCCAAGCTTCTACTTCTCTCAGGAGTCATCAAGAGGGGCTCAGAGTAGACCCCAAGTGCAGGTCACTGTGAGTGATCCAAACCATCATCTGGCTGATTAGTATTGAATTGGGACCCCCACAAAGTGCTTGAGAGAAAGCAGAAAGGGAATTCATGAACGGTGGATGAGTGCCACAAGGGGAAGAGACCCATTCTAAGAGATACATCTCAAACCTTACAAGTGGTTTGAAATTCCAAGATTGAAGTTTGGATGCTTTGGATTGTTTAGGGTAAGGGTTGAGGTGAAATGATTTGATGGGGAAACTGGCTTGAGCCTGATGTTGAAGAACCCTGAATAGAACAAACAAATTGAAAAAAAAAAAAAAAAAAAAAATTGAAATGAAATGAACTCACTGAGAAGAAAAAGGAAATTGACTGGGAAAATCTGGGTGGTATCAAAGTTGATCTGAGGTCTAATCTTTGGTTGAAGGCACAACCTGAGTGATTTATGCTCAATGTTAGAATTTTTTAACTGAGAAATCTACAGTTCATACATACACAATCAGGATGAATGTTGTCATCAACCTAAAGGTTAGGTAAGAGTATGGGATAGAAAGTAGAGAGAGTTCTAGAAACTTGAAGGGTGGGATCGATTGATGAAACCAAGATGAAAGAAAGGTAAGGTTTAAGGTTGAGATGAAAGTCATAGGATCAGATCCTGGTCATGACCAAATGGAGTTGAGGATTGATGAATTTCATAGATTGATTTCTTTCTTTTTTTTTTAAAAAAAAAAAAAAAAAAAAAAAAAGAAAAAAAAAAATCATATTTGATGGTTGATGATTTGAGGGGATTCAAAGATCAATCCCAGAGTGATGATGTAGACCGGATTGAAGATGAGAGGTTTTAGGATAAACCTTAAGTGATGGATGAGTAGTAGTCATCATCAAGGCGAGATGAATCCCTCAATCTGGATTTTCAAAGCAGTAGTCATGTCATGACTAGGAATCCATTGATTCTCTAGACTGATTCTGACCAGGCCTCATGCTTTTGGTTTCAGATTTGAGAGATCCTGAGTTCATGGAGCTATACATCTTCTTTTTCTCTCTCTCTCTCTCTCTCTCTTTTTAATCTTTAACTCAACGCTGGAAACCTGATTGATCCATGCTGTAATTGATTTCACTCTGTAGGAATGAATGGCCAAGTGCCCCATGAAGCTTATCTTCAACTGATTTCTTACTTACTGGAGTAGATCAAATAGGCCAGAATCAATCCTTTTGATTCTTGTTTCATTAGCTATTCCCTGTCTTAAATACTAGTCTTGTTTTTCCCTGTGAACCATTCTTCCCATGATCCTAATCTGATTTGATTGATTGATTTGTTTGTTTTTTTTTGTTTTTTATTTATTTATTTTATTTATTTTTTTTCTTCTTCTTCTTCTATTTGATTGTTCTACTAAAGTAAAAAATAAAGTTTACCTTGGAAAGATGGCTCTCAAGCTTTTAAATCAAAGATCAAACTTAGAGGGGGAACACTTGAAGGATGTTTGAAAAGAAGTTTGAGCCCAAGTGAACATCCCAATTCTTGTGGATACAAAACCTCTTAGATTAAAAAAGGTCTAACCAGTAATTAGTGATCTTCTTACAAGATTTCATGCTTTAAGGTGATTTAAATCAGATCCTGCAAGAATCAAGGTGAAGTTTAAGTATCTAAAGTTTAAATTCAAAGAGTTTATATTAACTAGAGAAATTTTAAATCAAGAATTTTTGCCAGTTATAAGTTGAACATCTACTTCAATATCTGAAAATAAATTTTTTCATGACCACTTGAATAAATTTATTGGTGGATTAATCAATTCAAAGTATAGAATCAAGACTCTAACCATTGATGCATTAAGGCTATAAAAAGGATGAAGAATTTTTTATGATCCAGGAGTGATCTTTCATCCTGATCCAATTGATGTTTTTTGTTCACCTTTGAACAATGAATTTCTTAAGATTTCCCTTTATTGAAATTGAGTCTCATTGATATAACCTGGATTTTACTCATATTTTATGAACTCTATTTTTTTTTTTTTCTTGATTACCCTTTTACTTGATAATGCATTTGACCTTGAAGCCAAAACTAGAATTTTGAATGATTGAGTCAAATCAAATTCCTCCTTCTTGAGGATTTTAATCAATTTTAAATAATTAATTTCAGTCTTCTTTTATCAAATATATTTTTCACTTTCTTTTGATAAACCAAACATTTTTTGATTTAATTTAAAGTTTTTTTTTTTTCCTTGGATTTAAGCTGGAATTTCTTAGTTTTATAAAATCTGATCAACAGATTTTCATCTTTTCCTTCAATTTGACCTAATTTTCCTGTGGGATATGATTTTCAATTCAGAGATGGGGAGGGTTCTCATGTTGTATTATAAAAATCCTGGAAAGTTTTGAAACAATATTCCAAAACTTAGCCATCAAGTTGAATTTGAAAATGATCAAACACAACATACTCAAAAAAAATAAAGGTTAAAATGAGATAAGCTCATCCAAGGGATTAAAAATTGATTTGAGTTTTAGATATTAGAACAACTGATTTTTCAAAAAACTGATCTATTGATAATCATGATTTAATCTATAGAATGATTAGATAGTATCTGTTCATGATACTTGAATTAAGTTGGATGGATTTCAAAGTTGAGAGAATTTGAATTTTGATGTTGATCATGCTGAGGATCTGAGACCTATGATTCAATAGCCCCAGGATTTTTATTTTCCTGGTATGATCCATTAGTTCAAAGGCTATTTAAGATATTTCTTTCATTAAAACATGTAAATTTCAATACAAGTATGGTTTACTTTAATAAATTCTGAAATTTACTGAATCATTTGAACTCAAGCTCAACTAAATACTAAGATTTCCCAACTTCCAAACTTCCTGATGATTTTCAAACTATCTTGGTAATAATGATTTAATTGATTAAAGTCTTGTTTGATTCTTGATAGTATGAAATCTATTGATTTTTGAAAGGTCTTAGAGAGTGAATTTTTAGAATTTGAATTCTAAAATCATCGTTGATGATCAACTGAAAAAAACATCATGATTAAAATGATCAAAAAGTGAACTGAATCAATCCTTGATTCTATCCAAATTTTTAAGAGTTAGACACTGATCAAGGTCCTTAAAAGATTTAACAAACTTAGAATCATGAAATTATCATGAAACTCCAAACAGACTCTAATGAGAAAAAATAAAGTATGCTTGAATACATTTCACTCTAATGAGAAAAAATAAAGTATGAAAATTTCAACTATCAACCCGGAATCTTGGAACAAGGTTTGTATTTTCTATATTGGAAGCTTTAATTAAGATTCATACAAATCCTCATCCTTTAAACTGATTAAAGTATTTTAGCCAATCAAGCCTTTGATTTTTTAAAAAATGATTTTCATTCCAAGATTTATCAATCTTTAAATCAGTTTAACAGAAAAAAATTTAAACTTAATTACCTTGAGATCTAAAAATAGAGAAAAAATCATGAAATAATAAAAAAAAAAAAGGGAAAAATTGATTGAATGTGAATTGGTTTAAAAATCCTTGAACTTGGATGGGTATTATGAATTGATATTATTTTGAAGATTCAGTTCAAATTAAACCAATACTTCTTTTCTTTCCTTTTTCTTTTCAAAAAAAAAAAAAAAAAATGAATCCTTTGGCTGACCTCAAGTCTCAAAATCATGTTTTATTTCTTTTCTTCTTGTGAGAAAAAAAAAATATCCTTACCACCTTTTCAATCCTATTTTTCCTATTCTGTTCCTTTATTTTTTTTCTTGTTCTTTTTTCTTTGTAAAAAAAGAAAATCAAATCAATCAATTTTTTATATTTGGGTGGATCTTAATTGACCAACTAGATCTCACTTTTGATGGGTGGATTATAATTGTGAAACCTGATGAGGGAGGGACTTGAGCCTGCAAGATACCAAAATGATGTATAACCTGAGGACTTCTATTGATCTACTATACATCACCTCTGGTGGTGAGTAAAATTTTATGTGACTCTGGTCTTTTCCTAATTTAATCTGATGGAAACTGATTGGCGGCTGGTAACTATGTAGCTATGTAACTATGACAGATCCATTTCACCCACCTCCTGTGAGATCTTTTCCAACTAGGGAAGAGGCAAAAAACTATTGTCAAACCTGGGAAATGAAGCATGGTTATTCTTTAACAGTTTTCAACTCCAAGCATGATAAATATGTGGATTTAGCCTGTGATAGACATGGTTCCCACTCTGGGCAATTTCTAACCAAACAGTCAAGGAAAACTCACCCCAGGAAGGTTGGTTGCAAGTTTTTAATCCGTGCAAGTTGCACTAAGGCAGACCCCTTGTGGAAAATCTCCTACAAACATGATCAACATAACCATCAACAATCTCCACACCCCTCAGTGCATCCTCACCTGTGGAGAATCTCTGGGACAGCCTTAGTGAATTTAAATGAAGGCATCAATTATGGGCTCAATACTATTCAACTGAAAAGAAAATTGAGCAAGATTGATGGTGGAAAATATTTTGATGACCAAAAAATCTATAACACTAAGTGTAAGGTAGTGCTTGCAGAACTAAAGGGGAAAAGTGTTATGGAGGTCCTCTTTGAACAACTTGGGGATTCAGGTTGGGTTCATCAAGCAAAATTCAGTGGAGAGGGTCACTTGGGGGCCCTATTCTTGGCACACCCCAAGTAATTAAAGCTTTTCAAGCAATTCCATCATATTTCTATGTTGAATTGTATTTATAAACCAAATAAGTACAACATCCCCCTATTGCATCTTGTAGGAATTACAGCCAACTGTAAAAAATTCACAAAAGCTCTTGTTTTTATAACAAGAGAAATGTTTGAGTTCTACAGTTGTTCTTTAAATGCATTAAAGGATCTGGCTTATGATCCTGAGAGACTTCCCAAAGTATTTGTGATGGACTGTGAAAAAGCTCTGATTTGTGCTTTAGAACAAAGTTTCCCTGAGTCAAAAAGAAAGTGTTGTCAGTGGAACTTGTCTAAAAACATACAAGAAAAATGTAAATTGTGCTTTAATAATGATTTTGAATGATTGAAAAGCTTTATTTCTCTGTGGGCTAAGTATGGGGCTTCAAAAACCATGGAGGAGGCAGAGGTCAATGATGCAGAACTTAGAGTAAGTGCCAACTCATGGCCTCTACTTTTAATCTTCCTAGTTTTGGGTTGCTTACATTATGACTTGTATAAAGTGTTTATTGGAAGACCATGAGGATTTGCTTGAGTATATGGATCATAAAATCTTCTGTATCAAAGAGAAATTTTTAATGGCTTGAACTTTCAAAAACCCTGAATTTGGAAATAAAACCATGTCTTGGGTTGAAGGGGCCCCTGCTACTCTCAAATGATTCCTTGAAAATTCATTTGGAAACATGTTGGATGTTTGGCAAAACCTAGAGGGAACAGTTTCCAATCAAATTAAATTGGTTAAGGCTGCTGTTTTCAACTCTAGAATTAAGATAGGAATAGCTCTTCCCACTGAACTGTTAATGTTGGGATACAAGTTGTCTTTAGAGGCAATTAAACTTTTTTTGTAACAGTTTGTTAAATTAAAGCAGAACCATGATGGGGAAGTGTGCACCAAGTCATACTGCAAGACTATGGGTTTTCCCTGTTCCCACAAGATAGACAACCTACTAGCATTCTGAGGATCCATTGTGCCTGAGGATGTTCATCCTCAGTGGATGTTGGATTATGAACCTTGTAGTTCTAGTTCTTGAAGTTGTTTTAAGTTGGATTGTTGGATTTTTCAACCCACTTTGTGATTAATGCTTCTTGATAAATGCTTTTTGAATGATGATTCCTACTTTAATAATATTTGATCTTTTAGAATTTTTAAAGGTTGATGTTGATGAAATGCTCAAAAATTCTCAGTTAGATAAGAAGCTCCATGCAATGATCTTGGGATACCCTGAAGAAGATAATTGCAGGCTGTTGAAGCACTTGATTCAGGAGACCTAAAATTATTGATCAAAGCCAAGACTTGAACCGGAAGTCTTTAAATAAAGCAGAGGATGTCCAAAATTGACAGATAAATGGAGAGATCCTTCTTGATTTGAACATGTTGAGAAGCAAATTAAGCAGGAAAATAGAATTAGAGGGGCACCAAACAAGAAAAGACAAAAGATTGTAACTCTTTTTGTTTGTAAAATGTTCATTTTTTGGGTTTAATGAACTGGTGATGATATGATGTTAATTGTTAGTCAAAGTCCCCAGGATCAGAATCTGAATTTCATAGTTCAGAGGAAGGGACTGAAAGTGAATTAGCTTCAATTAATTTGGAATCCAAATACTCTTCAGAGGAAGAAGATATGCAGGAAGCATTGTCCAAAAGCTCATCTTGGTTGAGTATTGATGTGATTAATTAATGTTATTGGAATTTTGGATGAGTGAGTTTTAATTATAGGAAACCAAAGTAAAATTCTTCAATCAAATACCTGAGAAATTAAATAAGTTCTTGGGTGAGGTTTGGGATCAAATTGGTGATGGGAATTGTGGATTTAGAGTCATTTCTAAATTTCTTAGGTATGATGAACATGGTTGATTTAGAGTGAGGAAGGAAATGATTGAAACATTGGAGAAACATAAAGCATGCTACATTAAGATGCTTGGTGGTGCAAAAGAGGTAGAAAAGATTAAACAAAGACTTGATTATGAAGACATCAATCCAAAGATTCCCTCTTCAAAACTGCTGGCTAAGTTAGATGTGGGTAAAATAATAGCAGACACATATGCCAGGCCTATATGTTTCATTTCATTGGAGTCATGGTGTTCTTATACTCCAATGAAAAAAGGTGTTACAGATCAATCAGAGCCTGTTTATATTTCCTTTTTCAAAAATAACCACTGAATTCTATTATTACTTGAGGGAGAAATGATTCCAATCTTGCCCATTGCAGTGAAACCCTCTGCTTTGATTTCCAATAAAGCTTCTGGTTGGTTTGATAATCTCAAATATCAACTGCATGTGTATTCTAGATTATAGAATTTGATTATAGGGACCATTTCATCATTGGGTTTCCATATTACTTGTAATTCTGATGCAGATAACTTGTACTTCTATTATAATAAAGGGTTATCATATTTCTAACATAATTATGTTGATTTTTTTGAGTTAAAATCATTATGATGAGTGTTTTGAATGAGATTTTATTGGTAAGTCAGTTCAACTTGTGTTGGGCTGATCCCATCATAAGGAGTATTTTTACTTCTTGTGATGAGATCAGCTTAACACAAGTTGAACATTTTTTTTTTGGTGCTTTTACTTTAGGGCTTGTCAAGGTACTTGTCTTTTTATTGGTGTTCTTACTTTAGGGCTTGTCAAGTTGAACCTGTATTTTTTGGCACTTTTACTTCAGGTCTATTTAAGTTGAACTTGTATTTTTTGGAAATTATACTTTAGGGCTGCTCCATAGACTCTTTCATTTTTTATTTAATTTTTGGTGTTTTGGTTGCCTTCAGTTTTTTATTTTTTATTTTTTTATTTTTTATTTTTTTATTTTTTATTTTTTTTTACTTATTTTTAGGGAATTATTTTTCTCAGGAATCTGACCCTTTATTTCATGCTTTTTGATGTTGGCGCGCGGTTGTGCGCCTTTGGTATTTCACACAAAAATACTTTATTTCACACAACTTTCAAGAATTCATTTTTTTTTAAATTCTGACTGCGCAGCCCCGTAGCAGGGGTTCTCAAACCCCTAACCATAATCTTTGGTAATTTTGGAGCCATTGAAACCCCTTCAAAAATGCAATCAAAAAATGAAAAAATTCTGTAAAAACAAATTTTTGCATGGGTTTTGGATCATCATTTTGGCTATTTTTATTGTTTTTTTTTTTTTCTTTTTTTTCTTTTTTTTTTTTTGGTTATTTCAGCTGCCATAAATTTTGGAAAACATTCAAAGAGTCTTCTGATATTTTTTTTATTATTTTTTGGATGTATCCTTTTACCTTAAAAAATTCCTTCAAAAAACACAAAAAATCAAACAAAATCAAATTTCTCTTTGGACATTTGAATCCTTTTATTGTCTTTTTTATTTCATTTTTGTGTAATTAAAGCTATCAAAAAGTGAAAACAACATTTAAAAAGCATTCATATATTTTTGACAGATTTTTTTGGATGTATTATTTTACCTTAAAAAATCCTTTAAAAAAGCAAAGAAATCAAAAAATTCAATTTTCTCATTTGACTTTTGGATCCTTATTTTTGCCATTTTGACTAATTTTTTTTGGTGTTTCAAGCTTTGAAAATTTTGAGAGAAATATTCAAGAGATTTTCAAAAAAAAATTTCAGGATTTTTGGATGTCATTTTTGACCTTTAAAAATTCCATCAAAAAACCAAAAAATTTGAAAAATTCACTCATCTTTGAGCCCTTCACATGCATATATTCAATATGACTGAACAAAAATTCCTGAGACCACCACCCATCTTGGAGCGCCCCAATTATCTTATAAACCACCCCCTTGACCTGTTCCACCCTCCCATCACCCCCCACCACACCATCCCACTGCCATAACACATCACACCATACCACACTATACCACACCATACCACACCACACCATACCACACCACACCACGCAACACCACACCACACAAAACCACACCACACAAAACCACACCACTCACACCACACCACACCACACCACACCACACCACACCACACCACACCACACCACACCACACCACACCACACCACACCACACCACACCACACCACACCACACCACACCACACCACACCACACCACACCACACCACACCACACCACACCACACCACACCACACCACACCATACCACACCACCAACCACTCATCAAGATAACTTAAAACTCCAGATACTTCCAAACAAGAACTTTTACAATGGCTCAAGAAAACATCCACCCACTTTTCATAACTGTTTCAACTGTTTCAACAGGCCCATCCTCCATCATCTCATCTAATCAAACAAGTTATTCAAATACTCTTGCTCCTTATTCATCTACTCAAACTCTTGATTCTACTCCTCTGGCCCCTCCTCCCAAGCTATCATATGATCAAAAGGAGGAGCTTGTTGAGGCTATCCAATCATGGGCAAAGTCCCATGGATATTCAATATCTACCAGAGTATCAAATTGCAAGAATCACGCCTACAATTACCAATTTGATAAATTGGGGGAATATAAGACCAGCAAAGATACCTCCAAATCAAAAAAATCAAGGAAGACCAATCATCCTTTCAGTTTATCAGGGAATTTTTCAAAAAGATTGGGTGTTTGGGTGGTGAAGTTTATATTTCCAGAGCACAACCAAACACCTTCCATTGATCCTTCCACTCATCCCATCAACAGAAGAATCCAAGGGGAGCAAAAGGAGGTTTTTGAAAATTTATCCAAAGCAGGAGTTCTCCCTTTAAAAATTCTCAACTCTCTTATACAAAACTTGTCATCACCTATCCATACAAATCTCCCTAAAATTTACAACAAAAGATCCCAAATACAAAAAAATTCCCTTGATGGAAAAACTACTGTGGAAGCACTCATACTGGAACTCAGGAATTCTTCTTTTTACTAAAAAATGAACAATGTGGATGGTCAAATTAATTCATTATTTATTTCACACCCTGATTCCATGAAACTTCTCAACCTTTTCCCTACTCTCATTATGATGGACTTTACATATAAAACCAACAAATTTGGAATTCCCCTTCTTCATATTCTTGGGATAAACAATTCTGCTGGAAGCTTCTCAGTTGCATTCTGTTTCTTATCTCAACAGAAAAAACAGAACTATGATTGGGCCCTGACTCAACTTTGGGAAATATTTGAAGATAAAGAACCTAGTGTGATTGTGACAGACAAGGAACATGCACTTATTATGATTCAAACCCAATATTCAAGGACACAAAATTAATGCATTATATCTGGGGTGAAACTTTCAAAGAATCAAGAAGGCAACTGAACCACATTTATGGTCCAACTCCCATAAATATGTGGATAAAATTTCCATGCCATGTTTTCCTTCTGGCTGAAGCATATAAGTGCTTAGTGGTTCTGTTTTCTTCTTTAATTCCTTGCACTAATCCTCCTCCGGATTCCCCTCCCACTCCAAACTCAAAAAACTTCTCCTATTTGGTTCATTTTTTTAGAAGAATCCAAACATATAGTCTCATTCAGGTTCAATTTTGATCATTGGCCAGCTCCCAGGTTAGATTGACTTTCAAAAAACTTTGTGACAAAGCATTCCAAAGCTTGGAAAAATATTGTTCAGAAAAATTTTGATCTTGGTAATGAGGCTTTTTTCCCTAAACAAAAATCAAGCATAAAAATGAAACCAATCATAGTTCAATGATTTTAATATTTGTATCCATATTTTTTCTTTATTTTAAATTTTTTGAGCAAAGTTTGTAAGGTGTATGCAAGAATGCAGATGACCTTTAAAAAGTATTAATGAACTGTTTTTTTGTTTTTTTAACATTCTGAAATCTTGAATCACCCCAAAAAAAAAACAATTGTACAGGCCAACAAAAGGATTCAAAAATCCAGTGAGAAAAGTGATTTTTTTGATTTTTTTGGTTTTTTGATGGAATTTTTAAAGGTCAAAAATGACATCCAAAAATCCTGAAAAAAAAATTCAAAAAGCTCTTGAATAGTTGGTTTGCAATTCTCAAAGCTTGAAACACCAAAAAAATAAGTCAAAATGGCAAACATAGGAATTTAAAAGTCAAATGAGAAAATTAAATTTTTTGATTTTTTTGCTTTTTTGAAGGAATTTTTTAAGGTAAATTAATACATCCAAAAAATCTGGGAAAATTTTTTTTGTGTTTTTTGAAGGAATTTTTAAAGGTAAAAGGATACATCCAAAAAATGTTAAAAAAATATTAGAAGACTCTTTGAATTTTTTCCAAAATTTATGGCAGCTGAAATAACCAAAAAAAAAAAAAAACAATGAAAATAGCCAAAATGATGATCCCAAAACCAATGCAAAAATTTGTTTTTAGGGAATTTTTTCATTTTTTGATTGCATTTTTGAAGGGGCTCTAATGGCTCCAAAATTAGCAAAGATTTTGGTTAGGGTTTCAAGAACCCCTGCTACAGGGCTGCGCAGTCAGAATTCAAAAAAATAACTGAATTCTTGAAAGTTGTGTGAAATAAAGTATTTTTGTGTGAAATACCAAAGGGGCGCAACTGCGCAGCAACATCAAAATGGGTGAAATAAAGGGTTGGATGCGTGAGAAAAATAATGTCCTATTTTATTTATTTTTTTTTAATCAAAAAATCAATATTTTTTGATCTTTTGGTTGATTTCTGTTTTTTTTGTATTTTTATTTTAGTTTATTTTAGCTTTTTATTTATTTTTTTATTTTTTGGCCCGCAGAAATTGAGGTTTTGTTGCATAGAACACAACTACATTTGGGTTGTGTACAGCCCCACGCGGCTTGAATGTAGTCAGGTGTTGTGCCACACAACCCAGGCCTTTGTGTGGGGGCTGCACAACTACACTTGAGTTGTATGGAGGCTAAAACATTACAATCAAGCCGTGGGGCATTCCACACGGCTAAAATTAGTTGTTTAAATTGCTCATTTGGGCCTTGAATTTATCATCACCCTTCCTTAAATCCACAGGTGTTTCAATGAATTTTAAATTTTAGAATCTGACACCACAGCTCTGTGGCTGGCTTTTTAAAGCCCCCAGAAAAATTAATTCAGATTTTGTAAAGTATTTCAAGGCATTTAAAATTCAATTCAAAAGCTAAAAGCATAAAAGATAGATCATTTATAATAAATAACCAACACAAATTATGCATAATAAGTAATAAAAAACAAATATAATTGATGTTAAAAAAATCAAGAATGGATAATGGATAATACATTATGAATCATAAATCATAAGTGTTAAATGAATGATAAATAATAACTCATAGCTCATAAATAAATAACAGGGCTTATCAGAGTTACGAAAACCCGCCATTTTTTAATGGCAGGTTTCAAACCAAATCTGCCATTTCAAACCCGCCATTAAAAATCAAAAAAATCCACTTATTTCACATCAGATGTGTTAGAGTTACCTGGAAATAAGTGGGTTTTTTCAAGGAAAGTATATAAAGGCTTTAACCACCTTTCCACTTCATACACCCCTGTTTTTCCACCTAACCTCCAAAAAATTCTACCTCCAACCTCATCTTAAAAAAAAATTGATTCATTGCTCTTCATCTCTTCATCACTATCCTCATCACTTCATCACTCTCATCACTTTATTGCTTTCATCACATCCAGCTAACTCTCATTGCATCACTATCCTCATAACTTCATCACTCTCATCCCTTTATTTCTTTCATCACATCCATCTAACTCTCATAGCATCACTATCCTCATCACTTCATCACTCTCATCACTTTATTGCTTTCATCACATCCAAACTCTCATTGCTTTATTCCTCTTGTAACTTCATCTACCTCATCTCTTCCTATTTTCTTTGCTTCATCACTCTCATCCTCTCATCACTTCATCGCTCTGATCACTTTATTGCTTTCATCAAATCCCAACTCTCATTGCTTTATTCCTCTTTTCAATTCATCACTCTCATCTCTTCCTATCCTCTTTGCTTCATCACTCTCATCCTCTCAACACTTAAACGCTCTCATAGCCCTTCACCCCTTCATCACTCTTACTCTTTTTAAATGGCCCCTCAGTGATCCTCCCCTTGCAATTCCAATAAACAATCCAATGAACCAACGTGATCATCCCCCAGGAGCTCAACGTCCAAAAATCCTCCCCCATCAGCTTAGAAAGGCTCAAGTCACCTCAAGAGAGCTGATCAAATCATCCTGGTAAAGCGGCTCAAAATTCTGTCCAACTAAAATGCTTGCTTTGGATCCAACAATGAAACACGTGTTGGCCAACCTCCATCCTATAAGGTCAATGGTTACCTCCTGATGGCTAATGAACTCAAGCACAAAAAAAAGGTAGGCTGGATCTTTCATCCAAACAGATGAGGGAGCAATTCAAGAATTATCAAGCCAAGTACAAAAAGGCCCACTTCATGTCAATCCCCACCCGCTTTGGTATCACCAACTCCAACAAAGCCCAGGGAATCAACTCAGTGGTTGACAAGTTGGACTCCATTTGTCCTTTTTATATTCATATGGATGAAATCTTTGGAAAGGAGGCCAACATCACCCCTTAGCTCATAAATAAATAATATCTCATAACTCATAAATAGATAGTAATGAATCATAACTAAATAATGATAAATTATAAATAGATAAATTAAATAATAAATAATAAATAATAAATAATAAATAATAAATAATAAATAATAAATAATAAATAATAAATAATAAATAATAAATAATAAATAATAAATAATAAATAATAAATAATAAATAATAAATAATAAATAATAAATAATAAATAATAAATAATAAATAATAAATAATAAATAATAAATAATAAATAATAAATAATAAATAATAAATAATAAATAATAAATAATAAATAATAAATAATAAATAATAAATAATAAATAATAAATAATAAATAATAAATAATAAATAATAAATAATAAATAATAAATAATAAATAATAAATAATAAATAATAAATAATAAATAATAAATAATAAATAATAAATAATAAATAATAAATAATAAATAATAAATAATAAATAATAAATAATAAATAATAAATAATAAATAATAAATAATAAATAATAAATAATAAATAATAAATAATAAATAATAAATAATAAATAATAAATAATAAATAATAAATAATAAATAATAAATAATAAATAATAAATAATAAATAATAAATAATAAATAATAAATAATAAATAATAAATAATAAATAATAAATAATAAATAATAAATAATAAATAATAAATAATAAATAATAAATAATAAATAACAATAAATTATAAATTATAAATTATAAATTATATGGAGTAGTGTATGGGCCCCCATGCGTTGAGGGGCCCTACCCAACTCCCACAGGCCATGTGGAGCCCTACACGGCTCCCACAAGCCTGGGGCCGTTGTGGAATACAGAAGAGTACTTCTCCTTTAATAGTTCCAAGTTCGGAATTTATTAATCCCTTGCGTCTGTAAACCCTGAGTGCAACTGCTCACCCTTTGACTGAGAGATAAAGAATTTGGAGTAAAGATCCTTCCAAAAACCTATGAATCCCAATGATCCTCCGTGTAGAAATCCTCCATGATATCCAGGTTGAGGGTGCGGCTTAAGTAGCCTACCCCTCAACCCTAACCTAAGTACAACCAGAAACCAGCAAGAATAATGAAATACAACCCCTAAGCACAGAACCCTAGCCTCAACCCTATCCTTCCCATCCCATAATCCACAACCCATATCCCATGTCCCATATCCCATATCCAACTGTATTACCCACCTGCCATTACATCCACCCTGTTTGTCCTTCTCATGGAGCGGCGCAAGGCCATGCCCAACTCGGAGCCCCCCGCGCATGTCTGTATCTGCCCAACGCGCCATTCCAGATATCCAAGATATATCCGTGCAACCCAGATCCGCGTCTTGCAACGCGTGATCTGTCCAATCCAATCCAATCCGTCCATCCTGCTTCTCCAGATGCTGAGCCCAATTCAACTTCTGCTGAGCCCACAGCGCAACTTGCTGCGGCAAAGCCGCACCCATTGCTGAGCATGCTTCCCCTGCTGAGCCCACCGCTACTGCTGAGAACACAGAGCGCAGCCTATTTCAACTTGTGTCAATAAAAGACCACCAAACCCTTTACACAGCTCCCACACAACTGGAGCCATGAATTTAGCATCACCCTTTTCTATTTTAATTTCTCATTTAAGCTTCTTCTTTATACTTCTTCCCACAAAGTTTTGTTTATTTATTTTTCAATCATTGATTATATATATATATATATATATATATTTTTGTTTTTTAAGGTCCAAAAAGGTCCCCAAACACCCCATCATGATTTTTACTTTTGCTGTGAGGGAAAGATTTTTAAGGGTTGAAATTACATCAAAAAGTCCCCAAATGAAATCATTTGATAGCTTTCAATGTAACCTAAAGTCTTTTAACACTTCAAAAGTAAAACTGCCTACAAGACATGGTTTGAGCCAAGCTTTGAAATACTGTCTGTTTTTTTTTGTGGTATGGGATTCTTGTTGTTTGTTGAAGTTTCAGAGGCAAGAGAACCTTTTAGAATTTTAAGAAAATCATGATTTTATTTCACTAATCTATTTTAAGAATAATTCCAGCTTAAAAAAAACCCTAAAAAAATTTTTCGCAAAAAAAAACCTCTCAGATAAGGGTTGAAAATGAAGACAACCCCCCCCCCAACACCACCTCCTTTCCTTTTTTTTCTTTACTTTCAATTTTTTTTGAATGATTTTTAAGGGGTATAAACCCATTCAAAATTATTGACAAATACATATATATATATGGGGTGGCCTTTGAAATGAAATCCACACAACTCAAGGATCAAAAGTGCTAAATTAAAGAGTAAAAAAAAACCCCAGCCTGATTTTGAGGTTTTGATCAGTATGTGCCAATGATTTACCTAAAATATCACAACCACATGTGAGTTGAAGGATTAGGAGCATGAGGAATAAAACATTCTAATAAATAATAAATAATAGATAATAATAATTCCTAAAGATTCAAACATATAAAATAGGTTGTATCAAAGTTAAGCAAACCCACCATTTTTTAATGGTGGGTTTCAACCCAAATCCACCATTTCAAACCCTCCATTAAAAATCAAAAAAACCCACTTATTTCACATCTGACGTGTCAGAGTTACCTGAAAATAAATGTGTTTTTTCAATTAAAGTATTTAAAGGCTTTCACCACCTCAACCCATCATTCCACATCATCACCCCTGGTTTCAGCCTCTGACATCATTGGAAAAATTCTACCTCCAACCTCATCCAAAAAATTTGATTCATTGCTCTTCATCTCTTTATTGCTATCCTCATCACTTCATCACTCTCATTGATTCATCACTCTCATCACTTTCTCACCTCATTGCTTCATCACTCTCATCACTTTCTCACACATTATCCCTTTCATCACATCCATCCTCTCATAACTTCATTGCTTCATACCTGCTTTTTTCACATCCTAACTCTCATTGCTTCATCACTTCACCCTGCTTTCAACACATCAATTCATCACTTCATTTCTTCATTGCTTCATCCCTCCATCCCTCTTACTCTTTTCAAATTGCCCCTCAGCAAAGCTCCCCCCACAAGTCCACTAAAAAATCCAATGGACCAAATCAAAAATCCTCCAGGAACTCAACATCCAAAAATCCTCCCCCATCAGCTTCCAAGGGCTCAAGTCATCTCAAGAGATCTGATCATATCATCCTTGTAAACTGGCTCAAAATCCCCTCCAACTATGATGCTTGCTTTGGACCCAAAAATGAAACACAAGTTGGCCAACCTCCATCCTCTAAGGTTAATGGTTATCTCCTGATGGCCAATGAACTGAAGAATAAAAACAAAGGTAGTCTGGATCTTTCATCCAAACAGATGGGGGAGAAATTCAAGAAATATCAAGCCAAGTACAAGAAAGCCCACTCAATGTCAATTTCCACTGGCTTTGGTATCACCAACTCTGATAAAGCAAAGGGACTCAACTCAGTGGTTGATAAGTTGGACTCCATTTTTTGATTTTATGCTCAAATGGGTGAAATATTTGTAAAGAAGGCCAATATCACCCCTTTAGCTGCTTTTGATGCCTAACAATCAGATTCAATTGATGCTGAGGACCTGGCTGTGGATGCTCAGCCTAGCAATGGTGATCCTGATGAAACCTATGATTGGCCCCAATCTGATGTGGATGAGGATATTCCAAAAGAACCAGCTCCAATCATGTCTACATTGGCATTGATCAAAAATCAATACCCTTCCTTGGAACCATCACTGCCTTCTTTGGATTCCTCTATTCCTGGGGTGGAAGAACTTAACAACTTGGCCAATGAGGAGCAATTTATTCCTGCATTGCCACTATCATCAACATCTGCTCAATTAAGGAACCAAGTTCTTTTCTATTCTTTCTATTTAAGCCTGACTTATTTAGACTTTAAAAAAAACAGCCTCATCCATTCCTGAATGGCCAAATACTCAAGCCAATGGGGCCTCCCACATCCCCTTCAAATGAGAGCAATGACATTCCCATACTAACCTCCTCTGCAAAGGGAAATCAAAAGGCCTTCAATTCCATCAACCTCAACCACAATAGCCATCAAAAGAGGAGAAACACTTCAAATTTTTCTGGCTTTGAGGATATCATGGAGAAGCAAGATTAAAGTAAGCCCATTGGATTCTTCTTACTTTCAAAATCAAGCTTGTTCCTATTCCCCTCCAAAAAACAGTCAAATAACAAAATGAATCTGAAACAATTGAATTTGAAAAGGAGAAGTGGGATTTTCAACTTGCTATTGATTGTCAAAATCAGAAATCTGAGAGTTTGGCTCATCAACAAAATTTAGATGCTGAGTGGAAAATGAAACAGGCTGAGCTGGAGTTTCAAAAAGTGGAAAAGGAGAAGGATTGAGAGGAAGACCAACTCCAAAAGGAGAAGGAAAGGCTAGCCACAGAAAAAAAAAGATAGGTTATTGGCAGACATGGCATGTATTGGCAGCAGTAAAACTGTTGATGAAATGAAGGAAATTAATAAATTGCTTGGCTTGTAAAATATTTGCTTTGATAAAAGTTTTATAAATAAAAACAAAAAAAAATATTTTCAAATACAACAATGTTTGAGCCTATTTTTAACCCCACCAATGAAATTGTATTTTTATTTTTATTTAAATTATTTGGTCTAGAATATATTTGACAGCTTTTTAAGTCTTTGCATGTTTTTAAATTGGTCTTGTTAATTTTCAAAGGCATAGCCATCCTAGTATGTGTGGCAGTAGCCAAAGCAGGAAAAGTACAGTGCTTGTACTGGCTTGCTTCCCAAACCATTTTTACAATACCTTTTTCTTTGAAATAAATTCCAAACCCAATTCAGGGAAAATCAATTGGCCATTGGATACTTGATATCTGTCCTTGTTGTCAATAATTTTTAAATTCTATTTTTTGGTTGGGACCACCAGTAAAAAGTAATAGGAGGAGGCATAAACTTTGTCAATATGGGGAGATTTGTAGAAGGAGTCTGAGGTTAAGGTGATGTGAGGGGAGCAGTCAAAAGGAGTAAGTCCAGATCCAAATTCCAATGAAGAGAAAGAGGGGATATTGTTGTCTGGCATGGTTTCTTGGTTTGAATTGTGTGCCTGTTTGGCTACACTCTTGAGGGGAAGATTGAATGGAAGCTTTCTTCAAATATCCTCCAAATAATTCAGAGGGGTACATCAATTTCTGCCATCCAATTGCCCACATTTTTCCACCCTAAGATCTTGAGGGACAAACAGTGTTGAAAAATTCTTTTAATTGGTGAAGGAGAGTCATCACAAGGTTGATGTCCTTCTTATCTTCCTCCAAGAGTTTATTCAAAGGGATCAATTTGATTATTGCCACCAGAGCCTCATGATTGGATTGATCATGAAAAAAAACTTTTCCAGAGGAGAAGAAATGAAATTGTTTGATCTTCTGTTTGGCCTGTTCAAACTCTTCAGGGGAGGGTTTTCAATGATTATTTCTTTTTTCTGCAGTGATGGAAGGATACAGATCCAAAGGACATAGTTTTTGCTCTGACCACAAAACCAGTTCATTAATCCTTTCCTCTTGGATCTCCAAAGAGATTTCAGAATCTTGGTTTTGAGCCCTCTTTTGCTGACAATCCCAATTCTTCCCACCTCTCTGTATGCTTTTCAACTCATTTTCTCCCATCTTTTTCCCTCCCATCAAAATACTTAAATTGGGGTGAGGATCAAGAAAGGATTCAAATGATTGTATAGCATTTTGATTTTAGTGGGTGAAGAATTTGCCAAACAAGCAGTGGAAACATGCATGGAATCAAAAAAAAAAAAAAACATTCATTAGTCTAGTATAATCAACATAAATGATCAACAAACATAGAAAATAAAAAAACATTACACCAAATTCTCCTATAAAAAAAATCAACCATCAGCCCATTTCCAATCATCAGGGAGGAGGAGGTGAAGGTGGGGCAGGATATCATTGCCCCCCATCCTCCTTGTCAATCAAACGGCAATTGAATCAGGAGGAGGTGGTGGTGGTGAAGGGGGGGGCGCCTACTGATCAATCAATTGGCAGAAATCAATCAATTGTTTGCTGGCCAATTGATTGGTCAATCAACCAGCAAAAGGAGGTGAAGGGGGGGCGCCTACTGATTGATTGTTTGTTGGCCAATTGATCAATTGCTTGTTTGCTGGTTGATTGACTAATCAATTGGCCAGCAAACAATTGCTTGTTTTCTGGTCAATTGACCAATCAACCGGCTAGCCAACAACTGTTTGCTTGCAGTATGATCAATTGACCAAACCGCAAGCAATTTTTCTTTTGCTTGTGGTTTGTTTGCCATTTTATCAATCAAAAATTAGGAGGCAGGGGAGGAACAGGATGAAGGGGATGAAGGGGAACAGGAGGAGGAGGGGGGTTGCTTACCAGTGGTTCTGACAAAAGAACGATTAACAGTTTTAAAAGGAGGAGGAGGAGGGGGGAGGTCAGATCAAATGAATAAAGGAGGAGGAGGAGGGGGGGCTTACCTGGGGGGCTGGGAAAAGAACAATAAAGAGGAGGATGACTGGGTGAACTTGGAGGTAGGTGGAGGTGGATGGTGAGGTGTTTGTGGTGGGTGAGTTGGTTTGTTGAGGAGGAGGGAGGTGTGGACTGGTGGTTTGGTGGGGTGAGGTGGTTGTGGTGGGTGAGGTGGATTTGTGAGGAGGAGGGAGGAGTGGACCGGTGGTTTTGTGGGGTGAGGTTGGTGGTTTGGAATTTATGGTTCTGTTTTTTGTCTAATTCCACCAAAAAAAAAAAAAAAAAAAAACTAAGTCAGCCTAGGATTTGAACAACCAAAACCAAACAAATTCTGTGATGTGATATTTCACCTATTTAACATTTGAATGCTACTCATCAATTTGAGCCAGTGTGAGTGGTAGAATCCTCTCTCTCAATGCAAAAAGATCAGGTACAAGATGAGACTTGGATGACTTGAGGAGGATTGGGAATATCTTCTTTAAATATTTCTTCCCATTCATCTTTGATGTTGGCCAGAAGGTTGTGAAGGATTACACAATTGATAATCCAGTTGATGAGGAACTTCATGTCTTTGGAAATTTTGTAGCTGGTTTTTCATCTCCCATAAGCTGGCCCA
The DNA here is from genome assembly GCA_025617555.3 of Puccinia polysora. Taxonomy (NCBI): domain Eukaryota; kingdom Fungi; phylum Basidiomycota; class Pucciniomycetes; order Pucciniales; family Pucciniaceae; genus Puccinia; species Puccinia polysora. Next base: position 6,834,494 of record CM062618.1, on the reverse strand, counting down.
TCTTAATTTCACCATTCCTATGGCATGCTCAATCCAAACTTGTGATTGGGTAAGATAATAGTTGAAATTGGTCTTGGAATGATCATTGGATGAAACATTGCAGTATGATGGAATCACATATTTCCCACTAGCATAAGCTGAATTGACCAAAAGGTATTGATCTTTCTCAAAGTAGCTATCTGGTTGTTGGGAAATCTGCATCCAATTGAAATCATATGAATTGTGACAAGAACCTGGAAGGCCAGAATGGAGGGATATGATCTTGTTGTTATCACAAACAAGTTTTAGTGAAACAGAGTATCTATACAAACCAATAAAATATATTTGGTCAGTGGGTTATCAAATTTCTTATCAAAGGCTTTGGAAAATAAATGAATCAATTTCATTTTTTTTCCAATCAAAATACTGGTTACCATCTAACTTGAGTTTTTGACTCAAGGGGATAGTGGTTCCATCAAAAAAACCAATGCAACCAGGAAAGCCTTTGTTCTCCATTAATTGAGATATCTCCTTATGTTATTCTTTGGTTGGCCAAGAAAGGACTGAGCAATGGAAAGCTATGATTGCAATCATGACTCCTTTGGTTTATAAGTCAATGGTTCCATAACCAACTGAGAATAGATTTTCTGATCAATAAATTTCTGCTCCATTTCCATTTGATCCCAATCTACAAAGAGCAACAGCCAGTTGGATAGCTGGATTGTGTTGAGGATTCTGAGGATTTTTCTGGAGGATGTGGTGGTCTTCAATCATCTCCAGAAGTTTTATGAATGAAGGCAATAAAGTTTGGAACAGTTGCTGGAAGCTTAATTTGGGGAGTACATGAAGCTTTTGCCTTTCATACATAGGGTTGTGGAGATTGGGTCTTTGTGGTACTATGTATTGCTTTTCTAATAGAGAATTCAAAGCTAACCAAGTTGATTCCGAATCAGAGTTCAAATCAGAGTCTGAATCAGACTCAAATAATTAAAAAAGGTTAAGTCAGCTTTTTTGTGTTTTCAACTTGCTGCTGGGAAATTTGATTGGACATGTTGAAAAAGATGATGATGGGATTTGTGTGAAGCAATGGAGATGTGAAGCAATGGAGATGAGATGTGTGTGATGCAATGGAGATGGGACCGGTATGGATTTGCTGAGGTGGAGGTGTGGATGGGTGTTTTGCATACAATGGGATGTGTGTGATGTGATGGAGATGTGAAGCAATGGACATGTTGAAAAAGATGATGATGGGATTTGTGTGAAGCAATGGAAATGAGATGTGTGTGATGCAATGGAGATGGGACCGGTATGGATTTGCTGAGGTGGAGGTCTGGATGGGTTTTTTTTTGCATGCAATGGATGGTGGATGGATGATAATGGTGGGTTTGATGTTTGAAACCTGCCATTTTGAAATACACCAGACAGGGGGTATGTGTATTTCAGAAACCTGCCATTAAAAATGGCGGGTTTGGTCAAAAAAAAAAAATGGCAGGTTTCTGATGGCAGTTTTGCTAACTTTGATACGCCCTAATAATTATTTATTAACAATAAATCATGAACAAGAAATCAGAAATAAGAAAATTTTTCATTTACTACTTATTACGTATTTTTTATTGTCTATTTTATCAATTATGTATTATCCATGATTGGTATTGGTTATCTATCATCAATGATCATTTGTTTATGTTTTTTTTTTATTTCAAATGGACTTTTAAAGCCCTTAAAATACTTTTTAGAAACAAAAACCACAATCTGAACTGGATCTTTTTTCTTGGGGGGGGGGGGGGGTTTAGACACCCAACCTGGGCAGCTAGAGGAGTGTCAGATCATCAAATTGGTTTGAAAAAAAAAAAAAATCAGGGAGTATAAAGAGTCACGCAGGGCCTCTACAAGCTTCCGGCCTATGAGACCGGTCTAAGAATCGTGAAGATGACGGCCATATGCTTGGAGACCCAGATGACGATCAAAGATCCAAGCATCTCGAGCCATCCCAAAGCCTTCTCCTCCTGCCCCAGCCTACCCCAAACCCAACATAAGATAGACTCATTCATCGATCGAAGGGTCTGTTGGGTGCAGTGGGTGGGATTCGGGACGGACGACTGGCCCAAGAGCCACGAGAGAATCACCGAGAGACCGGATGAAGAAGTTCTGACATATCTAAGACTACTACCGTCCGCATCATGCGAGCTGGTCACGATCATCATCGTCAAGATCATTCCTAAACGAGAGAGAGAGAGAGAGAATGTGGGATGCGGTTTAGTCGGTAAGAGTCCTCCTATCGACTCTCTCGATCGACCGGCTCCGGAGCCACGGATGGGTACATAAATACGTACGCGCACGAGGTGGGGGTCGCTCGAGCCGGATCCCAGTCGTTCGAAGAGACTGAGACTAGCCTTCTCCTTGCTAAAAACACCCAAACCCCCAAAACCTCAAAACAAAAAAAAAAAAAAATCCTATCGTCATCCACCTGTTTCTTTTCTTTTTTATCATCGGTCGGTCTTGTACACATATATGTTTGTACTTTTTGGGTCTCTCTCTCTCTCTCTTCCTCTGTCTCAGCCGACACTTATCAAAAAGACTCTCTAGGTTATCTCTATCACTGTCTACATGGACTCCTTTCAATGTTTCTTTTCTTTTCTTTTTTTTTTTTAAAAAAAAAGGAACAGAAGTTTATGCACAGTAGTGAGAGTGTGACTTTTGGAGGGAGGAGGAGGACCAACGTCGTGAGACTCGAGAGTCTTGAAAGCAAGGGGGGGGGGGGGGAGTACTATGTATCGACACTCGAGACTCGATCTCACCATCTAGTACACATGCACCAAGCCAAGCCTACCATCCAACGTTTGTTGTCCAGCTGCTATTCTACATGCACACACACGCATATCTCTCGCCAAGGTCTCATGGGAGACTCTCCGAATGAGTTCGTTTAGAGTTTCGAGTCGCTCGAGCTCCTGCTCCTGCTTGGATCTCACTCACCTCAAGGATCTCCCAGTATGGAGAGTAGAGACATCGATGGGTCGACGTGACCACGGGTCAGGTTTGAGCACCCCCTTCTTCTTCTCCTTCTCTGTGCGAGAGTAAAAGAGAGAGAGAGAGGGGGGGGGGGGAACGATCGATGAAAAGTCCTACTCGTTCGAACGAGCGAACAGGTTCGAGGGAGCATGAACCTCAGCCTTCCGAGGGGAACCAAACTAGAAGATCCCTCTGACCAATCTGCCGTTAGTTAGTTAGTTTGTTCGTTTGTTCGTTTGAATATATGATTTTTTTTTTTTTAAAAAAAAAAAAAAAGCGTCGGGAGGAGGGGGGTAAAATGAAAGGTATATAAAAAGATCTTTTGCTCGTTCCTTTGTCAATCGATCGTCACCAGGAACAAAAAAAAAACAATCCCATCGTCCGATCGAGTTCAACAAGCAACAGCAACCGACCCGAGGGGGAGGGGGGAAGAAAGACAAGGTCGAAGCTCAATAGAATCACGTTCCATTTCCCTTTTTCTTTTTTTCGTTTTAACGGATTCGATCAACAGTTTTTTTTTTTTTTAAAAAAAAAAAAAACCTATCGACCTCGACCACGGCCTCGTAGAGCGCCTCTGGCGGCACCCCTAGGCATCTGAGGCCCTGCATTAGGTTTCTCAGATTGTGGGTTCCGGACGGTAGCATCGACGCTGAGGATTAAAAAAAGTGTTGAGAGGATGGGAAAGGAGATAGCGGCGACGGGGGGGAAAGTGTAAACCAAAGAATGAAGAACCCGAGTGATCAGAATGAGTTGTTTGGAATCGAGTCAAAAAAAGAACAAGAAAATGTCAAGGGAACAGAGATGACCAAAGAGAAGAAGGATCTAAAAAGATCTCAAGGTCGAGTAGTAGAAAGTAGTTCTTCTCACCTCAAGATCATACAAGCTGCTTCGGTAGCACCCTCGAGTGCATTGATCTTCACGATCGAAGGCTCCCAGACGAACCGATCATAATTATCAGCGACACCCAAGTCGGCATCGACTTCCAAGTTCACCCCGACCCATCGTTCATCCTTGGCATGAAGCATCCTTAACTTGTTGAGGATGTCCGTGCCATCCAAGCCTGCATTCTCACATAACTGTCTAGGTATACACTCTAACGATTTAGCGAACGAAGCGATCATCAACTGTTGTTTTCCTTGAATCGACTTTGATTCCTCTCGTAGGTATTTCGAAACTTCCATCTGGATAAACAACCAAGAGGTCATCGATGTCATATAAATAGAAACATTTTTTTTTTAAGAAAACAAGGGGGGGGGGTGGGAGATGATCGTTTAGGGACAAACGAGTTCCAAGTCAACATCTCTTGGTAGTAGAAGCGGGAGTCATGTTTGGGATCAACAGTCGCTCGGGGGTGACTCGCTCACCTCACAAGCACCACCACCGGCGACGATTTGATGATTTTTGATGGCCCTCTTGACGACCATGATAGCATCGTGTAAACTACGTTCGACTTCCGAGATGAATTGCTCGGCGCCACCTCTTAGGATCAACGTACAGGCTTTGGAATGCTGACCACCTTGAAAGATATTATAACGTTCGGCGCCGATCTGACGTTCTTCGAAACTTTGACAGGTCCCTAGGTGTTCTGGGTGGATATCGTAAGTAGTCGATTGGATCGAACCCCCGGTGGCTTGGACGACCCTCTTGAGATCATCGATCGGAATCCTTCCGGCACAGAAGATGTTTCGATCGGCAAAATACTGGGTGGCTAGGTCGCCGATCGGAAGCCTGGAGAGGACGACTTGAGCGCCGGTCTGGACGATATTCTCTAGCTTTCGAAAGATGATTTCCCATTCGGCATCGACGACCCGTTGATAATCCTAAGTTTCCGGAAAGCGGTGAGGATGAGCAAGGATGATTGATTATTGGGTTGAGTGAGTGAGGATCGGCTTGGTTACCTCGACCTGTTCGATCCTAACCTCGGCGTTATCCCTCTCAGCCTTGAGTTCGAGTTCGACGTTGAGGCAGAGTAACTTTGGGTTTTGAAAGCTCTTAGGTTGTTGTTCGAAACCGGCGTAGGAGAAGGCTTTCTTGAAGGCGACGCCTCTGATCAGTAGGCTATCCTCCATCCCACCACCCGGGATCTTTTTGATGCCGATCAGGGATTCGTCCAATTCTTCGAGATCTAAGCTCATGACGGCCTCGACGACGATATTCGAAAAGAAAGGTTTGTGGTGATGGATGAGTTTGGAAGAGATGGAGGTGGATGCACACTTGATCAGGAGTTCCCTGAATCTCGTCTCGTCGGATCGATCGATGGTGATGGCTAATGCTTTGATTCGATCGATAGCCTGTTGGAGGGAGAGAGTTTAGGATGATAGAGTATTGAAGGGGGATAGAGAGAGAGAGATGAAGATCGAGGCGGACCAATTGACAGGCGCGACGGTAAGCTTTGATGATGATGTGAGGACTGAGGCCATCCTCGATGTAAGGTTTTGCCTGCCTGAGTAGTTCGGCGCAGATGAGGACTACACTGGTCGTTCCATCGCCCACTTCGGCATCTTGAGCCCTTGCGATATCGACCAAGGTCTTGGCGGCAGGATGAACGACTTGGAGTAGTTTCAGGATCGTTGCACCATCGTTTGAGATGGTGGGATGACCGTTAGACTGTTGGAGGCAGGATGGTTAGTTTGTGTGAGTTCCTAGTTTGGTTGGGAGGGCTGATGATGGATACTCAACCGAGACGATCAATTTATCCATTCCCCTTGGACCGAGGGTCGAAGCGACGGATTGAGCTAGTGAGAGGGATGCATTGATGTTAGAGAGTAGTTGAGGAGTACCTTGAGAAGTATCGGTTCCTTCTCGAAGTAGGATGATTTGAGGTTTTAGGCTGGGTAGTGGAGGTCGATTGGTCATGATGGTCGAGGTTTTTTTATTTTAATTTTTTGATTCTTGAGCTTTGAGAGAATGCTAGGTAGGTAAGTAGAAGGTGTGGTGGTAAAAGGATAGAAGCAGAAGGAGAAGAAGAAGAACAGGAACAAGGCTTATTTTGTTTGTCTGGAAGGGCGAGTTGGAAATCGATATTGGGTCTGGGTCTGGGTCTGGGTCTGGGTCTGGGTCTGGGTCTGGGTCTGGGTCTGGGTCTGGGTCTGGGTCTGGGTCTGGGTGGAAGTCAATTTGAAGTAGCTGAGACCAGCAGGCGGGGGGCTTCTGCCTTACAACCTTTTTCCGTTCATCCAAAATCCAAATCTCAAACTACTATAAATCCTCTCGATCATCCTCAAGTATTGATCAAAACACCTCCTCTCTCCTTCTTCCTAGCTATCTATTATTACAGATCACCTTATCACTCTCATCTTATTCTCATTCCTCTTTTCCTTCTACTTCTCCAATCGAGCAATTTATCCTTTCGAATCAGTCCTAGCCCAGCTCGCCAACATGATCAGTTCCACTCAAATTAGCTCCCAATTACAAGTTATCGACAGTCATGATCACGACCCCATCAACTTCAATCATCAGTCCTTTTCAATAAACGCCTCTCGACGAATCTCTTCTCATTCTGATCTCAATCCCCATCAATCTCCTCAACTTGATCGTGATTCGATCCATGGAGATCGAAGATCCTTCCAATCGTCTTCATGCGATCGAAAACAAGACTGACGACTTGATCGACAGCTGTACATTCCAATTCAAAAGACCCTCCACCTCACTTTACCTCCTGATCCCCTTCCAACCCTCTTCAAACCTTTTGCTACGGTCATCAGCTCAACCTCGAACCCTACTCCTAGAAACCTTTAAATCACCTCCTTCGATCAACCGTTGAACCCCCCCCCCCCCCCCTGTTCCAAATATCGGGGTTTTTTTCTCTACATCAATTCAAACTAGGTCAAGTTACTATCAGAGCTAAATGATATGAATTACCCCATCCATTTCCTAATCTTAACGCTGCTGGTATTGCAAACAACAGAGTCAATTCTGCACAACCTCGATGTTCAAAACCTTCCTTTCAGGTTCAGATTCAAAGCCATCACTAAATTTCCCTCGGGTGATTTATCAGTTTGTTTTACTCAGAATCGATCGGGAGCCAAATGGCTTCTAGATAACAAACAAACACCGCTCCACTCATCTCTCAGATCCCAATCTTGTCACCACAACCCTCCTCAAGTTTCATCCATCATCCATTCCTGTCCAGTTACCTTCTCTCCTAATGATCCTTTACATATTTCAGATTTATGTTCTCAAAACAACAACCACAAAGCAATCAGCCTCAGAAGTTGAGACCGGTCCTCTTACCTATAAGTTTTGACAACCCACTAAAGATGTTCCTGGAACCAAGCAATTCTTTAATTGTTTACAGGTTGGTCATCTAGCCAATATGTTCATAAAACCATCCTTTTTTGCTCTAAGTGTGGCAATCCACACAACACTTTTGAATGCAATTCATACAATCCCAGCATTATTTGCTTTAGATGTGTTTCCAATCACAAATCTATTAATCCCTCAATCAACATTTTGGATAACTCCTTCTCTCATTCATCATTTAGCTCTAAATGCCCTATCAAACATGAAGAAATTGCAAAGATCAAAAATCACTCTACTAATGTGTGATCAACAAAACATTTTAAAGAACATAGATAACCTTTCCTCCTTTTTCAACTCTGATACCCTTTTCCCTCAATGTAAAATAACTTATTCCTCAACCCACCACCTTCCAGAATCTTTCTCTTTCCTCCCACTGAAATGCTTCAACAAAAAAGAATCTATCCTTGGTGTCCTTAATTACATGCAAAGCTACTTAGCTCTCTTACTTCAAGAACCATGGGTCTATCCACATGATTTTTGACCTCCAAGTTGCCCAAGTGGGCATTGTATTATCTCCATTCAAAACCCTTCAGATTGCTCTAGTAGACCTAGATTGGTCATTTCCATCAGGAAACAATTATACCCTCCAAATATATTCATAGCTTTCACTACTCCAACAATCTTCTTTCTTTTGATTCCATCAATTTTAGCTCCACTCCCTTTGAGGAAATCACCTTTATCTTCTTCTTTAGTCCTCCTACCTCCTGTTCAGGTCTTCACATTCTCAATTGGTGGCTTTCTTCATTTTCAACTTCAGCTCATCCCATTGTTATCTCCATGGATTCTAATATTCATCATCATCACTGAATCCCCCCTTCATGTCCTCATTCACATCCTCCATCTTCTTTCCTCATTTGCATTTGTGCTTCAAATTTTTTTTTCTTTTCATTTTTTCCCCTACTCAAACTCCAAATTTCTTTCATTCTTCCAGTCATCCCATATGTACTGATCTCTTGTAGACAAATCATATTTCTTGGAACTTCCTAGTTAATACCAAAACCCCCCTCAGTAATAATGGTTCTGATCATCAAGCCATTTCATTCTTCACCTTTAAATTTAACTCACTCCCTTTTAATCCTCCTACTTGCATTTCTATCTCTATAAAATATACTGATCAATCAAAGCTCAAAGAGGCTGTCAGCTCTAGAATTATTTACTTTCATTAACTACAATAATCTTTCAAATCATAAATACCCTTATTCATGATTTTTCTAATGATTTATCTTCTATTATCCAAAATAGACTTGATGAACAGGGACAATCAATCAATTCTTCTCCATCTAAATTAAAAACCTGGCAGAACAAATAAATCCTCAATCCTACTATTCAAAAACCAAAATGAGACTTGAAAATGGTCACTTCTCACTTGCTCATTGACAGCCAATATTTTCTACCAAGCTTGGCAAGCAGATTTCAAATCTCAAGTTGAAAAAGTTAAGAAGGATTCCCTGAAAACTTTTTTTAGCTTCTAAAGTTTCTGAAAAATTCTTTGAGACTTATCTTTATACTAAAACTAAATCCTCCAGTATTATTTAACCACTCCAAAGCTCCATTGGTATCCTCACTACCAATTAAATAGATCAAGCTGTTATTATATTTTAGAGTAACTTCTATCATCAGCTCAGATATCAAGCTTTCTGACATAGTTCATCAACCCTTCCCTTTCATCCAATCTATCCTATTATTCTGTGTCTGATTTCAAATTTGAAGAAAAAAAATCATTCACAATCTCTCAAATGATAATTCTCCCAGACCAGATTATATTCACAAAAAAAAAAACAACAACAACAACAACAATTCATCAAAATGTCTTATTGATGAATCAAAATTGATTTCCCCTCCTCTTTTCTCAGCAATTCTTTTAGGTTGTTTTCTACTCCCATGGTGTAAATCTATTAACACCATGTTTGATGATCATGATAATAATAATAATAACTAGAAAAGATGATTACTCTGATCCTGATGCTTATCATCTAATCAATTCAATCAACAATATTGGAAAACTTCTTGAAAAATTCATCAACCATTAACACTCCTATCAGATTGATATCAATCATCCTGTTGAATCTGGCCACTTGAAGGTTGGCCATTAAATCTCAAAATATTCTTGGATACCCAGTTTAGCTTTTGATGCTTGGATCTTCAAAAAAAAAAGAAAAGAAAAGAAAAGAAATGGAGCCATGACAAAAGATATTCCTAGGAATTTTTTTTTTTGTTAGATCTTGAATCTGAATTTCCATCAGTGTTTAAAGATTTCCTGAATCATACCCTTCACTGAAAAGACTTACCCACTTATCTTCCTAATATCATCTCCTCCTTGTTCAAGATCCACTATTATGAGACCAGATGATCATCATTCTGAAAGTTTTTATATCAATCATGGTCTCCCTCAAGGTTCACCCCCCCTCTCTCTCTATCAATCTTCATTTCTTTTACAGAATCTTCCTTACTCCTATCTAAATTCCTGGATCTCTCAGACAACAAAAATCTTTTGTTTATTTCTTTAGATGATATCATTCATATTTTTTGACCTCTTGCTTCTATTGATAGCTGTATTTCTAATTTGGATAGGAGTGCTTCCTTTTACCTCAACTTGAAAAATAAAGACACAGAATTGATTTTGATCAGAACAAAAAAAAAAAAACTGATGTCATGGTTTTCAGGCATAGATAAATTTATATCTCTTCCTTCCTTTCTAATGACATATATTTGATTCAGTTCTCTCCTAAGATCAAATGGTGAGGTATTTGTTGATCTTTTTTCTCTTTGCTACTTTGTGGTATTTCCATCTCTCAGTCTCATCATGTTCTCTAGTTTTTTCCTTTTTAATTTTCTCTTGTCACCCTTCTTCATATCCCATCTCACAATCTTATTTTTTAAGATGTGGAAGCTTGTATTACCCCGGCTGGCTCTGGTCTCATGGGATTTCCACCAACCATCACATGTCAGACCAACTAATCTCACACACAGCCATCTCCTCATCAGTGCTCTCACTCTTTTTCCTCAGCCAAATATTTTTCCTTCTCATTCTCTACCTTCACCACAATCCCCAGCTCAGAACTTCTCTACTCATCAACTTTACTTGGTTGGATTATTACTTGATTTCAAGCTTGAAAACCTGATCATCATTAATATTTATAGTGGGGTAGGAACCAACTGACATATCAACTCAACCTCAGGATCAATCCAATTGATCATCTTTTTCCAGCTCAAAAGTTCTCCTAAGTGGATTGGTGTTGCTATTGAAATCAGGATCTTGATACTCTACCTAGTCTGTTCAAGGGCTATAACCCAGCTTGTAGAGGTGTCATTTCTGTTTGTTGCTTTTTCAAATTTCTGATTTTTCCATGTCTGGCTGTTCTCTTACAAGATTTGATTCTTCTTGTAATCAAACAGCCTGGTTCAGATTTATCAATTCAGTTTCCCTTTTACAGTATTCACTTATATCCTAAGCTGGCCTATCAAATATCATATTATAACAATTAGACAGAACTTCAATTGCTCTTTTCATCAAATCTCTGGTGGATTATTAAATCTGACTCTGGCATCAATACTAAAAAATCTTTCCAATTAGTTATTTCTGTTTGAAAATAACCACTTATTCTTTCTAGCAATCTATGGCTTACTTCAAAGAAATTTTCTACATTTAAAAAATTATTTGAATTTTTTTTCTTTTTCTTTTGATCTGCTAGATTAGTTTATGGAACAATTTTAAAAAATGTTCTCCCTTTTATTAAACTAGATAGTAGTTTAATTTCCTTTTTCTTATTCAAAATTTTAAATTCATTCATGATTATTTTCATTCTGCTCTTATGGTTTCTGATCCCAACCTCATCAAAGCAATAGCTTCTTTATAATGATTTGAATCAGTTAGAAATCATCAAAGTGCAGTTCATTCTCTTATTGAACATAATGATTTTTCTAATCTTCATCTTTCTTAATTTCATCCATAGAGAATATTTCCTATTCCTCTAGCTCCATTTTTCTCCCCCTCCTTCAAGGTTGAAAAATTGGACATTCCCAAATCCAAATCTCCTTGCATTTCCAAATCAAAAATTGATTCATAAATTTCTAATCATTCAATTGTTTTTTAGATGGTTCCTGGATCAAAAAAAGGAGGGAGTCAGAGCTGCAGAATTGCTGGCAAAAAATCCTCCCATCCATACTTTTCTCTCACTACTTAAACTCTGAATAAAATCTACCTTTTTTTTAGCTGAACTTTTTGGGATTTCCCTTAGCATCAATCTAGAACTACAAGAAATACATCAGAGGTCCTCTAATGATGATCTTCCTATTGATAAGATGTTTTTTTTTATATTTTTTTTTCTCTGATCATCAACAGGCCATTTGAAAATTTTCTAATCCTTTCAAACCATCCAGCTCACAATATTTTTATGTTCAAGTTTATCAAAAAAAAAAAAACCTGTCTCTTGATTCAAATTTCACTACCAAACTCTCCTGGTGCCCAAGAAATCTCCAGATGTTGATCACCCATAACTTCAATCTCTTATCTAACCAAACATCCAATACTTGCAATCTTTTTCCCAACTTGACCATGCAGACTACCTCAAGTGTCTCTAAAATTTGACAAACTTTTCAGATCTTCTGGTTTCTTACCATATTGATTCTTGACTCAAGAAACCAGTTGTTTGTGAGTTCCAAAAAACATTTAGAATAAACTCAATTTTTTTTATTTTTATTTTTTTTTATTTTTTTTGGATATCTGGATTCAATAGAAAGATGAAATGAAGCTCTTATTGAACAAATTTGATCTGGTCAAGCTCCACTTCATCACTATCTTCATCCCATTCAATGATCTATAACCAACAGATATCCTCATTGAAATCAAGTTGAATCCATTGGTCACTTCTGTTTTTTTTTTTCAACACCATCACTTTCAAAGGCTCCCATTTTGAAAAAAAAAATACCTATCATCTTCTCACCAAATCAAACCCTTTGAGCTCTTATTAAGTTTTGGAAAAATCATGAATGATTTAAAGCTCTTGCCAAATTCCTGAACAATTCAAAATGATTCAATCATGTTTAATTGTTTGATTCTAACACTGAAGATCACAAAGAACACTACTCTTTGAAACTTGATCTCACCCATTAAGATTTTAATTTCTTTTTCCTTTTATGTATTATTAATTTCATCTGGATCTTATTGTCTCATCTTATCTGATATCCCTATCCACTCAAAATTAATCAACTCAAATCTTTATAATGAACTATCATCAAATCATCAAATCATATCCTAGCTTCATCTTAGTTCAAATTTACCTTTATTTCTATCTAGATTGAGGAACTGATAGCTAGTTTATCATTGGAAGAAATTCATACAAAGAATTTAATTATTTTTTTAAATACATCAATTTCATACATTCAATTTGATTTCTGTATGGATCTTTGGGGGAGGATCTATTAAGAAATAAGCTATCATCAGACTTATTCTACCTCAAACCTCTGAGTCAATCTTCAGTTGGATTCTCAATTTCTAGCGGAAGGTGGTCATCCAACTATCTATTATCAATTTCTAGTTTAGAATTATCCCCCCCCTCCCTATCCTCTCTTCTCTTTTTCTTTTTTTTTCTAATTCTCTTCTCTGTTCATAAATAGTAAGTGTTTTATTACATAAATCATATATTTAATTTCACATCTTTCTTACAAGTTTTTCATGATTATATTATAATTTTATGCATTGATGATTTCACAAAAGCAGATGACTTGTTCATTTATTACAATATTATATAGTGTGAAATCAGAAATCAATATCACTTAAAAAAAAAGAAGAAGAGACAATCAGGAGAATGAGTGGATTGAGAGTCCTTTGGCAATGAAAGATTTTACTAAAACAAAAGGGCAAGAAAAAAAAGAAAGAAAGAAAGAAAACATGGGTGTTTTTGATTGTATCCCCATATGGTTGCTTTGCTTGGGAGGCTAAGAGCATCTACCAGCCATCTTGACAAAATCCTTGATAAATTTGACAGTTTGTTGAGGAATGAAAGGGTGGATCACTGTCACACAACCACCCCACATACTATAGGGCAATCTTAGATGATTGTGAGTGCAAAAGGAAAGCTGAGTTCAAGGGCAAGTGCAAGGTAGAGAGGGCTAACTGCAAAGTGCAAACTTATGGTGGAGTAACTTAACACACAGCAAGAGGGATGAATGTTCCAATGGGAGGGAACCAAACCCAAGCCCAATGTGATGACTGGATTTAGCAAACACAAGAACGTATGAAATTAACTAACTGAGAAGAAAATCCCCAGGCAAGGGGCGTAGCCTTTATAAGGTAATCTGAAATGACTAGATAAAACCTTATGGACGGTCAAATAAAGTTACAAGCAATGAGGCAATGAACAATGTGAGCGGAGTACAAAATGAAATAACAGTATGAACGTTTCCAAGGTCTTAGCGTAAGTGCAAGACAATAGCAGGCAAATGTATTGAAGTTTAACAATTGAGACATGAGGGAGTGATGTCAGAGGCAATGCAAATATGAAGATGTAGTTTATGCAGGGTAAGGAACTAGTCTGTCTTCAAACTATACAGTTGAGGGGGCTTGACTAGCGTGGGTGCAAACTAGCGAGAGCATGTGACCGGAAATGGGAACCCAAGGGTTATTGATACCCAGGGTGAAAAGGTGGAGCCCAAATGGATGGTTGACTGAGGTAGAGTTGACTGCAAGGTTTGCAAGTGGGTGCTAAGTCAGTTGCCAAGGATGGAAGGTTTTTATGCAAGCCAGAGTTGGTAAGCGGAAGGCACCATTGATGTTGTGCTTCTAGTTTGTCACGCTTATTGACTGAGGTAGATGGTACTGAGGAAAATGGTATGTCAAAGTGGGAGGACAATAATCCTTAAGCTCAAAGCATGACAGTTGCCTGGGTATAAAGACGCGAGCTCCTGCAAGTGTTCAGACAATTTTCCCATCAATTCTAATGTTGCTACAAATACTGTATACCCATTAAAATTACTTCTTTGCTTTAAATAGATTTATAATTAATTATTTTTTCATTGTCATTCCGCCATTGCAAAAACTGCATTTGACAAAACAAGCAATTCATCCCTAGTACAGCCATGCAAGGTATCTGAGGAAAGGGCAAACAATGCCATTTGCGCAAGGTTTCTTGCACGTTCCCCATAAGTAGCAAGCCAGTTGTGGATGTCCCAGCGGCATCCGGAAGGGAGGTTCAAATTCAAAGGTCCATGCCGCAAGTCAACTACTGTATACTACCAGTGCCAGAGATTGAGTTCTTAGGTTTTTGGAGCCCTGGTAAGTTGAGGCTTAGAGACTAACAATAAGTAAAAAATAAAAGAAAGGAAATGGAACTAATATAATCTTTGTTGCTGTATTACTGCCACAATTTTGGCAATATACCACCAATACACCTCCACTGCCGCCGCCATATACTGGGTCAATTGGGTTCAAAGTGCAGAGTGAAGTGCAAGCCAAGGAAACACAGACAGTCAAAGAGGCCAGAGAAAAAGGAACAATGACTGAAAGGGAGGTGGAACCGGAGAAAAGGGAGGAAAATGAAGAGGCAGGAAATGGGATAGAAGGAAAGAGTGGAATGGAATGCGAGGTGGAGGAACGGATTGGAATGGAAAGGGATGAGATGGAGGGCCAAAATGAGGAGAACCGGGTGCAAGTCAAAGGGCCAATCAAAACTGATGCAAGGAAATTGACTGGAAATGTTGGGGAAGGTTCTTCAAGGGTCCAAAGGAAGAGAGCTCACAAGGAACTCATGGAGCAAGGTTGATGGAATACCCAACCAAAGAGATTTTGGACTGCAAAGGGCAAGGAGATCTTTGAGAGACATCTGGTGACACAAGTGATGATCTTGAAAAGGCTGTCTTCTTTGGTGGACAAGAAGAAATTGGAAGAATTTAGGTTGATGGTAGAGGAATTGAATGAGAATTGGGAGGAAGCAGAGAGAGAAATAAAGGATAATTTGTAGAAATGTATTTTGTAATCTTATATATATATTATTTTTATTATTTTATTGTTATTATTTTATTGTTATTATTTTATTGTTATTATTTTATTGTTATTATTTTATTGTTATTATTTTATTGTTATTATTTTATTGTTATTATTTTATTGTTATTATTTTATTGTTATTATTTTATTGTTATTATTTTATTGTTATTATTTTATTGTTATTATTTTATTGTTATTATTTTATTGTTATTATTTTATTGTTATTATTTTATTGTTATTATTATTATTATTTATTATTTTTTTTAAAGGAAAATAGGATTCTGATTTTGAAATAAAACGTGAAGGGATAAAATTGTGAAAAGAAGAAGGGGATAGTTCTGAGAAAGGGAAAGGAAATGAAATAAGGAAATGGGATGAGATTAATGGGAAGGAATGGGATGGAAATGTGGAATAGGATGGAAGTGTGGAATGGGATGGAAGAAATGGAATGGAATGGGAGCTATGATTGGCAGGGTTTGCAAGGGTAACTTGCATGGAAGTCTCAAACCAAATTGGGAGAGTTGCAAAGGTGATGGGCTGGTTCCCACAAGGTGAAATCTTTGTTGGACTGGAAGCCAGTCCATTCAATGAGGTATTGAAGCTTTCCTTTGAGTAACCTGGAATCCAGGATACGGCTTACTTCCCACTCTAACTGATCTTGGACGCTGACTGGTTCAGGAGGAGGATGTGTCTTGCCCGGGTATAGGACTCAAGCTGGCTCTAGTAGAGAGACGTGAAAGACCGGGTGGATACCTTTCCATTTTGTAGGTAAGGTGAGTTTAAAGGCGTTAGGGGAGAAGATTTATTTGACTTTGGAGGGGCCAAGCTTTCTTTCAGAGAGTTTAAAATTTGGGAACGTACTGAAAATATTTCAAGCATTGAGCCATACCGGATCTCCTACTGCAAAGGTTGGAGCCAAAGTGCAAATTCAATCTGCTTGTTCCTTGTAGTGCTGGTTTGCTGCTTCAAGGTTGTTTCAAATTTGCGTTTGAAGGGATTGGATGTGATTAAGGTAATTGGTAGCAGGTTGAGAAGGTGCTACGTGAATCAAAGAGAAAGTTGGATTTCTACCATAAAGAGTCTGGAAGGGTGACTGTTTGGTGGAGGGATGAGTGGAGTTTTTGTAGGCAAATTTGGCTAATGGGAGTCATTGCAACCAGTTTTCCTGTTGGTAGGAGACGTAAATTCAGATATACTGTTTGAGGATCTGATTGACTTGCTTGGTTTGCCCATCCATTTGCGGGTGGTAAGCCATTGATAAATTGAAAGTGATCTTCAGATGTTGGCACAGCAAGGTCCAGAAGCTAGAGACAAACAAAGATCCACAATCACTAATTATGTTATCAGGGAGACCATGCTTTGAGAATACATATTCTATAAATAAATTAACTAAGTCTTCATAAGAGGCCATCACATTACTGCAAAGAAATAAAGCCATCTTTGAGAAGCAATCTACTACTACTAAAATAGCATCATAACCACTAGAATTAGGTAATTGCAAAATGAAATCCATAGAAAGCAAGTTCCAATGAATTGGAGGGATTGGAAGTGGCTGGAGAAGCCCATAATTCCAATTTTTTGAGGACTTGTTCAAATTGTAATCATAGCATGCGTTAACATAGTCTTTTACTTGATTGGTCATACCAGGCCAATAGAAGTCTTGTGCAATCAATTGGTAGGTTTTATCCTGCCCATAATGACCAGCAAGTGGAGAATAATGCCTTGAATTGAAGATATCTAACTCAATGCAAGGATTATCTGATACTAATATACAATTTTTATAAGCTAAATCATCATTTTGATGAATTTCTGAGCAAGAAGAACCAGAACTGAGAAAAGAACAAGATGAGCCTGGAGTATAAGAGGGACAGATAACTGATCAAAAAGACACATAGAGTGTGCATAACAGAGAGGAGGACAGTTACAGGAGAGACAGGGAGACTCCAGAGATGAAAGATTTAAACAAGCACGCCTATGGAGAAGAGTCAATAGAAAAAAGAGTAAGAGAAGGGTATGGAGGGAGAAATCCCTCCAGAGTTAAACAGAAAAAATCTTTGCACCAAATTAGCCTCAAGGATAAGTCTGAAGGTCTTGATCGCAAGAGATTCAGTTTGTAGCGGTCGGGAAGTTGAGTAGAGGGTTGAGATCTGAATAGGAAGAGTCTGAAGTTCTTGATTGTAAGAGGTTCAGGTTGAAGAGGTTGAGTGGTAAGGTTCAAGATCAGGGTCTGGAGAAGAACCTTGAGGATCTTGATGATGGTTAAGTTCAATGAGATGATAAAGAAGATTTGGAAATGAGCAAGGGGTAGCGCGCGACTTCAGAGGAGGGCAGTACAAGATTTTGGAGGAGCGCAGTGCACGGATCAGGAAAGGAACGCAGGACGGACTTGTAATGAGGAGAAAAGAAAGAAGAAGGTAAAAGATTGGAGGTGAATAGAAAAAGAAAGGAAGAATAAAGAAAGCTGTATTTATTTTTGATTTGTTTCAGCAAAAAAGAAGAAGAGAGTAGAAGGAAGCAAAGAAACCATATTTGTCTCATTTATTTCAACACCCCCCCTTAATTTGATGCAAAGAGAGGTTGAAAAACAGGTACTCAGCATCCTCTGAAGAGAAGAATGGTTGCACGCCTTTGTGAGAGCATCAGCAATCATGTTTTCTGTTGATATCAGTCTGACATCAAGCAGTCCTTTGATGAGGAGATCACGCAGCCATTTTATTTTTATGTCAAGGTGTTTTGTCTTTGAGTTTGAGCCAAAATTCTTGATCTTCTCAAGGAGACCTTTGTTGTCAATACGGAAGATAGTATTTTCTAGTTTGGTTTTCCAGAGTTAGCTGATGAGAGGTTGTAGCCACTGATCCTCCTGAACTGCGTCCAAGAGGGAAGTCAGCTCAGCTTCAGTGGAGGACAGTGTTATTCTCTTCTGTTTCTTGCTGGACCACGAAAACGGAACACCCTTCAATAGGCAGAGAGAGCCGCTCTGAGAGAGTCTGGTTTCATGATCATCCACCCAGGTCGCGTCAGAGTATTACTCAAGACCGTTGGAGGGATGATTGGGCGAGGGCTCCAGCGCCAGGCATAAGGATAGGGACCCTTTTAGATATTTGAAGCAGTGGACAACTTCTTTCCAGTGAGAGATTCCAGGAAGGTGATTGAAGCGCAATAGGATCAACACAGCAGGGGCAAGGTCTGGGCAAGAACGGCACAACAAGTAGTTAAGTATGCCAGTGAATTGGCAATAGTTGTATTTGAGTTTGCCAAACTCCAGTAAATCTTCTTCAGAGGCTTCTCAAAGCTGAACTCCAGGGGACAGAGGCCTCTTTACCAATTTGCGGTCTTTGAGTCCAAGGAGTTCTAATCCTTTCTTAATCAGTTTGCTTTGATTGAGGGGGATCCAATTGGGAGATAGATGAAGGTCCATGCTGAGAAGAGTATCAGGTTCATGAGCTGATGAGTTTGGAAAGCAATTGAGAAAAAGAGTTTTGAAGCCTTTGACGTTACCTACGACGACTAGATTGTCCACATGGAAAAAGATGAATGTGTTTTCATTGTTGTGTATGTAGAGACAGGGGTCAACGGATGATTGGTGAAAGTTGATTTCTTCAAACCACTTGGTGATGGTATTGTACCAGTTAGCAGGAGCCTGCTTGAGTCCATAAAGGGACTTTTTGAGTTTGAGAAAGGGAGTTTTGCGCTTGGATCCTTTGGGAGTGGCTATGTAGATGTCTTCAGATAGAGGAGCGTAGAGAAAGGCGCTCTTTACGTCAAATTTTCTGATGGGAAGTTTCTTGTCAACGGAGAGCGTGAGAAGGGAGAGAAGGGAAGGAAACTTTCTGGTGGGAGCAAAGGTATTGTTATAGTCAATTCCTGGTGTTTGCAGAAAGCCTTGTATGCACAGGCGAGCTTTCTTTCTTTCGGCAGATGAGGCGATAGCTGGTTTGGTCTTAAGAAACCACGTGGAGCGGAGGTAGGATTCAGGGACAAAGTCACAATCTTCCCACACATCCATCTCTTCAATACTGTTGAGTTTTTCATCCATGGGTTCTTCCCATTCGTCGGCCTCGGAGATGAAGGACATGATATCGGAGGAGAAATAGGAGTATTTGTCAGGTTTTATTCTTGAAGTTTGAGTTCTCAGCTTGTATCTTGGAGTGTCACCAGTAGGCAGCAGAGAAGATGCGAAGGCTTCTGATTCATTGTTGCTGTCTTCAGAGGATTTGACTTTGGGAGCAGTTTCAGGATTTTGAGATGTAGGAGACGGAGATTCAAGGGTAGAGTTGACAAGAGGATTTATTGAGAGATTGTTGGGTGGCTTGTCAGAAGGGAAGTTGTAGGAGAGATCTGAATCAGACCAGATCAGGGAGGATTTTTGGACGGAGGGATTGAAGTCTAGGAATTGAACATTTTTTGTATTGATGATATTTCCGAGCTCCCCGAGGATGCGGTAAGATTGGAGTTTGTTTTTATAGCCAATAAGAGTTCCTATTGATCCTTTAGGGAGAAGTTTAGAGGCAGGTTTAGTGGGTATATTCAAATAGGATACTCTGTTGCCTATAGGAAGGAAGTAGCTGAGGGGTAGAGTATGATTTTTGAAGAGTTTGTAGGGCGATTTCTTGGATTTGTGAGCAGGGATTTGATTAAGGGTGAGAGTGGCCGCTAATGCAACTTCATGCCAGTAGTGGCAATTCAGAGTGGAGTCAGTAAGTATGGATTGGATGGATTCAAGGATAGAGCGGTTGAATCTTTCAGCTAGACCGTTTTGCTGCGGAGTGTATGGGTCAGAATGTCTGGTTTTGATGAGATGATCTTTACAGAACTGGGAAAGTTCATTATTGATGAACTTGCCGCCACGGTCGGAATGCATAATGGAAGGAAAATACCCAAAACGCTTTGCTTCATGACTCAGGACATTGCTCAGTGTCTCAGGTATGTCACTCTTATTCTTCAGGGGAAGAGCAGCCCAATATCTGGTGTTTCTATCAACTACGGTGAGTAGGTATTGGTGTCCGTCATGAGATGGAGGATAGATGGGGCCGATGATGTCCAGATGGAGTTTTTCAAAGGGCCTGGAGGCAGGAGTGTGAGTTCTCTTGAAGCTGGCCCTGGTGATTTTTGAGACGGAGCAAGCTTCACACTTCTGAGATGCATTGACTGGAATGCCAAGCTTGTGCCTGATTTGGTGGTAGCTGACATGGCCTAATGATTTTTGTAAGAGCTCAGCAGAGGACAAAAGAGAGCTTTGTTCAGGAGAGTGGAAATTGAGGCCGGGTAAGTTGTTGTAGCAGCGACCAGTGGCAACTAGGGAGTCGTCTTTGTAGAGGTGAAAAGAATTAATTTCAAAGGAGATGGAGAATTTTTCAAGGAGCAGACATCAAACAGAAAGTAGGTTGACAGTCAAATTTGGAACATAGAGCACGTTATTAAGGATAAGATTGCCATGCTTGTTGGTGAGTTTGACAGAACCTCTCCCTTTTATGGGAAGATTTTTGTTGCCAGATCCAGTGCGCACTATTCCTTCTTCTTCCATAGAGAGAGCAAAGAAGAGTTTGGAATTTGATATCATATGAGCGGAGGATCCGGAGTCTAGGATGAAAATGGAGGTATCTTGGAGTTTAGAGGTGAAATTGCTGACATTATTCTTGGTCTTAGCAGCTTGAGCGGGAGGACGAGGGCAAAGGTGAGGATGAAGGAGCCAGCATTTGGCTTTGGGGTGAAGAGTGTTGGGATTGTGCCATCCGCGTCTACATTTTGTGGATTTGGAGGTGACCAAAGCGGTGGGAGTTTCCTTGGAAGAGAAGACCTACGGGTGGAGCTGAAGGTTATTGAAGTGGACTCTAAGATGGTCCAGAACCATATCAGGAACCACGTCTTTGTCTGAATGAGTGATTTTGCTCTTCAGATGATCAAGAGAGGGAGGAATTTTTTGAAGAATGGAGTATGCAATGATGTCAAGAGGGATAGATATACCTGTTTCAACAAATTTGGTGATTGAGGCCCTGATTTGAGTGATGAAGAGTTGGATGTCATGTGGATTGAACTGGATAGCGCAGAATTTGTTGAAGACTCTGGCGCGATTTGAGGCATTGCATGAGGCAAAGTAGTGACTGATTGACTTCCAGATGAGTTTGGCATCACTCTTGTTGGTTTGGTTTATGAAATTAAGATGGATGGAAGCGTTGAGTTTGGCAGTAAGAAGCGTGACAAGTTGGATGTTAACAGCAGGATTGAGTGATGCTGAGTCGGAGATCAAGCGTTCCCAAAGTGATTGTATCTTGAGGAGGTTGGTGGTACTGGATCTCCATAAGGAAATATTGTCAAGAGTCAACAGAGGAATGGCTTCCAGAGCTCCTTTGGCAATAGTGGATTGAAAACTGTTGCTCATGATGCGCAGCAGTTCTGGTTCTTAGTTGAGGGAGAGCAATTGAGTGGTAGCAATGATTCAACTGTTAATCGTGATGAATTTCTGAGCAAGAAGAACCAGAACTGAGAAAAGAACAAGATGAGCGTGGAGTATAAGAGGGACAGATAACTGATCAAAAAGACACATAGAGTGCGCATACCAGAGAGGAGGACAGTTAAAGGAGAGACAGGGAGACTCCAGAGATGAAAGATTTAAACAAGCACGCCTATGGAGAAGAGTCAATAGAAAAAAGAGTAAGAGAAGGGTATGGAGGGAGAAATCCCTCCAGAGTTAAACAGAAAAAATCTTTGCACCAAATTAGCCTCAAGGATAAGTCTGAAGGTCTTGATTGCAAGAGATTCAGTTTGTAGCAGTTGGGAAGTTGAGTAGAGGGTTGAGATCTGAATAGGAAGAGTCTGAAGTTCTTGATTGTAAGAGGTTCAGGTTGAAGCGGTTGAGCGGTAAGGTTCAAGATCAGGGTCTGGAGAAGAACCTTGAGGATCTTGAGGATGGTTAAGTTCAATGAGATGATAAAGAAGATTTGGAAATGAGCAAGAGGTAGCGCGCGACTTCAGAGGAGCACAGTATGAGATTTTGGAGGAGCGCAGTGCGCGGATCAGGAAAGGAACGCAGGATGGACTTGTAATGAGGAGAAAAGAAAGAAGAAGGTAAAAGATTGGAGGTGAATAGAAAAAGAAAGGAAGAATAAAGAAAGCTGTATTTATGTTTAATTTGTTTCAGCAAAAAAGAAGAAGAGAGTAGAAGGAAGCAAAGAAACTATATTTGTCTCATTTATTTCAACACATTTTTTTCAATACTATAATCAATATCTAATAAGTTTGCATTCTTGAAAAGTTTGTTACACTTGAGGTTTTTGAGTTGCGCTTGTTGTAGTTTGGAAGCTATATCTCAAACTTGAGTTATGATTGAACTGATTTTGGCAGATTGGGTTGAGAAAAGTGTCCTAACATTTTCAGGGCTGTTGTTGGAAAAGGTGCTCCCCCCTCCTGGGTGAACGTTGTCCCCACATGACAAAGCATCAGGGACTACCGCTTGTTTACCAGGACGGTACGTGATTGTAAATTTGAACTTGGATAGGTATTCAGCCCATCATTCCTGTCTGTGTGTAAGGAATTTTGAGCTCATGAAATATTTTAAAGAATTGTGATCAGTTAAGACCTCAAAAGGTATGAACACCATTTTTTCAAGAAATAAACAATTTCAAGAAGTTCCTTCTGCAATTTCATAGTTTCTTGCATCTGTTTCTACAATAGTGCAAGCTAGCTCATTAAAGTGAGCAAGTATTGGAGCAGTGGTAAATGATTTTTTCAGAGCTTTGAAATCCAAAGAAGCTTGTTCTGTGAGAAAAAATGAGTTTCTTTTTGAAGAAGGTTAGTAAGCTTCATGGTTTTCTTGGAATAACTCTCAATTAACCTCCTGTAAAAATAACTGAAACCTAGGAAAATTTGAAGGTATTTAACAGAAGAAGGTGGGGGCCAGTCCATTATGCACTGGGTCTTGGCTGGATCCATTGATATTCCTTGCTGCAAGACTATAAAACCTAGAAATTGAAGAGAATTAGTATGGAATTTTCACTTAGAGGCTTTTGCAAACAGGTCATTCTTGCAAAGTCCCTGCAGAACCTCTTGCACATGTGCAATGTGATCCTCAAGAGTCTTTGAGTAGACTGGTATATTTTCAAGTTAAACCATGAAATATTTCTCTACAAGGTCAGAAAAAATGTCATTGACAAAATGTTGAACAGTGGGAGGAGCATTGCAGAGGCCAAAAGGCATGAGGGTATACTCATAACTGCCAAACTGTGTTCTCTTTGCAGTTGAATACTCATGAAATTTTGCAATGCAAACTAGGTTATAGGCGCCTCAAAGGTCTAACTTTGAGAAATAAGCAGCTCCATGGAAGAGAATCAGGAGGTGGAACATAGGCCATACTGGGTAGGCATTCTCCTGGGTTACCTGGTTCAGTTTCCTATAGTCAACACAAAGGCAAAGTCAACCATCTTTCTTTGGAAGGAATAAGACAGGTGAACCAGTGTTCTGGTCCGGGTGCTGGTGGTGGGCCAGTAAGTTTGATCTTATGATTGCAAGGGATTCCAGTGGACTAGGAAATCATGGCCTAAAATGGTATCATCAATTGTAGGAATATCCAAGACAAATAAATCCCATTTTAATCTGGGAAAATTAGAAAATGCAAAGGTCCATTTTGCCTTTTGGGAAACCCAATGAGATGGATCAGTTGCACTACTTACTAAATAGATTGGGAATCTATCTATCTTGGAATGAATAAGATTCACTTATAAAAGAAACATTAGCACCAGAATCAAGTAAAACTTGATAAGGGGAATTTTTGGAATGGAAAAGGACAAATCTTGAACTTCAAGCACCTAGTGACTTGCAAGTGCAAAGATTGACTTGCTGTAATTTAGATAATGTGTATCCTTCCTTGCAAGTGTCAGGAAAACTAAAAGCTAATTTTTTGACTGTTTAGCCGCTTCACGCGCTTGCCGCTTTGCACAACTATTGACATCATGTTTACCTCCACAATACATACATAACCCATTCTTTTCCCTCCTTAACCATTCCTCATTCTGGAGCATACCAGTTTCTTTGTCCAAAAACTTTGGAGTTTTGGTGATGGTCTTTCCTTTTGGGTTGGAGTGAAAGGTTGGATTTGATCTGGATTGCTTTGGATTCTTCAAAGATTGTTTCAAGGAGTCATCCGCCTTTGTGGCCAAAGTTGACGGTGTGGTGTCAATTTATAGACATGGATTGGGAACTGCGTCGCGGCTGCGCGCTCAGCATTGGAGGCAAGCGGGCTCAGCATTAGGGTATGTGGAGTGCTCAGCAGCGGCAGCCACAGTTTGGCTCCGCACCTAGTGGACGGGTTGGGCTCAGCATCAAATGTGGCGTGGGCGGAAATCCCCCCCGGAGATAGGATTTGGAAGGTAGTGCGCTTGGCTAGGTTTGCGGGAGCGCCAGTTCAGATACGTAGGGGCGGAGCAATCCGCGGGCTATAAAGGAACGGATGGAGCGCGCATGCAAGCGTGCGGATCATGCAGGATATTACCGGACACCCACAACGGGCGCAGACAAACAGATACGGACAGGCGCGGGGGGCTCCAAGTAGGGCGCGGTGCGAGGACCGCGTCATGAGAAGGACAAAACAGATGGACAGAACGGCGTACAGACGTTGGGGGGAGTTTGGTACGGAGGTGGGGAGAGGAGGCTAGGGTTTCTGTTTTGGGATTGTTTTCTGTTTCCTTTTCATACTGTCATTTGCGCGTGTACTTAGGTTGGGGCTGAGAGGGAGGACTTATCCTCACTCTCAACTCTGGGTTGGAAGGAGGAGGAGGCATGGAATCATACCATCACATCACTGGATTGGATCAAACATCTCACCAAGAGATTAAAGGAACTCATACCAGATACACATCCAGGTGGAAAGTTCTTAGGATTGAAGGATTGTCAATTTCACTCTCTCTCTACTCTTCTTTATATCTTATCTCCTTATTTCTATTTCCCATTTCAAGTGCAACTCTGGGCATCCTCATCTCCTATCAAACGCAGGGAACCGTTAACTTCCAAACCTTGGGAAAATTATAGGGGGATAACCCTTATTCTTTCCACAACGGTCCATGGTCATTTTGTCAAGAGTAGTTCTTGTCATGATAACCATTATCAAGCTCAATCACCCAGTCAATTAACTGCTGAAGGGAGGTTTTCTTATGTCCCCCAAATGCAAGTTGTTTGATTAGGTGTGCCAGTAAACCTTTTCAAAAATGAAATAGAAAAGCTGCCTGGTTCCATTGGATGCAAGACTGCTGAGTTTGAAAATTGGAAATATAAACAGAGGCTCCCCTATTTTCCTTCATGACTAGATTATTGAGTTGTATTCAGCATTTAGAACTTCATTAGGGTTGCAAAAAATGGTGAACAGCTGTTGCTCAAACTTGTCCCAATTGTTGAGAATCCAAGTGGGAATAGTGTTATCTAATAGTTTGAGGTAGGGTTTGAACCACTGCAACGCTCTTCTACCAAGGAAGGAAGATGCATACATAAATCTAGGTCTATCAGTAGGGAAATTGTGAGGATTGTTTGAGAAGATGATTTTGCAGGACTGTAGGTAGGATCTAAGCTTATGAGGGTGTTCCCCAGTAAAATGATTAGGCTGCTTCATGCCCGGGTAAAAAAAATAGGACCACTTGGACCAGATTGCAAGGCAGTTTGGTTAAGTGCCTGGATCAGCTTCATGAGTAATTTTGAAGCGCTGCGTTTGGGAGCATTAGTGCAAGCCCGCAATCTACCACAAGTCAAGGTTTCATTGGAAGAGTCTTTGATTTATTTGAGAGGGTCCACTTCTTTGCAAGAGGGAGCAAGGGGGTCATCAAGAGGTTCAACCAAAGGAGATTTAGAAGAAGGGACAGGATCTAAAGGATATCTGGCCCAAGAAATGCTGGATCTCCCTACCCAATGGATATCATCATTGTAAGGGGTGAGGGAAGCTTTCCCGGTTGAGCGAGTATGTGACATTGCAAAAAGAAATCTATTATAGGTTGGCAAGCTAAAATAGATGAGTTGAGTTAGTTAATTTACTGTCACACAACCACCCCATGTACTATAGGGAAATCTTAGATGATTTTGAGCGCAAAAGGAAAGCTGAGTGCAAGGGCAAGTGCAAGGTAGCAAGGGCTAACTGCTAAGTGAAAAATTATGGTGGAGTAACTTAACACACACCAAGAGGGATGAATGTTCCAATGGGAGGGAACCAAACCCAAGCCCAATGTGATGACTGGATTTAGCAAATGCAAGAACGTATGAAATTAACTATCTGAGGAGAAAATCCCCAGGCAAGCGGTGTGGTGTTGTATTTATAACCTTGGATCAGGAGCTGCGTTGTGGGTTTTGTGCTCAGCAGTTGGGTAGGTTGGGCTCAGCATTTGGGGTGCACACAGTCTCAGAAGTGCCTGCTGCGGGCTCAGCAGCAGCGGATGAGGGCTCAGTGGCAGGGATTGCAGGGCTTGGCCCCAGGTGCGGGTCGGGCCTACTCTGGGGGGCGCCGGGCCGCGACCTGCCCAGGGAACGTGGACCAAGTGATGGAGCCGGCCCAACCAAGCTTGCGGGTGGCTAGTCCGGAAGGCAAGGGCGGGGAAATCAGGGGTTATACGCGCCAGGGAGGTTTTCACAGGCATAAGCGCAGGCCAACTCACGGATTGCGGGATCCAAGGTTTGCGCAGGCATAAGCGCAGGCTGACTCACAGATTGCGGGATCCGCGGACGCGCGCTGATGGATAAACCCAGGGGGCTCCAATTAGGGCGCAGCGGAGGGCTGGGCCATGAGAAGGACAAACTGGATGTGAGTGATATCAAAGGGGAGGGTTTCAGATGGGGTGGGTGGTACGGGGTAGGGTTAGGGTGGAGCTAGGGTTCTGTATTTGGGGTCATATTTCATCTATCTTGTTGCTTGTGGTTGTACCTAGGTTAGGGTTGAGAGGGAGGACTCAAAAATACCTCACTCTCAACTCTGGGTTGGGTCATCATCATATATCATCAGCACCCAACCACCAGGGAATGGTATGGGAAGGATTGGAAGGGAAAAAATTATCTTGTCATCACTCTCTCTATTCTTAAAACTCATTGCATCCAATCTCCTTACAGACACTTAGTCCAATAACTTCCAGAACTTGAGGACAACTATGGTGTGTATCACCTCTCTTGTTTCCACAGCGGCATAGCCTTTATAAGGTAATCTGAAATGACTAGATACAACCTGATGGACTGTTGACTACAGTTACAAGCAATGAGGCAATGAATGATATGAGCGGAGTATAAAATGAAACAACAGTATGAACATTTCCAAGGTCTTAGCATAAGTGCAAGACAATAGTGGGCAAATGTATTGAAGTGTAAAAAGTGAGACATGAGGGAGTGATGTCAGAGCCAATGCAAATATGAAGATGTAGTTTATGCAGGGTAAGGGATTAGTCTTTTTTCAAACTATACAGTTGAGGGGGCTTGACTATGGCTAGTCCAGAAGGCAAGGGCGGGGCAATCAGGGGTTAAACGTGCCGGGGAGGTTTGCGCGGGCATAAGCGCAGGCCAACTCACGTATTGCGGGATCCAAGGTTTGCGCAGGCATAAGCATGGGCTGACTAACAGATTGCGGGATCTGCGGAAGCGCGCGGACAGATAAACCCGGGGGGCTCCAAGTAGGGCGCGGCAGAGGGCTGGGCCATGAGAAGGACAAACCAGACATACGTGATATCAAAGGGGAGGGTTTCAGATGGGGTGGATGGTATGGGGTAGGGTTAGGGTGGAGCTAGGGTTCTGTATTTGGGGTCATATTTCATCTATCTTGTTGCTTGTGGTTGTACCTAGGTTAGGGTTGAGAGATAGGACTCAAAAATACCTCACTCTCAACTCCGGGTTGGGTCATCATCATATATCATCATCACTGGACCACCAGGGAATAGTATGGGAAGGATTGGAAGGGAGGACTTTATCTTGTCATCACTCTCTCTATTCTTAAAACTCATTTCATCCAATCTCCTTAAAGACGCTTAGTCCAATAACTTCCAGAACTTGAGGACAACTTTGGAAGGTATCACCTCTCTTGTTTCCACACCTGGGGGTCTGGCAAGGAACAATCTTTTGTCTAGGTCTTTCAAAGCTAGCAGGTGTGATGTTGCCAACAACTACTCCAGGATTGAACACCCCACCTTTGTTCCCTCTCCGGTTGGGAGCTGGCGGGCTAAAACCTACACCACCGCCAGCTACTTGGTCCGGTGGTTTTCTCCTCCTTGCTCAGAGCCTTTGGAGGCGGCTGAGGTACTGCAACAGGTATGGCTTATGCCGCAGAACTTCCCTCATCTCTGGTTTGACACTGCCAATATTGGGCTCTTTCTGGCAAGGTTGGAGGATATTGCGGACTCCAAACACCTAAAAGGCAAGGAAAAGGTCTGTACGGTCATTCTCTTTATCATGGACAAGAATAAACTCCGGGATGTGGAGGATATGTCTGGCTACAAGGCTTGAGACTGGAAAATGGTCCAGAACAAGATGATGGCAAGGTGGGGGAGGCGTGAGCCCCGCTTCTGGGAGACAGACTTTGAGCAGGCGGCGGCAGAGGAAATTTTGTGAGGTGGGGTGCGGACACAGAGTGATTTGTCCAAATACAAATCTACGTTTGACCGCATCTACAGCTACCTAGAGAAGAACCAGGTGGTAGCGGGCCAAACAGGGGCAATGAAGCGGATGTTTCTAGGAAGGCTTGCGCCGCAACTTTGTGCGCAGGTCCAGCGGTATCTATTCAAACACAGGTTGGTATTGCAGTCAGTGGATTGGAGTGTCATGCTTCTTCCAAACCTAAGCGTGATCAACCAGGCGGTAGAGAGCAAGATTGATTTGGAAGAACTGATTGAGGATACGGCCAGGTTGTTCCTGACAGTTTCAAGGCATCTGAAGGCCTCTTCCACTCCGGCTCCAACGCAGGTACCGCCTGCGGGCCCATCAGCAATGGAGTGGCAGGCAGCGCATTTGAAGTCAATGGAAGTACCAGAGAACAAGGTAACGGATATGTTAAGGGACCTAGGGATACTTCTGAATTGGATAATGGCCCCGCAAACAGCTCCGCCTCCTCCTCCTCTGCGCGGAACGCCGCCTCACATGGGGGGGGCTTCCAGCCCAGTAGCGGGCCGTTGAGAGGGTTTTTGGTTTGCATGTGCACCTATTGCGGCAATAAAGGCCACTGGAAGTCTGGTTGCGCGGAACTGACCAAGGACATGGACAAGGGGTTGGTCCGCACGTCCGGGGCAACTTACATATTCCCAATGGGCAAGCCAGTGGATCTGGGGGCCGGTCAGCCACCCCCGGTGGAGCAGGTTAGGGCAAGAGCCTGGCCCGCAGGGGCTGCTTGGGTGTCACTTGGGATCGTTACTGATACCTTGCAAGCTCCCAAGCAGATTATGTTGGAGAAGATGGATGTGGATTTCAGAGAGCGGCCATTGACCCAGGCCCCAAAAACTGGTGCGCAAGGGCCAGTAGGCAACGCACCTTTGACCAGTTCCGGAGGAAGGAGGAAGGCCGCAGAAATTGTGCAATGGGTGATGGGGAGCAAGGCACCAATACCCCTCACGCTAGGGGAGCTGGCCCCGGTCTCCCCGGTGGCTGTTGAGGAAATGGTTCAGGCGCTGAGGGAGCATGGGGGCGGCAGGGTTCCGGCAATGGTGCAGTGCATGAAAACAGCGGGGGAGGAAGGGGAACACAAGTTGTGCCAATCCAAAGCCGTGTTGGTTCCCCTTGCCTATGTCTCAATGAAGATTGCGGGCAGGAAGGTGTGGGCAATGGTGGACAGTGGGTCAATGGTCAATCTTCTCCCGTCAAAATTGGTGGATGAGTTGGGGCTGGTTTGAAAGAAGTGCTCTATGGGATTACAGGCCCTCAATGGAGGGGAATGTTGGGTGGATGGGGTGGTGGAGGAAGAGGAGGTGGAGGTTGCAAAGGTCCGGAAGTTGCTGTTGTTTCTCTTGGTTGATTTCAGCGATGTAATTTTGGGTTGACCGTTTATGTTTGGGTTCTGGGCCCAAATGGTGTTTAACACAGAGGAATGGACGGAGGCACTGAAAGTGGAAAACTCATCCAGGGCAAGGTTTGAGACAACAATCTGCAACCACGGGAAGGGGAAATGGGTGCGACCAGCGGCAGCCGGCAAAGAGGCAGAATCCAACGGGCGGGACAACCGTGAGGGTTGCCCGCGGAGGATTTTGCCTAGTTGACCGCAGGTACCGCGCGGGAAAGGCTCCGGTTTTGTGCGGGCGGTGTGAAAGTAAAAGGAGAGTTATGCTCCCAAGTTGTCCACAAGTCCAGAAGTTATTGATCTAGGCGTCTGTAAGGAGGTTGGATGCAATGAGTTCTTAAGTGTAGTGAGATAAAAGAGAGATAATGAGATGTATTCTTCTTCCCCCAATCCTTCCTATTCCTTTCCTTTCCTTGGTCTTCTCTGATAGATCAATAGATAGATAGATGATCCTAACCCATCCCAGAGTTGAGGGTGAGGATTTGGCCCCCCCCTTCAACCCTAACCTAAGTACAACCACAAACGCAAAAGAACAATGAAACACAACCCCTAAGCACAGAACCCTAGCCCAACCCTACCCCTCCATCCCTTGCCCCTTGATATCAATGTAGGCCCAGTTCTTCCTTCTCATGGCGCGGCAGAGGGCTGCGCCCTACTTGGAGCCCCCCGGTTTGCCCGCCCGCGCGCTTCCGCGGACCTTGCGGTCCGCAGGTCGGCCCGCGCATGCCTAACCCCCAATTGCCCCTCCCTTGCCTTCCGGACTAGCCACCCCCAAGCTTGGTTGGGCCGGCTCCATCACTCGGTCCACGTTTCCTGGGCGGGTCGCAGCCCGGCGCCCTCAGAGTAGGCCCGACCCGCATCTGGTGCTTAGCCCCGCAATTCCTACTGCTGAGCCTGCAGCGGCTGCTGCTGAGCCCTCAGCAGGCACTTCTGAGACTGCGCGCACCCAAATGCTGAGCCCAAACTACCCAACTGCTGAGCGCGCAGCCTGCGATGCAGCTCTTGACCCAAGGTTATAAATACAACACCACATCCCCCCCCCAAGTTGAGTTCTGTCCCCAGAGGTCTCCCATTGCTGCCTTGCCCCCCATCAAACTACCAACCCACCTCTTCCCAGCCCCTCCTCCCCTTTGGCTCCATCACCATCATGATCCCCTGCAACTTCCGCGCCTGGAACGGGCTTGCGTGCTTGATTGTTCCTGGTTGAGGCGCCTGCAATTCTTGCCGTTGTGGCCATTGCCGCTGCTTGCTTGGCGAGGAAATGCTGCGTCCTCCTCCTCAATCCGGTTCCTGTCCCCGGCAGCGCAAGAGGGCCTTTCCGGACCCATTTGTGGTTTTGGACAATGAAAAAATCTCTGAGGACTTGTGGACTCCGCCCAGATCCCCTTGTGCCCGCCCCCCCAGGACAAATCCGCGACTCCACCTCCCCATTCTGCTGCACAGGGCCCCCACGGAAGGAGGAATACCCAAACTTTGCGGCTTATCAGTCCGCCTTATGGCTTTGGGCGGATCGCGTTTGGGTCACGCAAGGCGCGAGGGACCCGCGCTGTGGAAACTTTAGAGGTTTTCCCTCACAAAGTTGTCCCTAGTTACGGGATCGATGGTTCTAGCATCTGTAAGACTGAGAATGCTTCCTTTTCTTTTTCCCCCGAGAGGGAGTGAGAGAGAGAGAGAGAGAGAGAGAGAGAGAGAGAGAGAGAGAGAGAGAGAGAGAGAGCCCCCCCTTCCTCCCGTACTGAGGGGAGGGGTATTATATCCCCCTCTCCTCAGCCCTAACCTAATTACAAGCACAAAGACAGACTGGCAACCATGAAGAAGGAACCCTAGACCCAGAACCCTAACCCATCCCCCAACCCATACCCATACCCTATCCCCGCCAGCTTGCCTGCCATTACGCGCATCCGGTTTGTCTTATCGTGGCGCGGCCCTCCGCCGTGCGATACCCAAAGTTTGCCGCGCTTGCGCGCATCCGCCCGACGCGCCGTTGTGGATTTCCCGTCCCGTGGCCGGCCCGCGCTTGCGTGCGGCTGCCCACGCATATAGCCCCGCTGTTGCCCCGCCTTTTCCTCCCCAAACTAGCCGTCCGAGAACCTGGTCGGCCCAGCTCCATCCGTGAGTCGGACATCCAAGCGGGTTGCGGCTCGATCCCGCCGCGCCCACTGCTGAGCCCGCAGCGGCTACTGCTGAGGACCGGCGCACCCCCACTGCTGAGCCTAACCTACCAGATGCTGAGCGCGCAGGCCGCGACGCAGTCCCCGACCCGAGGCTATATAATGACACCACAGCGCGTCAATGAAATCCTCCGGCGCCACGCTGGCCCTCCTCTGGTCCCTACCCCAGCCCGGCTCCTCCCCCAACTCCTACTCCTGCCCTGGCCCCAGCTCCTCCTCCAACTCTGGCTCCTCCTTACTTGTTGGACTCGGACAAGAGGCCCCTGACCCCGCAGGGCACCCCTCCGCCACCCGCGTCACCAGTCGTCATCTCATTTTTGCCTCCCTCTGGACCAAGCCCCCCCCCAATGGTCCACCGGGGGCCCCTTCTTCACCAGTCCCGCCTTCTCCCAGCCCACCCAAGATTCCGGATATCCCTGTTTTCCCAGCTGTTCCGCTCGCAAGGTTTGATGAAATGGTGGGCAACGCAGACAGACTCCTTTGGCGGTTCCTGGCGGCCCCTTGCGCCCACACCACCGGCAATCAACAGGAACTCTTGGTGACTTTCTGGACCCTAGGTGCAGCGGCTTGCGCGGATGCGGAGGAGGTGATGAGGACTTGTCCAACGTAGACGGATTGCCCCCCCTTTCTTCCTTTTCCATGTTGTATCTTATTCCCGCGCCTACTTGAAAAAAATATATACTTTTGCCATGCCATCCTGAGTAGCCTCCGGGCTTGTGAGAGCCTTTGCGCACAAGATCCGCGTCTTGAAAGCGATCCGGGCAAGTGAGAGCAAGAGTGAGTGAGAAAGAGGTCCGTGCCAGTGTCCTGAGTGAGAATGAGTGAAATTAAAGTCCGCGCCCGTGTCCTAAGCCAACAAAGTTCCCTGGAAGGTACCTGGACCGCCCCAGCCAAACTTCCACACAGTTCCCCGTACCCAATCCTGCAACAAACGCAACAATCCTACACCAGCATGCGCACAGTCATCCAAGAGAGGCAAAGAAAGAAGTTGAGAAAACGGACATTCTGGGGTGTCTAGCTGTTCTGGCTGTGAACCGGCTAGGACAGCCCCTCACCAAATCAGACCTGTCCTGTATGTGTCCCGCTCCAAGAGTAAACAAGGGAAAGAACCAAGCCCATAAAAAAAGGAAACCAAAACCCCAACAAAAGCGGAAAGAATTTTTTTTCTTTTTTTAGGGCCTCCCCTCCTCGTCCCGTATTGCCCAATCTGCAGGGCTTGTCCTCGCGTTTACGGACCCGGCTAGCGCCGCGCCCGCTTCCCTGTGATCAATTATAACCAAAACCAGTACCAATCCAAGAGGCAAATCAAATATAAAAAAGAAGTAGGAGAACGGACATTCTGGGGTGTCTAGTTATTCCAGCTGTGAACCGGCTAGGAAACCCCCTCACCAAATCAGACCTTTACCCTACTTGCGTCCCCCCCCAAGTTGACGGCTGTCCCCAACGGTTTGTAGCCTTTTACTCCTCCAAGGTGGCGCGTTGCGCGCGGGCTCCTCCTCAGACAGAGGATCCGGCCCGTCCACTGATCCTGAACTTCCAATGCCGTCCCCCATGTTTGCGCCATCCCCGGCCTTCTTGTCAAAGGAGGTGGAGCCGTGCGCAAAGAAACGCTTCACGTGCAAGGCCGCGGCCTTCTGTTTGAGCGGCGCCCTGTCCAATTGCTTGAGTGGTGGCTCCCGCCCTCAAACTTGGATGCCACGTGGAAGGGGCCGTTCCATTGGTTGGCAAAAAGCTTTCCCCACTGAGATTCCAGACTCTGGTTGTACAAAAAAACCAAGTCACCCTTCCGCAGCGGATCCTGGAGGCGGTGGGAGCAGCGCTTGTCCCAATAGCGGACCAAAGCCGTCGTTGTCTTCCGCAACCTTTCAGCGGCCTTTGCCAGGGTCTTGTCCCATTGGAGAAGCTGTTTGGCAGGCGCCTCCACAAGTTCCGCGGAGGTCTTCACCTTCCACCAGTCCACGCCCAAGAAGGTTTTGAGCTCAATGTCCACCGGAAGCACCGGATGTTTTCCATAGAGAAGTTCGTAAGGCAAGTAGCCCGTAAAGCTTTTGACCAAGATCCTGTCCGCAAAGAGGACCGCTGGAAGGGCCTCCTGCCACCGTTTACCACATCTTTACCAGGGCGTCCTTAATGGGCTGATGGCCGCGTTTGATCATCCCAGCACCCTCCAGATAGTATTCTGTGACCCGCCCAAACTTAGCTCCGCAACTCTGGACCAGTGCCTTCAAGCGCCCCCGGAACTCTGCGCCTCCGTCGACAGTGACCAAGCAAAGCAAACCGTACCGCTGTGGTGTTGTATTTATAACCTTGGGTTGAGAGCTGCGTTTCAGGCTGCGCGCTCAGCAGTTGGGTAGGTTGGGCTCAGCATTTGGGTGCGCGCAGTCTCAGCAGTGCCTGCTGAGGGCTCAGCAGTGCCTGCTGAGGGCTCAGCAGCAGCCGCTGCGGGCTCAGAACCAGGTGCGGGTTGGGTCTACTCTGAGGGAGCCAGGCCGCGACCCGCCCAGGAAACGCGGACCAAGTGATGGAGCCGGCCCAACCAAGCTTGCGGGTGGCTAGTCCGGAAGGCAAGGGCAGGGCGATTGGGGGTTTGGGGCGCGCGGGCCAACTTGCGGACCGCAAGGTCCGCGGACGCGCGCGGGCGGGCGAACCGGGGGGCTCTGAGTAGGGCGCGGCGGAGGGCCGCGCCATGAGAAGGACAAACCGGGCGTACGTTGATATCAAAGGGCACGGGTTATGGGGCAAGGAATGGAGGGGTAGGGTTGGGCTAGGGTTCTGTGCTTAGGGGTTGTGTTTCATCGTTCTTTCGCGTTTGTGGTTGTACTTAGGTTAGGGTTG
Organism: Puccinia polysora; assembly: GCA_025617555.3. Lineage (NCBI taxonomy): Eukaryota > Fungi > Basidiomycota > Pucciniomycetes > Pucciniales > Pucciniaceae > Puccinia > Puccinia polysora. Next base: position 6,799,228 of record CM062618.1, on the reverse strand, counting down.
AAGGGGGGGGATCCAAGTCCTCACCCTCAATTCTGGGTTGGGTTAGAATCAACCAATCAATCCATCTATTGGAGAAGGAAAGGAAAGGAAGAGGAAGGATTGGAGGAAGAAGAATACATCTCATTATCTCTCTTTTATCTCACTACACTTAAGAACTCATTGCATCCAACCTCCTTACAGATGCCTAGATCAATAACTTTGGGACTTGCGGACAACTTAGGAGCGTAACTCTCCTTTACTTCCCACACCACGCGAACCAATCTTCCTCCAAGACCTGAGAAACCTTCTCCGCCAACAACTTCACCAGAGGACAAACCTTGACCCAACCTGACAGATTGTCCCGCGCAACCAGCAGGTACGCAAACTTTCTAGCCTTTATGTGGACCACGTTGAGGGAGACCCGCCCAAACAACGCGTCCTCCCCCACAGGGTGACCCACCTCCCTGGGCAGCCTAGAACTCCGCCGTTGACACGCTTTGCAAGACTTTACCCATTCCCATACCGCTCGTACCACACCCAGCCACCAGAACCTTGCCTTCACCCGCCTCCGCGTTTCAATCTTGCCCCGGTGCCCAAGGTTGTCATGGAGACACCTCAGAATCATTTCCTGGTCCCTCCTCAATGTCGCAACCACCAAAGGCACCCGGGTACTTTGCCGCCACAGTTGCCCATCCTGCATGTAGAAGTTGGTTGTCCGCCGCTTTTCCCACCAAATTTCTGTTCCTGACGCGTCCTTGGGAAACCGGAGATCCCCAAAGAAGGAGTACAAGATTGCTTGGCGCCCGGACTGCTGCAGCGGAAGGGTGACCTCTGCCTCCATCATACCCACGCAAATAACCAAAGACTCCACGTCCAAGGGCTCTGCTCCCTCAAATGGATCCTCTGGCGGATACTGCGACAGCGCGTTGGGCATTGTGAACACCTTCCCTGGAACATGAACTACGCCAAAAGTGAAGATCTGGAGAAACGCCACCCACCTAGTCATAGGAGCGTTTGGAAGCATTGGAGAATTGATCATCCTTGCCAGGGCCTCCGCGTCAACCAGAAGCTCAAAGTGCACCACCCAGAGCAGGTGCTGAAGCCTCCACACAATTTTAGTGACTCCGCATAATTCTAGCTTTGGCTGCAAGTACCAACTCTCTGTTTCTGTAAAAGTCACAGACTCGTAGAGAACCGGCCTATCCTTACCATCCTCCTCCTGCGTCAGGACACCGCCTGCGCCAAACTTGCTAGAGTCAACGGCTAAGCGGATCCCTCCCGCGTCGTAGTCGAGGTTTCAGAGGACAATGTTGCGGCCCACAATCTCCTTGAGCTTTGCAAAGGCAGTGTAACACTGCGCCGTCCATTCCCATGCCGCGCCTTTCCGGGTCAGCGCCCGCAGCGGACTTGCAACTTCTGCAAACCATTTGATGAACATGCAAACATAGCTGCACAGTCCCAGAAATTGGAGAATATGCAAGGGCGTCCGCAGGGTTGGCCATTCAAGGAATTTGTTTTGTTTCTTTGCCGCAATTCTCCTGCCATCAAAAGCCACCACATGGCCTAGCACTTTCAACGCCGGAACACAAACTGCCAACTTACCCCCCAATACCATAAGCCCTGCCTCCTCAATCCAAAACAAGACCCGCTCTAATGTCTGCGCGTACTCCCAGATGAAGCGGCAGATCTTTGGGGCCTCCTCTAGCACCGCACCCCCGTAATCCGTCTTTGGTCCTTTGATACCGGCGTTGTCGATGAAGATCAGAATTGGTATTGTGTCCCGCAGGATCCATGTCATCTGGGCTTGATAGACCGCCACCAAATTTGTTTCCCCCTGCAGAAACCGCATCAACTGCATCCTTCCCAATCCTGTCTTGAACGCGGTCAGCGGCCGCGAGTCGGCATGGAGCTCGCGCTGATCATACCCCCCCATTACATTGACCAAACTTTAATACGCGTGCCCCGCCATTGATTCCAGGAACTCGTCCACGCGCAGAGGCAATCCTGCGTCTCGGATAGTGAACGAGTTAAGCCGCTGCAGGTTGTGAACAATCCTAAGCGACTTCCCGTCCTGTTTAACAACTGCAAAAATCGGGCTAGAGTAGCTTGAGGTCAACTGCCCGTACAACCCCGTCCTCAAACGCTCCCGGACCAGTTCCAAGAAGGGTTCCCGCACGGTCCGAGGGATTGGAATTGGCTTGATTTGCCAGGGTTTGTGCTGCACCGTGGGGATGACATAGGGGTCGCCAACCTTGCCCTTCAGCAATCCGCGTTTGTTGGGCCCAAAGGCAAGGGCCTTCTTGCAGAGCATCAACACCGATGCTAACAAATCCCTTTCCTCCGTACTCAACCACCCCGCCGGCCCAAAATTCAGCGCCTTGATTCGCTTGTTTGTGATCCGCGCCTACCGCTTTACCCACCCAAACTTCCTCAACGGACTCACCCAGGGGTTCCAAGACCAGGAGATCGGCCTCAGAGGTCCGTTCAGCCCCTGGGGCTGGACCTTTTGCGCCACAGGCTTGTATGGCCCCACGTTGCACCTAACCATCCTTACGCGCCCGCTGTTGTTGTTGTGAATCCTGGCAACAATCAACCCGCGGCTCTTGCCTTTGCTCACAAGCGTGGCACTATGGTAGGGTTTTTGAAACACAGTACCTCCCGGTGGTTCATACTGAGGAAGAGGACTTACTTCTGCCGCTTGCGCCCTCCCCGCACTTCCTTCCGCATTTTGCTCCTCCCTAGTCAACCGCCCGCAAGAGGCCGGAGCCTGCCCCGCGTGGTACCCACGGTTGACTAGGGAAAACCCTCCGCAGGGCGGCCCTTGCGGTCTTCCCCACCGTTGGACTCTGCCTCTTTGCCAACCGCCGCCAATGGCACCCATTTCTCCTTCCTGTGGTCGGAGATTGTCGTCTCAAACCTTGCCCCAGACGCGTCCTCCACCGTCAGCGCCTCCATCCCTTCCTCCACGTTGAACATCATTCAGGCCCGGAATCCAAACATGAACGGCCAACCCAAAATCACGTCACCGCACTTGACCGAGAGGAACAACAGTGGCTTCCAAACATTTGCAACCTTCACCTCTTCTTCCTCCACCACCCCATCTACCCAACATTCCCCCCCATTGAGCGCCCGCAAGCCCATAGCACACTTCCTCCGCACCAGGCCCAACTCATCCACCAGTTTTGACGGGAGCAGGTTGACCATAGACCCTCTGTCCACCATTTCCCACACTTTCCTTCCCGCAATCTTCAGTGAGACATAGGCGAGCGGCACCGACACAGCTTTGGATCGTCACAACTCCCGTTCCGCTTCCTCTGTTGCCGCATTCACGCGCTGCACTGTTGCCAGGATCCTGCCGCCCCCGTGCTCCTTCAGCGCCTGGACCATTTCCTTGACAACCACCAGAGAGACCGCAACCAGCTCCTGTAGCATGAGAGGTATTGTTACCTCACTCCCCATCACTCGCCAAACAATTTCCTTGGCCTTCCTTCTTCCTCCGGAGCTGATTGCTGGCACGTCGCCCCCCAACCCTTGGAGCTTTATTTAATGGCCGCTCCTTGGCATCCACGTCCATCTTTTCCGACAAGATCTGCTTGTTTGCCACCAATGTCCTAACTTCCGCCTCCACATGTGGTGCCCGCCATGTTTCGGGCCCGGTGACAATCCCAAGGGACACCTGAGCGGCCCCTGCCGGTTGGGCCCTTGCCCTAACCTGCTCCACCGTTGGTGGCTGACCGGCCCCCAGGTCCACCAGTTTGCCCAACGGCAATATGTAGGTCCCCCCGGACGCGCAAACCAACCCCTCTTTCATGTCCTTGGTCAGATCCGCGCAACCAGACTTCCAATGAGCTTTATCGCCGCAATATGTGCACAGGCAAACCAAAAACCCCCCCGTTGGTCCGCTACTGGGCTGAAAGTCCCCTCTTGCATGGGGCGGCAGATTGGGGGGGAAAGCGGGAGGCGGAGCCGTTGGCTGGGCCGCCATCCGATTCATAAGTACCCCGCAAGTCCCATAGCATGTCTGTTACCTCATTCACCGGTACTCCCATTGACTGCAAAGGGGCTACAGGCCGTTCCGTCGCTGGCGGGTCCACGAGCAATACTGGCATCGGGGCCGGGGTGGAAGAGGCCGTTGGCTTCCTTGAACTCGCCGGGAACAACCAGGCCGTATCCTTGATCAGCTCTTCCAAGTTGATCTTTCTCTTGACCGCCTGGTTGATTAGGCCCAGGCTTGGAAGGAGAGCGACGCTCCCATCCACTGACCGTGTTACCAACCTGCGCTTGAATAGGTAACACTGGACCCGCGCGTGAAGTTGTGGCGCAAGCCTGCCTAGGAACGCCCGCTTCATGGCCCCCATCTGACCCGCCACCACCTGGTTCTTTTCTACATAACTATAAATTTGGTCAAACTGGGACTTTTACTTGGACAGATTGCTCCGCGTCCACACCCCACCTTGGGAAATTGCCTCACCCGCCGCTCACTCAAAGTCCGTCTCCCAAAAGCGGGGCTTGCACTTCCCCCACCTTGCCATCATCTTGCCCCGGAGCCTTCCCCAGTTGCAAGCCTCATACCCTGCCATATCCTCCACGTCCCGGAGTGTATTCTTGTCCGCAATGAAGAGAACAACCGTGTGGACCTTGTCCTCACCCGTCGCGTTTTTGGAGTCTGCAATATCCTTGAATCTCGCCAGAAAGCGCCCAATGTCCGCGGTGTCAAATTGGAGATGGGGGAAGTTCTGCGGCCTAAGCCACACCTGTTGCGGAACCTCAGCCGCCTCCAAAGGCTCCGACCAAGGAGGAGCAAAACCTCCGGACCGAGTAGTGGGTGGTGGTAGAGGTGTTGGCCCGCCAGCTCCCGGCCGGAGAAGGAACAAGGGTGGAACATTCGATCCTGGGGTAGTTGTGGGCAGCATTGCACCCGCTAGCTTTGAGAGACCTAGACAAAAGATTACTCACTGGCCAGACCCCCAGATGTGGAAGTAAAAGGAGAGTTACGCTCCTAAGTTGTCCGCAAGTCCAGAAGTTATTGATCTAGGCGTCTGTAAGGAGGTTGGATGCAATGAGTTCTTAAGTGTAGTGAGATAAAAGAGAGATAATGAGATGTATTCTTCTTCCCCCAATCCTTCCTATTCCTTTCCTTTCCTTGGTCTTCTCCAATAGATCAATAGATAGATAGATGATCCTAACCCATCCCAGAGTTGAGGGTGAGGATTTGGGTCCCCCCCCTTCAACCCTAACCCAAGTACAACCACAAACGCAAAAGAACAATGAAACACAAACCCTAAGCACAGAACCCTAGCCCAACCCTACCCCTCCATCCCTTGCCCCTTGATATCAATGTAGGCCCAGTTCTTCCTTCTCATGGCGCGGCAGAGGGCCGCGCCCTACTTGGAGCCCCCCGGTTTGCCCGCCCGCGCGCGTCCGCGGACCTTGCAGTCCGCAGGTTGGCCCGTGCATGCCTAACCCCCAATTTCCCCTCCCTTGCCTTCTGGACTAGCCACCCGCAAGCTTGGTTGGGCCGGCTCCATCACTTGGTCCACGTTTCCTGGGAGGGTTGTGGCCCGGTGCCCTCAGAGTAGGCCCAACCCGCACCTGGTGCTGAGCCCCGCAATTCCTACTGCTGAGCCCGCAGCAGCTGCTGCTGAGCCCTCAGCAGGCACTACTGAGACCGCGTGCACCCAAATACTGAGCCCGACCTACCCAACTGCTGAGCGCGCAGCCCGCAATGCAGCTCTTGACCCAAGGTTAAAAATACAACACCACAGCGGTTAAATAGGAAGGAGCAGGAGGGGGAAGGAAGCACGTGGAGGGCGCGGGCGGCAGAAGTAAGTCATCTTCCTCAGCATGTGCCATTGGAAGGTACTGTGTTTCAAAAACCCTACCAAAGTGCCACACTTGTGAGCAAAGGCAAGAGCCGCAAATTAATTATTGCCAGGATTCACAAGAACAACGGTGGACACGTAAGGATGGTCAGGTGCAACGCGGGAAGGTACAAGCCCATGGCATGAAAGGTTCTGCCCCGGAACAAGCCAATGCCGCAGGGACTGAACGGGCCTCTAAGGCCAATCTCCTGGTCTTGGGACCCCTTGGTAAGTCTGTTGAAGAGGTCCAGGTGGGTAACGCGGTTGGCGCAGATCATGGATGAGTGGATTGAGGCGCTTAATTTTGGGCCAACTGAGTGGTTGAGTGCGGAGGAGAAGGATTTGCTGGCATTGGTGTTGGTGCTCCATGAAAAGGCCCTTGCCTTTGGGCCTGACAAGTGCGGATTGCTGAGGAACAAGGTTGGTAATCCCTATGTGATCCCCACAGTGCCACACAAGCCCTGGCAGATCAAGCCCATTCCGATCCCTTGACCGTGTGGGAACTCTTTTTGGAACTGGTCCGGGAGCGCGTGAGGACGGGGTTGTACAAGCAGTCCACATCAAGCTACTCTAGCCCAATCTTTGCGGTTGTTAAACAGGATGGAAAGTCGCTTAGGATAGTTCATGACCTGCAGTGGCTTAACTCATTCACCATCCGGGACGCGGGATTGCAATGGGGGGGTATGATCAGCGCAAGCTCCATCCTGACTTGCGGCCGTTAACCGCGTTTGAGACAGGATTGGGGAGGATGCAGCTAATGCGGTTGCCGCAGGGGGAAACAAACTTGGTGGCGGTTTATCAGGCCCAGATGACGTGGATTCTGCAGGACAACATTCCGGACATGGTTCTGATTTTCATTGACAAAGCGGGCATCAAGGGACCAAAGAGGGATTACAGGGGCCCAGTGTTAAAGGAAGCCCTGAAGATCCGCCGCTTCATCTGAGAGTACACACAGATGTTGGAGCGGGTCTTGTTCCAAATTGAGTAGGCAGGTCTTACAGTGTTGGGGAGTAAGTTGGCAGTTTGTGTTCCAGCGCTGGAAGTGCTAGGACATGTGGTGGCTTTTGACGGCAGGAGAATTGCAGCAAAGAAACGGAACAAAGTCCTTGAACGGCCAACCCCACGGATGCCTTTGCATATCCTCCAATTCCTGGGACTGTGCAGTTACGTTCACATGTTCATTGAGCGGTTTGCAGAAGTTGCAACTCTGCTGCGAGCGCTAACACAGAAGGGCGCGGGGTGGGAATGGACGGCAAGGTGTGACGCTGCCTTTGCAAATCTCAAGGAGACTGTGGGCCGCAACATTGTCCTCCGGGACCTCAACTACAACGCAGGAGGGATCCGCTTGGCCATTGACTCTAGCAAGTTTGGTGCGGGCGGCATCCTGATGCAGGAAGAGGATGGTAAGCACAGGTTGGTTCTCTACAAGTCCGTGATGGAGAGTTGGTATTTGCATCCAAAGCTGGAATTATGCAGAGTCACCAAAATTGTGTGGAGGCTTCAGCACCTGCTTTGGGGGGTACACTTTGAGCTGTTGGTTGATGCAAAGGCCCTGGCATGGATGATCAATTCTCCAACACTGCCAAACGCTCCTATGACTAGGTGGGTGGAGTTTCTTCAGCTCTTCAATTTTGGCGTGGTTCATTTTTGGGGGAAGGCGTTCACAATTCCCAACGCGCTGTCGCAGTATCCGCGGGAGGACCCGTTTGAGGGAGAGGAACCCCTGGACGTGGAGTATCCGTTTATCTGCGTAGGTATGGCGGAGGCAGAGGTCATCCATCTGCTGCAGCAGTCCAGGCGTTACGCAACCTTGTGCTCCTTTTTGCATGATCTTTAGTTTCCCAAGGGTACGTCAGGGGCGGTAATTCCATGGGCAAAGCGGTGGACAACCAACTTCTACTTGCAGGAAGGAAAACTGTGGTGGCGGAGTACCCCAGTGCCTTTGGTGGTTGCAACATCAAGGAAGGACCAGGAAATGATTCTGAGGTGTCTTCACAACAACCTTGGCCACTGGGGCAAGATCAAAATGCGGAGGCAGGTGAAAGCAAGGTTCTGGTGGCCGGTTTTTGGTGCACGCGGTTGGTGAATGGGTGAAGTCTTGCAAAGCATCTCAACGGCAGAGCTCTAGGCTGCCCAGGGAGGTGGGTCATCCTATGGGGGAGGACACCCTGTTTGGGTGGGATTCCCTTGACGTGGTACACATAAAGGCTAGAAAGTTTGCGTACCTGCTGGTCATGTGGGACAATCTATGGGGTTGGGTTGAGGCTTGTCCTCTGGTGAAGTTGTTGGCGGAGAAGGTTGCTCAGTTTCTAGAGGAAGATTGGTTAGCGTGGTACAGTTTGCTTTTCCTGGTCACTGTTGACGGAGGCGCAGAGTTCCAGGGTTGTTTGATGACGCTGGTCCAGAATTGTGGAGCTAAGTTTGGGCGGGTCACGGAGTACTATCTGGAGGGTGCCAGGATGATCAAACGCAGTCATCAGCCTATCAAGAATGCCCTGGTAAAGATTTGTGGTGAGGACGGCAAGCAGTGGCAGGAGGCCCTTCCGGTGGTCCTCTTTGCGGACAGGACCTTGGTCAAACGCTTGATGGGCTACTTGCCTTATGAAATTCTCTACGGACAGCGTCCAGTGCTTCCTGTGGACATTGAGCTGGAAACCTTCTTGGGAGTTGACTTGTGGAAGGTGAAGACCTCCCCGGAGCTTGTGGAGGCGCCCGCCAAACGGCTTCTCCAATGGGACAAGACCCTGGTAAAGGCCGCCAAAAGGTTGACGAAGACTAGGATGGCGTTGTTCCGCTATTGGGAAAAGTGTTTTTCCCATTTCCTCCGCAATCTGTTTCAGAAGGGGGACTTGGTCTTGCTGTACAACTGGAGTCTGGAGTCCCAGTGGGGTAAGCTTTTTGCTAACCAATGGAATGGCCCCTTCCGCGTGGCATCCAAGTTCAAAGGCCCAAGTTATCAGTTTGAGGAAAGGGACGGGACGCCCCTCAAATGGAAGGCCACGGCTTTGCACGTGAAGTGCTTCTTTGAACGTGGCTCCACCTCCTTTGACAAGATGGCTGGCAATGGCGCAGAAGCAGGGGACAGTGCCGGTGGTTCAGGATTGGTAGACAGATTGGGCTCTTTGGCTGAGGAGGAGCCCGTTCCCCACACACCGCCTCAAAGGAGCAAGAGGCTATAAACCGCTGGGGACAGCTGTCAAGCGGGGTAGGATGCAAGTAGGGTAAAAGTTTGATTTGGTGAGGGGGTTCTCTAGCCAGTTCACAGCCGGAATAACTAGACACCCCAGAATGTTTGTTTTCTTATTTCTTGAATACATTGCTTTGCGAGTTGGTACTGGTTTCGGTTATGATTGGTTACAGGGACGCAGGCGCGGCGCAAGCCAGGTCTGTAAGCGCTAGGACAAGCACCGCGGTTGGGTAATGCAGGACAAGGAGCGGAGGCCCGGTGTTAGCAAAAAAAAAAAAAAAAAAAAAAAAAAAAAAACTTTTTCTTTTTGGGTTTAGTTCTTTTCTCTGTCTTCTCTTTATCAGTTGTTTTCTCCTACAGCCTAATGGGTATGGGGAACTGTGTGGCAGTTTGGCTGGGGCAATCCAGGTACCTTCCGGGGAACTTTGTTGGCTCAGGACGCAGGCCCGGATCTCAATCTCACTCTCATTCTCACCAGGATGTGGGTGCAGATCTCAATCTCACTCTCATTCTCACGTATGACACACAGACGCGCAAGTTTCTTTAAAACTCACTTGGGATGCAGGGATGTTTCCACAGGACAACCCGCTGGGAAAGGACGCGCGCGCAGAAGACGTGTATTTCTCTAATCAGGGGAAGCGCGGTACAATGAGAAATGCAGAAAGAGGGAAGGGGGGAGAGGGGGGGGGCAATGGGCCTAAGCCATTTTCATCATTTCCTCCATGTCCGCCTGCAAAGACACCAGTAAGGCCCAGAAAGACGCCAAGATCTTGCGCTGGGATTCCAAGGATTGAGTGCCAGGGGTTGCTAGGAAGTTGCAGAGCATTGCCGTCAACCTTTTGGCAAAGATCTCAAATCCGGCCACCGGGAGTGCCAAAACGACAGGGATTTCCAGGATCTTGGGTGGGCTGGGGGGAGGCATGACTGGTGAGGAGGGGGCCTCCAGAGGACCATCTGAGGGGCCTGGTCCAACAGGAGGCAACAACAAGATGACAATGGGTGACGCGGGTGGTGGAGGGGTGCCTTGCAGAGCCGGGGCAGGGGCCAGAGGAGGAGCTGGAGGAGGAGCCGAGCAAAGTCAAAGGATTTCATCAATACGCGGGTCCCTTGCGCCTTGCATAACCCAGGTAGGGGGGGGTGGTGGTCTGGTAGCACGGTAGGGTTGAGGTAGTGATGGAAGGACCTCTTGGGGCAGAACTCAACTTGGGGGGGGGGATGTGGTGTTGTATTTATAACCTTGGATTGGGAGCTGCGTTGTGGGCTGTAGTCTCAGCAGTTGTGTAGGTTGGGCTCAGCATTTGGGGTGCACCCGGTCTCAGCAGTGCCTGCTGTGGGCTCAGCAGCAGCGGATGAGGGCTCAGTGGCAGGGATTGCAGGGATTGGCCCCAGGTGCAGGTTGGTCCTACTCTGGGGGGGCGCCGGGCCGCAACCTGCCCAGGGAAGGCAGACCAAGTGATGGAGCCATCCCAACCAAGCTTGCGGGTGGCTAGTCCAGAAGGCAAGGGTGGGGCAATCAGGGGTTATATGCCCCGGGGAGGTTTGCGCGGGCATAAGCCTGGGCCAACTCAGGGATTGCGGGATCCAAGGTTTGCGCGGGCATAAGCGCGGGCTGACTCACGGATTGCGGGATCCGCTGGTGCACACGGACGGATAAACTGGGGGGGCTCAAAGTAGGGCGTGGCGGAGGGCTGTGCCATGAGAAGGACAAACTGGACGTACGTGATATCAAAGGGGAGGGTTTCAGATGGGGTGGGTGGTACAGGGTAGGGTTATGGTGGAGCTAGGGTTCTGTACTTGGGGTCATATTTCATCTATCTTGTTTCTTGTGGTTGTACCTAGGTTAGGGTTGAGAGGGAGGACTCAAAAATACCTCAATCTCAACTCTGGGTTGGGTCATCATCATATATCATCATCACTGGACCACCAGGGAATGGTATGGGAAGGATTGGAAGGGAGGAATTTATCTTGTCATCACTCTCTCTATTCTTAAAACTCATTGCATCCAATCTCCTTACAGATGCTTAGTCCAATAACTTCCAGAACTTGAGGACAACTTTGGTGGGTATCACCTCTCTTGTTTCCACAGTGGCATAGCCTTTATAAGGTAATCTGAAATGACTAGATACAACCTGATGGACGGTTGACTACAGTTACAAGCAATGAGGCAATGAACAATATGAGCGGAGTACAAAATGAAATAACAGTATGAACGTTTCCAAGGTCTTAGCATAAGTGCAAGACAATAGTGGTCAAATGTATTGAAGTGTCAAAATTGAGACATGAGGGAGTGATGTCAGAGCCAATGCAAATATGAAGATGTAGTTTATGCAGGGTAAGGGATTAGTCTGTTTTCAAATTATACAGTTGAGGGGGCTTGACTAGGGTGGGTTCAAACTAGCCAGACCATGTGACTGGAAATAAAAAACCCAAGGGTTATTGATACCCAGGGTGAAAAGACAGAGCCCAAATGGATGGTTGACTGAGGTAGAGTTGACTGAAAGGTTTTCAAGTGGGTTCTGAGTCAGTGGCCAAGGATGGAAGGTTTTTATGCAAGCCAGAGTTGGTAAGCCAAAGGCACAATTGATGTTGTGCTTCTAGTTTTTCATGCTTATTGACTGAAGTAGATGGTACTGAGGAAAAGGGTATTTTAAAGTCGGAGGACAATAATCATTAAGCTCAAAGCCTGACAATCACTTTCAAAACCCCATTTTGGACCCTCAAGGTTGAAATAAATTGATCCCCACAACAGTTATAGAGAAGTTAGGGATCAGCAGGTCCCATCATTTTTTTGCTTCTGCCAATCCTCACTTGATATGGGTTGGGACTGCCCCCAAACAGGTCAAAAAAAAAAAAACAGTCATTGGATCATTTTGAGTTAAAAAAAAAAAATGTAATTGATTTAGGAGAATATAAAACAGGTGGGGGGTCATTGATGCAAGTGATGAAGTTCAAAGGTGGGGTGGTATGGTAGGTTGGAGTGATAGAGGGGGGTGGGGGGGGGGGGGGGGGGGGACAGGGGGCAGACAGATTAGAGTGGGGCTTGACAGCATTTTGCTTTTCAAGGATTTTGTGATCTTGATGTCTATTGAGTGCAATAATCCAGTGAACAATGGTGGCTTGATTGGAAAAAATCTTTGATAAGTAAGACTATCAAGACAGTGTTAGATGATCTAAGACCATCTCCAGCAGAATTGGTAAACGGTACCCAGAGGTAAATTTAAAGATTTGGGATCCAAGAATGAACTCCAGGAGTGTCACTATGGTCCTTTCTATTTTAAATGGTTCAGTCATTCTGCCCCTTGCATCACTACATCTGGAACAATTTACCAACTGTGAAAGCTCAGAATAGTGCACCCAACTTGAAAGTGTCCTCTTGCACTCCCCTCATTTTCCCATTTTTTCACCATTTTGAACCAATATCCCCCATATTCCCCTTTCCCTTTTTAAATTTCAAAAATCTTCATCCCCTTCACCCTCCCAGATCCCTCTGGCCTCCATATTCACTTGAAAATACCTTGGTAAGCTCCTTCCCTTTCAGCTCTTTCATATTTGATTGTACAACCGGTTTGTGATCTTGGCCAATTTTGATGATTTTTAGACATCCCCATCATCAAGATTCTTCCACTTTATCCATCCCTATCGTCTGAAGACATTGAATCCATCAGTAGAGCTCATTCAGGTCATCATTCCCTTCATTGTTTTAAATTGGCTCACTTTGAATTATAAAAATTCATATCCTCTGCCACAGTGATCCCAGAAACTGAAAGGCAAGGCAACATGATTAAATTTAACGATCTGGAGGTCAGATCTCAAGCTTGAAATTAATCTGAAGAAAATGATGTTCAAATATGAATATCATGGCTCAATATATCTGAAGATTCAACCAACATAACAAACCAAACCATTGCAACCTTCTGGAAACAAGTTGCTGATCACTTTCACCACCAGATACACCCTCCCTCTTTTCACCCCTGTAAGCCTCAAGAACTGATGGAGCACTGTTCAAAATTCAGTGAACAAGTTTGATGGTCATGTTGAGTAGATTTCAACAACCAATCCTATTGGTACAACTCAAGATCACTGCCTGGTCCTGGCCCACAAGCTCTGAAAGCAGATGTATGCAAAGTCATTCTTACATCTTTGGGCTTATCAAATACTCTCTCATGACCCAAAATGGAACGAGTACACTCATAGGCTTGATGAAAAAAAAAAAAAGAACAGAAATACCAAAACATAAATCAAGCCAACATAGTGATTCAACCAAATCTCCATCATCCCATCATACTCCCAATCCTTCCTCACCATCCTCAGAAAAAAAAAAAAAAAATCAAATGTTTCTAAACCCATAAGACCTGCAAGTGTAAAAGAGACTTGAGTTTGAAAACACATGAAAAGGTAAAAGAAAGCCAATGAAGAGATCAAACAACTTCCCCATGCCAATTTGGAAATATCACACAGTTCAAAGTGGGTCAATGAAATATTGGATGAACAGGTGGAGGGAATTTTTTTCAGCTGCATAAAGAAGAAGAAGTCATGTCCAAAGATCTCAGTAAGCTTGATGAATCAACCAAGGCTTTCTATATGCAGAAGAGGAGGAGAATAATGGAAAAGTATCAGATCAACACTGACAGCCTTCCTGATCAACAACCTTATTCTTCTTCTTCATGATTGTGTATTTAATTGATTTGATTCTCTATTCCACTTGAATCTCATCCTACTCATTATTTAAACTATCAAAAACTTTTACCTCAATCAATTTTTTTGTACTCATCGTACTATTTATGTCACCTATCCACCATTTCAGTCTTTTTTTTTTTTTATTATTTTTTTTTGGGGGGGGGGTATCTGTACCACAAGAGGACTACTCCTTGAATTTTTTAAATTAATTAGATATCACAGATCTTCTACCGTCCTATTAAACATAACAGGTTCTAACATCCTCATCCACAATGACCATCAACCTGAATCGTTTGATCAAAGAGCCCAAGTTGAGCAAAAGAAGTCCATCGTGCCAAGACCCCAATCTGAGATTTTTTTTGATTTAAGAAACAAATAATAATAATAAAGAAGAGCTGACAAGTGTATCAAACTACAAAAACAAAGAAGCAAAAAAAAAAAAAAAAAAAAGGACCCTAAGAGGTTAAATTAGATATACAAGCTCATTCCTCCTCCTTATTATAGCCCTTGTGAATCACCATAGGTGCTCAATCAAATCATTCTTGAGAATATGATGATCACTTGATGATCAAATCTTGGAAATCTGACTAAGAAAAAAAAAAAAAAAAAAAAAAAAAAGGGGGGGGGGTGGGGAGAAAAATCTATGGGTTGGTTGGTTTGGTTGATGGGCTCCCAAGCTGATGTGTGGTTCTTCTACTCAATCGGTTCCATATCTAAATCTTCTTCTTCCTCCACAATCATGTTCTAGAGGATGATGCAGGTCTTCATGATTAGATTTACATTGACTTGGTCCCAAGCACAGTAGTATGGATGCTGGATGATTTTCAAATCTTCCTTCTAGGACTCCAAAGGCTTTTTCCACATCCTTTTGTCAGGCTTCTTGGATTTGTTCAAACTGCCTGATTGGTTTTGAATCTTGGGATTGAAAGATGATCTTGACTAATGTGACCAAATTAGGTTAAAGTCCATTGACAAGGTAGTATCCCATATATCATACTTTCAATCGTTTATCTTGAAGTTGTAAATTGTTGTGATTCTGTGGAGAAGTTCCTTGAAGAGAGGGGTAGGGTTGAGAATATTGATACTGTTGTGAGTTCCAGGTAAGCCAAAGAAAGCATACCAGAACCAGATGTTGTGAGATGCTACTGGCTCGAGTATAATCGTTGGTTCCTTCTCTTTACCTGGAATATTGCCCATGCCGAGCACCTGGGTAATTTTTTCACACCCAGTTCATACAGTCTAGTGATCCTAGCATTCCTAGGAAGCCTTGTTGTTCAGATATTACCAGGATTTACTCAAGGTCCGATTGGGTAGGATATTGAATGTACTGGGATTTGAAAATAGCTATGATGGTATGACTGAATCAACCTAGGCCTTCTCCCAAGATGTCGTTTACTGACATTCTGAGGTATTCATCCTTTTCAATCGGCCGAGTTTCCATGAGAAATCCTGCAAATGGTTGATGTCACTCTTTGAAGTGAGGAGATTCCAAGTTTACCGGTGGCATTGGGCTTCTGGACAAAGTAGTTATTGTATGCTTCAACAGCATCTAGAATCCTCAGAATTAGAGATGGTTGCCTTCAAAACCATCGATGGAATATGTGCTTGGGCTATATATACTGGGTTCTCAGAGAAGTGGATATCTTTGAAAAGCTTTTGTAGAATCCTTGGTGATAGTTCCGATCGAGAGTTGCCAGACGATTCAAGACTGATCCATGATTATAATTTTCTTCAGTCCTCCTCTCTCTCTCTCTCTCTCTCTCTCTCTGTTTTTTTTTTTTTTTTTTTTTTTTTTTTTTGTTTGTTTGTTTGACCAATTATGTACCGGTGGAGGTGATGATCAAGGATTGGTATTTCATTGGTTTAGCAGATGAGAAGACAGTGGGAGTTGAGGATTTGTTGGAGGTCTTTGATCTGGAGTATTGTGATGAAATCTGGGGAGGATCGAAGGAAATTGGAACGATTAGGATGATCAACAATGATGAAGTTAGAATGGGAAGAGGATTCGAAGGAAGGATGAGATGAACAAACCTTGAATCCAAGGATGAAGGAAAGAGTAGGGCAGTCGATGGCAAGAAGGTTGGAAGAAAGAGAGGGATGAAACGAACCTGACCTGATCCCAAAGACCAAGGAGCACAGACGACGCGCAGGTGATGATTGGGTTTCAGATGATTTGAAATCTCGTTTAGCTTTGTAGATGCGCTCTTACCGACGCTGCTGGATGGCGCAGCAATTTTGGATGACTAGACGCAGCAGATGGGTCGATAAACTGAACATAAGCGTCGCTATTGCCGTCGAACGAAGCAGCAAATCTTCAAGACTTTCATCGAGTCTCGACTCAAAATCTTATTCTTCCAGCCACACGACCCGAGCAAGCCCAGCACGAACTCAGGAATTGAAGAGCGAAGGTGAAGAGGAGATTTCGGTAAGAGGGTAGGGAATTCGAAAAGAGGGAACGAAGAATATAGATAGATAGACGGATCGATTTCTATTCAGAAAGTTCCCACCAGAGGGGAGGAGAGAAGATGAAGAAAGATTACGACGAGGATTACCCCTCAGAATCGATCAAGGTCATCCTCGGTGGGATCGGATCGGGTGAGCACGAGATGAAGGGTAGAATCGATGATGGCCAAGACTCGATCTAACCAATCCAGACGACAACAACGACCCGTTGGTGATCTCAACCTTTAACGAACAGGTCTCCTCGGATTCACCCTCGGTTCTCTGATCGCCGTCCGACACAACCGACCTATCGCTGGGTCCGCGATCACCATGGGCCTCAAGTTGGCCGGATTCGGGACCCTGTTCTTGGGTTTGTAGCCGCTCGAGTCGCTTTCGCGAGTGGAGAAGCCATCGTTCTGATCTCGTGATCCGCTTGCTTGACTTAGCCTCGCGTCAGTTCCTCCTCACCCCCCTCCTCAGCCCTCCGCCATCGTCGGTCGGCCATCGTCGCTCGCCCGGCCATCTCGACGGCCTGCTCGCCACCAGTCTCGCGGCCGCCCTCGTCGGCGGAGGTCTGAACGGCTGCTTGCGTCAGTCCCTCCCTCCTCGGAGCCTCCGTCGCTCATCATCTTCTGACCCTTAGCCATGCCCCCTCGTGCACACATCCCTGCTCCTAGGTGGCCGGAGTGTGATCCTTCGTAGTGGACTGACGACCGGACTCCTGGGCGGCTCGGTCCAAGTGGTCGTCAACGAACTCCTCCTCCTCTCTCGAGCCTATCGACGATCCTCCGAGCCCTCGACGACGACGACGATCAGCCAACCAGACCAGCCTCCGCAGCAGGCCTGGTGGGAACGTTGGATCCCACTGACGAGGATCGAGGACGAGCAGTGGAAGCTGAGACTGATCGATCGATTGTCCGATCTGGATCTTCATCAGGCTACCATCGATCATCAGATCTCTCAACTTCTCCTCGCCATCGATCGTCATTCTTCCAAACCACCACCACCACCACCACCACCCTCCCGCTCCTCATCATCCACTTGACTCCCGACGATCCATCACCATCTCAACCCTCTAGCCTCCCAGTTCTTTCTCCCCCATCCCCCATCCCATCATCCCTGGTGATCATCATCTCTCCTCCAACAAACCCTTCTGTTTTTTTTTTTTTTTTTTTTTTTTTTGGTTTTATTATCCCATCAAGTCTATCCTCATCGGCCCCTCCTTTTTCCCCCCTCGAGCACACTTGGGAATGAGCCTCATCAATCTTTACCTCTTTCTCCTTCATGGATTTGATCTCATCGTGCCATACTCATGTCCAATATACGGTAGGTTCCAAGAAATCAGTGTGGGCACACCCCAGCTGACCAAGACAACCGATCCAAGCGGTTATGGAAGCATGAGAATCGATGAGCCCGGTCTGACAGGACCTTCCAAGCATTCAAAGAGAGAGAGTGGTGGAACCCCGAGAGAATGGGTAGATTGAGGTCATGAGACGGTCAAATCAGGAGACCAACAGAATCACGTCACACCGTCGATCTGGAATTCCTGCGAGTCGAAGCAACCAGTCCTGATCAGACAGTTGGTTGGAAACGGGGACCAGATCACACGTTTGTCATACGACATGGTGTGACCGGGATAAAAAAAAAAAAAAAAAAAAAACAAGCAAGGAGAGAGGTTGGATCGAGTCGAGTCGAGGGTGTCGATCGAACCAGATCACCAAGCCCAATGAGCTCGTTGAGAGACCGAGGTAGGGAGGATTCCATCGGCGGGTAATCGGACCGGATGTCCCAAGATCGTCCCACGTTGGTTCAACCTCCGCTTCGAGGCTCGTAACTCTAAATCCCGCCGACGATCGGCTGGGTTGAGGGGATCGATGGTAGATTCTCGGAGGATCATACAAACCTTGGCCGTCGGATGTTGGATCTTACCGTGCCGACCTCGAGCTCGAACTTGAAGTTCGGTGGTATGAAAGCCTTTGGTGACCCATGCTTCGGCTAGAGGAGGGCATCGAGAGAGTTGGGCGAATCGTACAATTTTTTTTTTTTTTTTTTTTTTTTTTTTTTTTTCGAGAGGTTGACCCCGATGAGGAGGATCAATAGGTTAGGTTAGTGGTGATCTTGGACGATGATGATGAGGGGAAGGAGGGAAGACTGACCGACGATCAATCGCTCGACTCGAAACCCACGCTCGATAGCATCCCTTCGAGCGTTGATGAGGAGATCGAGAACTTGAGCGGCGATAGCCTTATGACTAAACCTCATCTCGAGGATCGCTCGATCGACCGACATTCGAGATCGATTGATGAGATCGACTAGTTTCTGTAACTTCTTGTGAGAGACGACCAGTAAGGGTGAGGCCACCTTGTGACAACTCGGATCCTCGTTCACGATCCCAAAGCTCATCTTGGATAACCACTGACGTTCTACTGGATCTGTGCTCGTCGTCGTCGTCGTCGTCGTCGTCGATGATGATGATGCTGATCGATCGATCGATCTCGAGCGAAGCGCTCGATCGATCAACGAGTCGGTCATCGTGGTCGAACTTGAATCGATGGAGGAGAGATGATGGGAAGGATCGGATGGTTTGGATTGCCTGGTCGTCGTCGAGGGTGATGAGGATGGTCTGGGTAAGATTGCAAACTGAAGTGCGTAGGCATCGGTCGATTTGAAGCTTTGGGTGAACTTGAGTCCGATCTTGGGTAAGTTCTCGATCAGGTTGAGCTTGGGTCGACCAGGAGTAGTGATGGAAGACTTGGGAGCTTGAAGGTTCTGAGATCGGTTGGTGATCAGAGGTGGTAATGAATCGTAGGATGCTCTGGCGTTCTCGATCGCTTGTCGTCGTAGGATCGAGATCGTCTTGGATGAGATCTTAGGTCTTGGTGATCGATCGTGATCCAGATGGTGAGACGAATCTTGGAAGGGCTGGGTAGGAAGGGTTGAAGGAGATGATGATGATGATGATGATGATGAGCGAGAGAATGTAGGATGGGATGGGTTGATGAGGTTGAGAGGTAGAAGTAGATGGAAGGATAGATTGAATCGTGAGAGGTTGATCGAGGATGACTGTCGAGAAGGATAATAGGATATTAGGATATTGGAGGGTTGAGTGATGATGATGATGATGATGGTAGGGGTGAGAGAGGCTTGCTTACGAGGATCGTCGAAGATAGTTGATGGATGGATGGACGAGTTAGTGAAGAACTGTAGAGCCAGTTCATGGTGGTGGAAGATGATGATGAGGATCGATGGTTAATCGTCGTCGGGATCGATGGTTAATCGTCGTCGAGATCGATTGCCAAAGATGAGATTCCCCCCCCCCCCCTCCAATCGAGAGGACTAAGCTAATGATGGGCTTCTGGAGACAGTCGAGGCGAAGATAGAGACAGAGAGTACTATCCTGGCCACACCGGATAGCTCCAAGAAATCCAGGCTAGCTCTCTACATCACACCTCACCCATCCACATCAGTAAATCCATATCAATCCCATCTCCATCACTTCACCCAAATCTCATCTCCAATTCCTTCACATCAATATTGCTTTTAAATCTCCATCTTCAAAAAAATTCCCTGCATCATCATCATCATCTCATCAACCCACTTCAAATCATCCATCCTCTTCTCAACTCATCCCATCAAACTTCCCAGCAGCAAGTTGAAAACACAAAAAAACTTAACTCAACTTTAATTAGTATTTGACTGCCATTCAGACTCCAATTTGAAATCAACTTGGTTTACTTTCAATGATCTATTTACAAAAGTAATCCATACTTCCAAGAACACAAACTCTCCACAAACCTATGTATGAAACCCAAAAGCTTCAACTCCTCACCAACTTAACATTCCAGCAATCATTCAAAACTCTATTGCCTTCATTCTTAAAACTTTTGGAGTTGATTGAAGACCACCACATCTTCCATAACAATTCTTGGAATCCTCAACCCAATCCAGCTATCCAACTGGCTGTTGCTCTTGGTAGATTGGGATCAAATGGAAATGGAGCAGTAATTTATTGATTAGAAAAATCTATTCTCAGTTGGTAAATGAAAACATTGACTTCTACACCAAAAGAGTCATGATTGCTATCCTACCTTTCACTTCCTCAGTCCTTTCTTGGTCAACCAAAGAAGAACGCAAGGAGATGTCTCAAGTAATGGAGTCTAAAGGCTTTCCTGGTTGAATTGTATTTGTTGAGAGAACCACCATTCCCTTGATTCAAAAAACCCAAGCTAGATGGCAACCACTATTTCGATTGCAAAAAAAAAAAAAAAAAAAAAAAAGGCAACTGATTCATTTGATAAGACCTTTGATCACACACTGACCAAATACGGTTTGCCTGTTTGTTTAGATACTCAGTGTCACTACAACTTGTTTGAAATAATAACAACAAGTTCATATCCATCCATACTGGCCTTCCAGGTTCTTGTCATGATTCATACATGTTCAATTGAATGCAGATTTCACAAAAACCAGAGAACTAATTTGAACAAGATAAATACCTTCTCATCAATTCAACTTATGCTAGCCAGAAATAATATGTGGTTCCAGCATACTGGAACGTTTTGTTGAACGATCAAGGAAAAACCAATTTAAACTATCATCTTACCCAATCAAAAGTTTGAATTGAGCATGACATAGGAGTCCTGAAAGGAAGATAGGCCAGATTGAGGGAAATGAAAAACCAGATTCAAAAATCCAAAGATATGAAGTTCCTCATCAACTGAATTATCACTCATCTAATCCTTCAAAATCTTTGGTCTGACATGAAAGATGAATGGGATAAAATATTTGAAGATGATATTCCTGATCTGCCTCAACTCATCCATCTCTCAACTTGTCCCTCTTCTTCTTCTATTATGAGAGGAGAGAACAAATTCTTCCTCTAACCCTTGCTCACTTTGATGAGTCATGTTTGATTTCAAGTTAGGTAAAAAAAAAAAATCCCTTCACCAATTTTTTTTTTTTTTGGTTTTGGTCATTCACCCAAGATTCCTAGGCTGAGTCAGGTCTTTTTTTTTCCTTTTTTTCTCATTTGGTGGGGTGAACTTAGGCAAAACAGACTAAAAACTTCCAAAACCCCCACCTCACCCCACCTCAACCCACCTCACCCCACCTCACCCCACCTCACTCCACTGGGCATTCCACTCCTTCCTCCTCCTCACCAACCACCTCCACCTCACCCACCATCTCCCCTCCTCCTTTGGTTGGAACCCCTGGTAAGCTCCCCCCTCCCTCCTCCTCCACCACCTCCTCCTCATCCTTTTTTCCATCCACCTCCATCCCCCTTCAGGCCCCCCACCCCCTTGGTTGATTGCCCAGGTAAGCTCACCCTTCCCTCCTCCTCATTCCCCTCTTCCATCCCTCTCACCCCCTCTCACTCTCTCCCACTGACTCACCAAGACCCCCCCTCTCCCTCCCATCTTGCTTGGTTTGCCAGCCCCACCCCCCCACCCCTACCTCCAGTCCACCCATTCCCTCCTTGCTCTGGTATGCCCACCCCATCCTTGCTCTTGCTTGCTTGACTTGCTGCCCCCGCTCACCTTGGCTCCCCCTTGCTTGGCTTGCCTCCCCCCCCCCTCCCCTTGGCTCACCGCCCCCTCCCCTTGCTCTGCCTCACTTGGCTTGCCCCCCCTTGCTCTGCCTTGGTTGGCTTGCCCCCACCCTTGCTCCACCTTGCTTGCTCCACCTTGCTTGGCTTGCCCCCCCCTTTCTCCGCCTCACTTGGCTTCCCCCCCCCCTTCCTCTGCCTTGCTTGGCTTGCCCCCCCCCCTTTCTCCACCTTGCTTGGCTTTCCTGCCCCCATGCTCCACCTTGCTTGACTTGCCCCCCTCTTTCTCCACCTTGCTTGGCTTTCCCCCCTTTCTCTGCCTCACTTGGCTTGCACCCCCTTGCTCTGCCTCACTAGGCTTTCCCCCACTCACTCTACCTTGCTTGGCTTTCCCCCCCCCCCTTGCTCCACCTTGCTTGGCTTGCCCCCCCGCTGTGGTGTCAATTTATAGACACGGATCGGGAACTGCGTCGCGGCTGCGCACTCAGCATTGGAGGCAAGCGGGCTCAGCATTAGGGTATGCAGAGTGCTCAGCAGCCGCAGCCGCTGTTTGGCTCCGCACCTAGTGGACGGGTTGGGCTCACCATCAAATGCGGCGTGGGCAGCGATCCTCCCCGGACATCCAATTTGGAGGGTATTGCGCTTGACTAGGTTTGCGGGCCCCCCGGTTTGGATACGTAGGGGCGGAGCAATCCGCAGGCTATAAAGGAACAGGTGGAGCGCGCGTGGATCACACCGGATAATACCGGACATCCACGATGGGCGCGGACGATGTGGAAAGAATAAAGGTTATCCCCCTATAATTGTCCCAAGGTTTGGAAGTTAATGGTTCCCTGCGTTTGAAAGGAGATGAGGATATCCTAAGTCGCACTTAAATAAGAAATAGAGATAGAGAGATAAGAGATAAGGAAAAGTAGAGAGAGAGAGAGAGAAATTGCCAATCCTTCAATCCTAAGAACTTTCCACCTGGATGTGTATCCAGTATGAGTTCCTTTAATCTCCTGGTGAGATGAGTGATTCAATCTGATGATGTGATGTTTCCTCTTCTCCTCTCCTCTATCTTTGATGCCTCCCCCCCTCCTCCTAACCCGGAGTTGAGAGTGAGGATAAGTCCTCCCTCTCAACCCTAACCTAAGTACATGCGCAAATAACAGTATGACAACAAAACAGAAAACAATCCCAAAACAGAAACCCTAGCCTCCTCTCCCCACCTCCTCTGTACCAAACTCCCCCCGTCATCTGTACACCGTTCCGTTCATCCGGTTCGTCCTTCTCATGACCCTGTCCTCGCACTGCGCCCTACTCGGAGCCCCCCGCGCCTGTCCGTATCCGTTTGTCCGTGCCCATTGTGGATGTTTGGTATTATACGGCATGATCCGCGCGCTTCATCCATTCCTTTGTAGCCAGTGGATTGCTCCGTCCCTACATATCCAAACCGGCGCGCCCGCAAACCTAGTCAAGCGCACTACCTTCCAAATCCAATCTCTGGGGCGGATTGCCACCCGTGCCACATCCGATGCTGAGCCCGACCCGTCCACCAGGTGCGGAGCCAAACAGTGGCTGCTACCACTGCTGAGCACTCCGCACACCCTAATGCTGAGCCTGCTTGCCCCCAATGCTGAGCGTGCAGCCGCGACGCAGTCCCCAATCCGTGTCTATAAATTGACACCACAACAAATGGATACGGACAGGCGCGGGGGGCTCCAAGTAGGGCGCGGTGCAAGGACCGCGTCATGAGAAGGACAAACCGGATGGACAGAACGGCGTACGGACGTTGGGGGGAGTTTGGTATGGAGGTGGGGAGAGGAGGCTAGGGTTTCTGTTTTGGGATTGTTTTCTGTTTTGTTGTCATACTGTTATTTGCGCGTGTACTTAGGTTAGGGTTGAGAGGGAGGACTTATCCTCACTCTCAAGGGCATGGAATCAGACCATCACATCATTGGATTGGATCAATCATCTCACCAAGAGATTAAAGGAACTCATACCGGATACACATCCAGGTGGACAGTTCTTAGGATTGAAGGATTGGCGATTTCTCTCTCTCTCTCTACTTTTCTTTATCTCTTTATCTCCTTATTTCTATTTCTCATTTAAGTGCGACTTTGGAAATCCTTATCTCCTTTCAAACGCAGGGAACTGTTAACTTCCAAACCTTGGGAAAATTATAGGGGGATAACCTTTATTCTTTCCACATCTGGGGGTCTGGCCGGGAAGTAACCTTCTGTTTCTTGTCTTTCAAAGGTAACTGGGCGCGATGTCCTATTCATAACTCCCTAAAGTTGCTCCTTCTTCTTCTTCTCCTTCTCCTTCCATCTCCGGGTCCGCTACTCCAACCCCACTCTTGTCTTCCATCCCTCCTCTTCCCCCTCCCTCCGCTGAACCCAGGACAAGCTACGCCATTCCCCCATTGGTCTCCAGTGACCATGAACCCACTCGTCCAGTTCGCATCAGGCCGCGCAACTACCCTCACATCCAATTCAACACCGCGGATGTGGAGCGATTCATCTTGAGATACAAAGGTATTGCAGATGCGGAAGGTGCGTCGGACGCCAATAAGGCCCGGCTTGTTGTCCTGTTCATTATGGACAAAGAGAAGCTTTGGGATGTGGAGGAAATGGAAGGCTACAAGAATCAAGATTGGCCAAAACTGAAGGCCGAGATCCTAACGCGGTGGGGTAGGCGCAAACCTCAATTCCGGGAAAGCAATTTCAACCGCGTGGCCTTGGAGGCGAGCGCGCGCGGAGGAGTAAGAACGCGGGTGGAGCTGGCAGAGTACACCTTGACATTCAATCAGATCTATTGGTACTTGTCAAAGAACAAGGTGGTGGTGGGACAGACGGGGGCCATGAAACGCGCGTTTCTGGGCGGTTTAGGCGCTCAACTCCGGGCAAGGGTGCAGCGGCATCTTTACGATCACAACTTGGTAAAGCGGTCATTGGACAGGAGCATTGCGCTCCTTCCAGAGTTGGCTGTCATTTGCCGGGCTGTGGAGAGTGAGCTCAACTTAGAGGAGCTTATTGAGGACACCGCTAAGTCCTTCCCAGCGCAACCAAAGAAATCCCCCCCCAGGTTCCGGCTCCAGTGCAATTTCTGGCCCCAGTTCCACCTACTTCCACGCGTGTTCCGGTTCCTCAACCCGCGCTGTGGTGACCAATCCGGGACACCACGGCAAAAAAAAAAAAAAATATCTTTTTCGGTTGTACCCCTATGGGTACCTTCATTTCCCCCATCTCTCAACTTCTCCCTGTCCTAGCCCTCTAGGACAGGTCCCTTGCCTGTCTCTCCGCTTCAATCCCCTCTTCCTATGTTCAACTCCCACTTGTTGCGCTCGCGGCCCTGACTTTTGGCGACGCAAGCGATCGTCCAACTTTCGACGATCCCTTCTCCTCCTCTCAACTCATCCTCTCATCCCCATCCAATCATCCATCCTCATCACTCAACTATCATCCCCTTCCCGATCACCGCCATCAATCCCCGGTGCCTCCTTCTCTCAGTTGTTCATCAACCTACTCTGGTCATTGACGATCCCTAACCTATCCTCCTCCAAAAGCTGCAACGAACGGGCCTCATCGATCGTCCCTCAGATCCTCATCATCCTCATCCTCCTCCTCCTCCGATTCAATCCTACCGGTTCACGATCATCATCATCCAGTCACTCACGCCATCCTTGCCCATCATCTGATCCAACCAATGACCGCAAGCGACTGCTTGCGGCCGTCAGAACCTTCACCCTGTTGTTGCCACTGATCGGGCGACGACAGCCGTTGTCGACACCCACGACCGCTGTCGCGGGTGTCCATCTGGTTGCCGCGGTCATTCTTGACGCGGGCAACATTTCCTTTTTTTTCCTCTCATGTAATTTTTTTTTTTTCCCTCTCATCTCATCTTTTTTTTATGTTTTCATTTTTCCGTACCTATTTGTAGTATCACTTGTAGATAGTATACAGGGCCTCATGTCTATAAAAGGAGGGGCTCTCCCCTGCCTTTTGGCCCAGAATCATAGCATCCCAGCATCATAGCATCCCATCATATATCCCCTCATCATCAGAAATCAAACTTATCCGTGGGCATCCTTCCCACTTATCTGAGCAATTTATCCGGGTATATCCATGATTGCCCCTTGATCCTTTGAGCCTCCATACTCAAACTCTGTCCCTTGTGACCTTGATCCTTATCACCAACCAATAGCCTTGCTGGTTGAAGAAGAATTCCTGTCTGAATTCTTGGGTGTGTTATACCACTCTGATCCCTTTTTCCGACCATACTGGTCTTGATCTCTCCTTGATCATCTTTCTGGAGCCAATCACGTTTGATTGAAGAGGTTTTATTAAGCTTAAAACCTGGAGTGTTATACCTCCCTTCTTGTTTAAGGTTGAATTTTGCCACGCTATTCTTGAGTCCCTTGAGGAGTGTTGGGATATTCTTGCTCAAATTCGTTATTGATTTGCTTCTAGAGCTTCATAAACAAATTGATTTTGTTTTTTTCAGCCTCCCACAGTTATCTGGTACCCTTCAAGCGCTTGATTGCGGAGAGTTGGGCAGGTTCATTGAGAACCTGGAGGTTGGTTGGGATTGAGTTGATCTTTCCTAATCAGCTGCTGACAACCAGAGTTATTAGCTTGTGGGCGTTGTTACTTACAACTGCCTTGTTCTATTGAACTCTGAACAAACCTTGACTTATTTTTTCAAGTCTTTACCTGAACCATCTTGCCTCAGATAGTGTTGATTCCATCGCTACCGACAACTCTTATCCTCTTACCTTACTTTGATTTCTCATCCATAAGGTTCTGGACCTTGATTCCGGTTACATTTAAATATTATTGTAACTCCTAGGAGGGAAGCCTACACAGCACCTTTCCCCTCCACAGAACTGCCACGGCTTAGCACCGTTTGAAGTCTTACATTTGGTCCCCCGGGCCGGGATTGAACCAGCAACCTTGGGATTTACAGTCCCAGCTTGAAGAATCAACTCCGAAATCCTATCCGATTTCTCTTTCTTTTTTTCTGTTTGTTCTTTTTTTTAGATCTGATCCGTCGAGGCAGCTTGGTCTAGAAGTAAGTCCTCCCAATTTGTGCACCGCTTGGGCAAGATACTTGTTGTTTTTTTTGGCGAAACCCTACTCTTGCCACACTCGTGAGCCACTTTGGAAATCTGCTCTTTGGATCCCCTAGGAACCCTGTTATTCAATATGGCATCTTCCGCTACTCCAACAACCCCTGTCCAACCTAAGATGGTAAAGATCAAACCTCAGAACAAGAACTTAGGCTTCAACGGTACAAATGTCACGCGATTCTTGGACTCCTACAAAATGGCTGCTGAAGTGGATGGAGCTAGTGAATTTGATATGGCTTATCAGTTGCAATTCTTTATCTCCTCTGATGAAGTTATGGAGGTAATTGAGTCTTTTGAGGGATTTGAATCCCATAACTGGACGCTTCCCAGGGAGGCTATGTTGGCATACTGGGGTAAAATAGATGTGTCTAGGTTTACTCTGCAGGATTTGGATGCTCTGGTTTCTCAGTGGATCTCCAATGGTGGTATTTCTTCAGTCTCTGACTATCAGATTTTTAGGAAGTCTTGGGATCCTATTCAAAACTATCTTATCCGAAACAATCACATTGACACAGTGGAAAAAATTTGAGCAAAGTTCTTCCAATCTTTTTCGTTGGCTGTGCAGGAAAGGATTAAAGAAGAACTGGTCAAATCTGGATCCATGATTACCACCAGGGATAATCAATTCAAGCTCCCTGTTTTTCTCACCCTTAGGAGTACTGTGGATAAAGTTATGAAAGGTCAAACTGCTCTTACCTTTGAAAAGCCTAGAACTACTGAACCGGTCCATGCTCCTTCTTTTAAAGAGTCAAACAATATTATGATTAAAATGGAGGCAGATCGTAGGCCTAAAGCAGATCCTAATTCCAATCGAGAACCTACTACTATGGATGAAATCACCAAGTTACTTAGAGCCTTTGAGAACAAAATAGATCAAAAGATTTCTTTGCTAGCTACTCCTAAAACTCCTTCTTCTGTCCCCAAATCAACTCTGGTCTGTTACTACTGTCATAGGGAAGGCCATGGAACCGGAAGATTCCAAGAACTTCAGAAGGACCTAAAGGAAAAGTTGGTAGAGCAGAGGGGGAACAATTATTTCCTCCCTAATGGTGCTCTAATCCCTTTTGACTTGTCTTGTCCTATCCGACATGTGGTGGCCTCTTACCAGCCATCACCTCCTGTGAAAGCATCTCTTGCTTCCTTTGAATTTCGATAATCCTGTGGTACCCTCCAACCTTGGTATCCTCCAGATATTTCTTCCTCTAGTCTTGCTGGGACTACTTATCAATCTGATCCAGCCAGGAAACGACATGAGGAACCTAAACCTCATAAGGCTCCTTCCTCGCCAACTTCAATCCTTCGAAAACCCCTTAAACGTTGATCATCACTTGAGCCTCCTTCCTCTGATGTAGAAGACATGGAGGTGGAAAAGGAACCACTCATGGAAAGGTTCCCAGATCACCCTGATCCTTCTCCCTTACCTCAACCTTCTAATCGTATCTTAGATTCTGCATCACCTGAACTTCCTCCCCCCACCCAGCCCAAAGTTTGATTTGAAAGGGGCATCTCCAAGGATCACCCCAATGCTGTGGAGGGAGTATTAAAGAAAATTTCTGATCTCAAAATTCCTGATCTATCTGTGGCTGAACTCCTATTGATCTCTCCATCTGTTGCTGAAGGAATGAAGAAATGGGTCTCTCATCGACGTGTGGAAATTGGCCCTGAAGAACTCAAAGTCTCCTCTGGCACTTTAATGGAGGACTCTGGTGGAACCAGTCCTTCTTTAGACTCCAACCTTTATTCCTGTCCCCTTGACTTCCTTCCTTGTTATCTTGGTGACTCAGCTAAAACTGTTTCTCCTCTTGTGGATTCTGGATCTCAGCTTAACTTAATCTTGGATGCTATGGCCTGCAAGCTCAAACTTAGTCCTAGGGTCAGCTTCAACTCTGCAGTGTATGGGATAGGAAATCAAGCTTGTGAACTTGTTGGTATTTCTGAAGATGTACCGGTCAGGATTGGTCAAAATATTGTTGGAACCTGCCACTTTTGGATCACTCATTTGGACAGTCCTATGATCTTGGGACGACCCTTCTTAATGGACTTTGGTGCAACCCTGATGTTTTCTGATCAAGTTGGGGAGAGAATTCTTCTCCCTGATGCTGATGGCAGGAAAATTGAAGTCCCTCTTTGCTCTTTGGATTCTGGTTGTTGGGAAAGAGATTTTCCTGGTCATTCTCCCAAATCATCTTTTAAGGGGAAGCAGAAGGATAACTCTAGTTCCTCTCATTTTTTAGGGGAATAGTTGATCCTACTAATGGTTGTAGTTCTTTTCAGCCTCAGACTGCAACTCAAGGGTCAACTCCCATCCCTCAGGCTTATTTTTCATTCCTTTCATCATTCTCTTCTGAGCTCAAGAATATTAAAAAACAAAAACATATCAAAATAGAAAAATCCAAAAATATTTCTTCTCCATCTCCTTCTCTCTCTGGATCTGTTGTGTCTTCTTTTCCTTCTACTTTTGAGTCTGATCAATCTTCTCTTAGTTCCGGTTTGAATATCCGTAATGAGTCTAAACTAGATCCTAATTGCAATTCCGTTTTTGGTGATTTTGGTATGAAGGAATATGGGCTTCAGTGGAGGCAATTTGGGGTACAAGTAAGTCCTCCCAATTGTGCACTGCCAGGGCAATCTTTTACCTTCATTTTTGAAACCCTACCTTGTGCCACACATGTGAGCAACGTATTATCTCCTGGTTCTCCTTTTATGGAAAAGGCACCCTTCAAGGATATTGCAGAACATTGGACTTGGAAGATGTTGGAACTTGGACTCAGCTTTCGTAATCAAGTCTCTCTGGTCAACTCTTGGAGGAAACAAGAACTTCTCTCTTTTGCCACTAAGTATAAACCAGTTGCTAAGAAGATCCAACCAGTCAACCAGCCTATGCCTCTCAACCTCAATCCTCCCCTTATGCGTCCTCCTCTATCTCGCGATCCTTACTGTGGTCTTCCTCAATCTCTTACTGGCCCCTTTGTGCCTAATGGACGGGTCACTGAAGAACGTCTGAAGGTGGTCAACTTTGGTCCAGATGGATGGCTTCTTCCTGATGAGTTAAATTTAATTAAAAATGTCTTATCTCTAAGGGAAAAATCTATTGCTTTCTGTGAAGAAGAGAGAGGTCTCTTGCGGGAATCCTATGGCCTCCCTTATATCATCCCTGTAGTTGAACATGATCCTTGGCAAAAGAAAAAGATCCCTATCCCTGCTGCTAAAGTTGACAAATTCATCAAGTTGGTCCGGGAACAAGTTCGAACTGGCCTGTATGAACAGTCAACTTCTAGTTACTCCAGCCCCGTCTTCTGTGTCCTCAAGAGTAATGGTAAACTTAGAATAGTTCATGATCTTCAACCTCTTAATAAAGTTACTATTAAAGACTCTGGTATCCCTCCTGCTACTGAAGAATTTGTTGAATCCTTCGCAGGGAGAGCTTGCTATGGTCTAGGGGATATTATGGGTGGCTATGACGAACAATCCTTACATCCTATTTCTTGTCCTCTCACTACTTTCAATACTCCTCTTGGTCGATTTCAACTTACTCGATTGCCTCAAGGAGCCACCAACTCGGTTTCAGTCTATCAGGCTCAGATGATGTGGATCCTCCAGGATGAAATCCCTGATCATGCTGGTATCTTTATTGACGATGGAGGAATTAAAGGTCCAGTATCTGACTATGATAATGAGCTCTTACCTTGGCATTCAGGAATTCGTCGTTTTATCTGGGAATATGCTACTACCTTGGAGAGGATTCTGTTTTGAATCGAGGAATCTGGCCTTACTGTCTCTGGATCCAAACTGGCAGCTTGTGTCCCTGCTCTGGAAATTGTTGGTCATGTGGTCTGCAAGGAAGGAAGAAGGATGGCACCAGCCAAAGTCAACAAGATCATCTCTTGGCCTACCCCAATCAATACAACTGAAGTTAGGGGCTTTCTAGGTGTTGTCACTTATGTTAGAATCTTTATCCCATCTTTATCCAAAATCTGTGCACCCTTGCATCGTCTAACCAGAAAAGATGCTGAATGGATTTGGACCCAAGATTGTGAATGTGCTTTCCAGCTACTCAAAAGGATAGTTGGTGAAGAAATAGTTTTGAAAAAGATCTCTTATGGACCTGGAGCTGGCAAGATCAAGCTGGCTGTCAATTCTAGTTATCAATCTGTTGGGGCCGTCCTTACTCAGGAAGATGAGAATGGTTGGGACCATCCTGCTCTTTATAAATATTTGTTGTTTTCAGATGTAGAATCTAGGTACTCCCAGCCCAAACTGGAACTCTGTGGTGTGGCTCAAATGATGAAGAAACTTCAAACTGTTCTCTGGGGCCAACATTTCAAATTGCAAGTTGATGCTCTATCCATCATTGAAATGATCAACGCTCCCAGTCTTCCCAATGATCCTATGACTCGTTGGGTGGCCTTTATCCAGCTTTTCTCTTTTGATATTGTTCACAGGCCAGGGAAATCTTTCACCATGCCTGACGGTTTATCTCGACAACCTCTTGGGGACAACAAATCTGATGTTGGAACCGATTTCAATGAAGAGGAACCTTTAATTCAACCTATTTTCTCTTTTTCTTCTCAAAATTATTCTGGCTTTCAACAAGGCTTCTGGTTTAAATTAGAGCAGTACCTTTCAACTCTTCAGAAACCTCCTGATCTCTCTGCTAAGGAATTTTGATCTCTTAAACAAAAGTCTTCTAATTTTTTTGTTCAAGGCTCTAGACTTATGAAGAGAGGCAATCCTTGTGCTCTTATTGTTGTTACTATTCCCTCTAAACAAGATTCTATCCTTGAAAGTCCCCATGAAGGCCTTGGTCATCGTGGGGAAACCAAAACTTATTGACGACTATCCGAACAATTCTGGTGGCCATCTTTGAAGAAATCCATCTCCCAATGGTGCAAGAGTTGTGAAGTTTGTCAAAAACGTGATCTTAGGCGCCCAGCTGAAATTTGTTATCCTACTTGGGAGTCCACTGTCTTTGGAAGGATTGCTATGGATGTGGTTCATATTAAGGCAGGTGGTGCCAAGTACCTCATTGTGGCTAGAGATGATTTTTCCGGATGGGTTGAAGCAAAATTTCTTAAGAACCTTAGCTCTGAATCAGTGGCAGCCTTCCTCTACGAGACCTGGACAATGCGTTATGGCCTGGCTCAATCTTACTCTACTGATGGTGCCTCTGAATTTGGGGGCAAGCTTGCTGAAATGATCCGATCCCTTCCTGGACAACATAGAGTTACTACTCCTTATTATCCTGAAGGCCAAGGCATGGTGGAACAAGGCCATGCCCCTTTGAAGGCTGCACTTGTTAAACTGGCTGGTGAAAGTGGCAAGAATTGTTGCAAATTCCTTCCTCTTGTTCTCTTCTCTGATCAAATCTCAACCAAAAGGACTACTGGCTACTCACCTTATGAAATCATCTTTGGTCAAAGAGCAGTCCTTCCTTTGGATCTTGAAATGGAATCTTTCTTGGGTATCTCTTGGGAAGAGGTGTCCTCAACCACTGATCTGTTAGTTGCTAGATCCAAGCAACTGGAGCGAAGTGAGGACGTTTGTGAAGAAGCTTATCAAAAGATGATGGAGTCCAGAGCAAAATCCGTCCAGTATTGGGAGGACAAGCACTCTAATCGAATCAGGGAGCCCTTGAACCCTGGTGACCTAGTTTTAGCTTATAATCAATCTTTGGAGATTCAGTGGGGCAAGCTTTTCTCTAATCGTTGGAATGGCCCTTATTGAGTGGTTCATCAAGTTAGAGGTGGATCTTATGTTTTGGAGGAGCTGGATGGTACTTGGTTTGCCAGAACGTTCTCTTCTGATCAAGTCAAGAAGTTTCATTGTTGTGGGGGCAACTTATCTCAGAAGTAAGTCCTCCTAATTGTGCACCACCAGGGTCATTTGCTGCGTTTTTGTTGTAAAACTCTACTTTATGCCACATATGTGAGCACCTGGGACGCCCTCCTTGTTCTATTCCTGCCGCTTCAAGGGCTCATTTGGAAGAATCAAGATATTTTCCTCAACTCTTCAATTGCTCTCAAGATCAAGAAATGGCCAATCTTTGCTTCAATTTCTTTGTTCCCTGCTTTTCTTTTTTTAATCCCTTCAAATTTTAGATGCAGACTAGGGACAGTCTGTAAGTTGGGGAGAGATGTGGTGACCAATCCGGGACACCACGGCAAAAATATATATATATATATATATATATCTTTTTTGGTTGTACCCCTATGGGTACCTTCATTTCCCCCCATCTCTCAACTTCTCCCTGTCCTAGCAGTCTAGGACAGGTCTCTTGCCTGTCTCTCTGCTTCGATCCCCTCTTCCTATGTTCAACTCCCACTTGTTGCGCTTGCAGCCCTGACTTTTGGCGACGCGAGCGATCGTCAAACTTTCAACGATCCCTTCTCCTCCTTGCAACTCATCCTCTCATCCCCATCCAATCATCCATCCTCATCACTCAACTATCATCCCCTTCCCGATCACCGCCATCAATCCCCGGTGCCTCCTTCTCTCAGTCGTTCATCAACCTACTCTGGTCATTGACGATCCCTAACCTATCCTCCTCCAAAAGCTGTGACGAACGGGCCTCATCAATTGTCCCTCAGATCCTCATCATCCTCATCCTCATCCTCCTACAATTCAATCCTACCGGTTCACAATCATCATCATTCAGTCACTCACGCCATCCTTGCCCATCATCTGATCCAAACGATGACCGCGAGCGACCGCTTGTGGCCGTCGGAACCTTCAACCTGTTGTCGACACCCGCGACCGCTGTCGCGGGTGTCCATCTGGTTGCCGCGGTCATTCTCGACGCGGGAAACATTTCCTTTTTTTTCCTTTCATGTAATTTTTTTTTTTTTTTTTTTTTTTTCCTCTCATCTCATCTTTTTTTTATGTTTTCATTTTTCCGTACCTATTTGTAGTATCACTTGTAGATAGTATACAGGGCCTCATGTCTATAAAAGGAGGGGCTCTCCCCTGCCTTTTGGCCCAAATTCATAGCATCCCAGCATCATAGCATCCCATCATATATCCCCTCATCATCAGAAATCAAACTTATCCGTGGGCATCCTTCCCACTTATCTGAGCAATTTATCCAGGTATATCCATGATTTCCCCTTGATCCTTTGAGCCTCCATACTCAAACTCTGTCCCTTGTGACCTTGATCCTTATCACCAACCAATAGCCTTGCTGCCTGAAGAAGAATTCCTGTCTGAATTCTTGGGTGTGTTATACCACTCTGATCCCTTTTTCCGACCATACTGGTCTTGATCTACCCTTGATCATCTTTCTGGAGCCAATCACTTTTGATTGAAGAGGTTTTATTAAGCTTAAAACCTGGAGTGTTATACCTCCCTTCTTGTTTAAGGTTGAATTTTGCCACGCTATTCTTGAGTCCCTTGAGGAGTGTTGGGATATTCTTGCTCAAATTTGTTATTGATTTGCTTCTAGAGCTTCATAAACAAATTGATTTTGTTTTGTTCAGCCTCCCACAGTTATCTGGTACCCTTCAAGCGCTTGATTGCGGAGAGTTGGGCAGGTTCATTGAGAACCTGGAGGTTGGTTGGGATTGAGTTGATCTTTCCTAA
Source organism: Puccinia polysora (assembly GCA_025617555.3). Lineage (NCBI taxonomy): Eukaryota > Fungi > Basidiomycota > Pucciniomycetes > Pucciniales > Pucciniaceae > Puccinia > Puccinia polysora. Next base: position 6,764,849 of record CM062618.1, on the reverse strand, counting down.
TCAGCTGCTGACAACCAGAGTTATTAGCTTGTGGGCGTTGTTACTTACAACTGCCTTGTTCTATTGAACTCTGAACAAACCTTGACTTATTTTTTCAAGTCTTTACCTGCACCATCTTGCCTCAGATAGTGTTGATTCCATTGCTACCAACAACTCTTATCCTCTTACCTTACTTTGATTTCTCATCCATAAGGTTCTGGACCTTGATTCTGGTTACATTTAAATATTATTGTAACTCCTAGGAGGGCAGCCTACACAGCACCTTTCCCCTCCACAGAACTGCCACGGCTTAGCACCGTTTGGAGTCTTACATTTGGTCCCCCGGGCCGGGATTGAACCAGCAACCTTGGGATTTACAGTCCCAGCTTGAAGAATCAACTCCGAAATCCTA